>JANXJC010000017.1:23996047-24085971 GCA_027564655.1 Leptodon cayanensis | reverse complement strand
GAGTGTCCGATGAACTTTTTGCCTCCTCAGCTCTATCACAACCCTGTGTATGAACTGATGCTGCTGGTGTTTGCATGAAGACACCAGACTGTGAGTAGAAGGGCAGCGTAGTGACCCCCAACAGAGAGGCAGGGTGGGCAGCTGGGAACGATTGCGCCTGGACCCATCACTGCCAATTCCACCAGCGCTGTTTGCTGAACTTCTGCCTCCTTGTGCTGCCCCCTTTTTCGTGTGGTTTGGCTTTCAAGGCAGCACGTGTTTATTCAAATCAAGTCCCTGATACCAGGAGGGTGAAAAAAATATACCTTTTAACTCAGACCATGCCAATAAAATGTTGCCTTTCTACAAGAAGAAAGCAATCCTTGAAAGAACTGTTCCCAGCAAAGATGTACCCTGAATAGAAACTTTTACAGATACAACACACAGAGGAAAATGGAAAGCCCTTGAAATTTTATATCAGGAAGGGGTTTCTAAATGGCAATTCAAAATGAAGGCTTATTTTACCCAAATCAGTCTAAGGAGCATTACCGTACCTGCCAAAGTAAGTGGCCACATGCAGGAACAGCAGCAGGAGCAGTGCACAGGGTAGATGAGGTAGTATATGGGCCCAGGACATTTGTTCCCAGCATGAACATCATTTCGTGGTTCTTGTTTCCCTCAAAACACATAGAAAAAAATTAAGATGTACAACCTTCCTTTGGAGGGTCCATGGTGTAAAGGCACTAAGTCAATTAAAAGCATTTATTTCATAAAAAACAGGCAAACATGCCTGGTGGGGCAGAATCTATCAACCTGGGTAGACTAAGATCTACCAAGTGACAGTGAAAGACTGAATTACATTTTGGGCTTCCTAAGCCACCAAGTCCCCCTAAGATTTTCTCCACATTTGGACTGGCTGACACCTTTGACCTTGCCCACATTTCAAATTTTTTAAAAGTTTCTAGATGAATATTCATTTTCCATTAAATCTTAGACAAAGAAAAAATACTTCTTTTTCAACTGAATCCATAAGTGACAACAACACATGGATTATGGAAATAAATTAACTGCTTTGCTGTTCCCGCTGTGCACAGTTGTACTAGTTTAAGTAAACTTGTTCAGCTTCTGCCAGTAGTCAAATCCTTAACACCAGTGCACAACAGGAGACCAGTGACCTTTGATCTACTTCTATTTACAAGATGCATCTTTAAACACAATGTAAATTTAAGTAGGTGGCATTGCCCCATGGGTAAGTCATTAGTGAAGAAGCTGGAGATGATATACTCTAGATATTCTGTATTCTAGTATTTGTCTTATTATTATGTCTCTCTGTGCCTCAGTTCCCTTACCCTTAAAAGAGCATTAATATATCCTGAAGTACTATTGATACAAGGTAGTACAGTAAAACTAACCAGTCCTCTTTATTTAGGAAATTCTAAGCCAGAAGTGATATACAATATTAGTAAATATGCATGTAAGTCTAATTTTAGTTTTCAAGAATGCCCCAAAAGAGTAAAGCTCTGCAAAATCATTGACTGGGGGTTACTCAAAAGGGAATTAAAGAAAACTATTTTCTTCTTTTTCCTTTGATTTTTAACCATCTTTTCCCAGCCTTTTTTAATTTTCTAGTAATTTTCCTGGTTTTGTTCATTCCTATTTTTTTGTGTTGAATAATGCCTATGTGTTGGGTTGACTTGTTTTGCTTTCGGTTTTTTTTTCCCTTTCTAGTATTTTCTTGTTGAATTGGTCACTTCTCATAGGAAGCACTGATTTTTCCCTATCCTCATTTTGATAAGAAATGGCTATGAGCCTACTGAAAATAGGCATTTTTCCTATCTTTTTTCATAATTGGACTTTTTGAACAGAAAATCCCTTAAAATAAATAGGATATAACCTCAGAACAGGTTTTTTGTATTGTACTAAAGCTTGTTTTCTTCATGTGGGCTAAGGCTGTTGCAATGAATTATATGTTCCCAGCATCCAAAGATTCCGAGTGCTCACTGCCAAATGCCAGGAGTTACTATTAATAGTAAGCTTTTGACTACTCCCTGCCTCATAAAAGACTCTTTCTGACACAGAATGGGCTCATACTTGGCATGAGCAACATATATGCAAGACTGTACATTCATGAAATACGCGTGTTCCCTACAAAAACACAGGCCAAGATAGGATAGAGAAGAGAAAGGGGAGAAGGGAATACTTTATAGGCTGTGAAAGGAAAGAGAAAAGGCAATATGCAACAAAAAGAACCTGCTGAATGGGGAGCCCCAGGTGAGGAAGGTGTGTAAGCCTGTGTGCAGGATCTCACCAGCATCAATGGGATATTCATGGCCCCGGCTCAAGTCCCAGTGAGACCCTTGGAGATCCCTCCCATCACCTTTTGCGGTGCTGGATGCCTGGACCCTCTCCTTCTGCCCCAGCCTTGCAGCTCTTGCCCCAGGCCTTCTTTCTTGACCCTTTTCTGCACTAATTCAGCTCATTAAAGTGACAAAGGATGTATCCAACAAAAAAAAAGCGTGGAAGTGCGCCATTTCCTGCCATTTTACAGAGGTGACTCAGCTCACATCGGGGTCAGACACACAGCGGAGCCAGCCCAGTGGAGGGGCAGAACTGCAGGACCCTGGTGCTCAGCTGTCCAATGGATTTCCACTCCAACACCTTCCAGAAATCTGCCTCTAGTTTATGACAGATATGTATTTAAATATTACTTTATTTTAACATAAACACACAGGCTGCATCTGTATACTAGTACATTAAACATGGGAGCAACGCTTCGCTGGATGTCCATGTCCACACCGCTAAATACTCTCCCAGAAGTGGGCAGCTGCATCCGAACTGCTACTGGGAATGGTTCCTGTTCTCTGCTAGCTCCCAGCTCGCAACTGGGCCCTGCTGGGATCAGGCCAGAAGCATGCTGGGGAAAATTCAGGCAAGTTAACAGCAGAGACAACCAAGGGGCTGCACCTGAAAATGCTCCTTAGCACTGTTTAATCTATCAGCACAGGTGAAAGAGATGGTGTCTCTGATCAAAAAAAAAACCCCAAACCAATAGCAGCAGCAGCAACATAAAGACATGGATCAACTGAAGTAGTCAAAACCATTATTGCCCTCCCAAGACACTGCGTCCTCCATTCACATTTTGCTCTCAGAACCCCTCTGAACAAGATGCCTTGAGTCAACAAGGTATTTACTTATTTATTCTAAATTTATCCCAGGGTAGAGTAACCAGTCTTTTATTGATTTCCTTCCTTTCTTGAGAGTTTTGTTCCTTCCCCTCACCTCCTCTTCTCTGTCTCAGATGATGACCCTGACATATAAACATTTCCCAAACCCTCCCAGCATGTGGACCTCAAGTTGTCGGTTCTTCAGAACAGGGCTCGGGACTCATTTTTAATGCATATTCAGGGGTTGGGAGAAGGAGAGAGGAGGGGAAAAGTACAGAGTGAACTTATTTCTTTTTTTTGTACTAGAACAAATCCAGATTAATGCCAGTTGTGCTGATGAAAGAGAAATTTGTCTTTGCCCTGCCCAGCAGGGATCTTGTAGGCTACAGAATATTCCCCTCCTTGGTTGTAGACCAACACAACCTTGCAGCACACAGGGCTCTCTCTTCACAGCCCTCGTCTGGCTCAGCCCTGATTTGCAGAGATGTCAATAAGAGCTTTTCTCCTGGCTCCAGTGGGGGATGTCTACGGCTCATGCCTGGTTTACTTCCTACTCATCACACTTTGCTGACAGCTACCTCTACCATTGGAGGGACAAGAGTGTTCTCAGTTATATATCTCCTAATCGCTGACCTACGGCACTGCAATGAGGGGAGCCTTTCTGGGGCTGGAGCAGAATTTATCCCTTTCAGAGGGGTAGTTCAGTGAATATAACTGCAGATAACCTTGGGGGTTGGTTATAGCAGTTGCTCATTGCCCAATCTAGCAAAGTGTACAAGCCCAGTGCCTCAGCTGAGGCCACCCATAGTCCCATTCATCTCCACATGAGATTATTCTCACTTGACTTCACCCAACACAAAGCTAAATGTGTAATCTGAGCTGGCACTCTGGAAGAGAAGCTGGTTCCTCCCACCCTAAGAGATGCGGCTACAACCGCCAAGGTGAACAGCTTTGTGGAGGTGCTCATCTCACATCACCAACGGCAGAGACACCTTGGTCTGAGGTAGCCAATGTTAGATGAGGACAAGCCCCAAGGGTCTGGTGTGAGCCCCCAACTTGGCAGGGTCACACCAAGGTGCACTGGGCTCTGCAGAGGCAACGCACAGCCCTTACTGATACAGCAGTTCCTGGAGTTAAATAACAATCTCAGATCCCTCCCCCTCCGCATTGCCATCAGCTAATTGATCCTCATGGTTTAGAGTAATATAAATAAATAAGCAGACCTGTGATTCACAGCAGCCAGGTTTCTAAGAGGGTTTAACGTCTTTGTGGGTGAAGCTTTTTGCAGAGTGGGGTACCAGTGTCTGGGTGGGACACAGCCAGTGCTGCTGGCTGTGTTCATTGGAAAATCTGGCCCAGCCTGTAGATACTGAATGGGGAGAAATCCAGCTCCTGGCTCTTTAGAAAACCTGGCCCCTTGCATTTCAAAGTTTCTTGTTTATCTCCTCCACACCTGTCACCTCTTGCAGTCCTACAAGGAGTCAGAAGCAATTCAGTGTTAAAAAATAGAAAATAAAGAAATACAGAGAATTGCAAAGAGAGCGCCAGCAGGCCTGATTTCCAGAGCTCATCTTCACAGGTACGGCAGACATGGCATGAATTTGTAGCTCTCTGGGACCCAACACTTGCTATTCACAAAGGTGGTGCAACCACCTGTTCCTACACCTGTAGCCTACACGCCTGGCAAGTTTTTACTACGAACTGCAGTCACTCCTGGTTTGCACAACTCCAGGCTGTCCTCCCGCGGGAAGCCACGCAACTCCTCACGATGCTCCTGACGCAGTGATGGCAAACACCAGGACGGGGTTGAGCACCCCGGTACCACCACCGAGCCACGGCTCAGCTGCAGAGCCAGCTGCAGAAAACCAGCTTCAACTCAGGTGGGGTTGGACACGCGAGGTCAGATGTCCGGTCTGAACCAGGACCTTGGTTTCTCTCTGCCTGGAGAGCATGTGGGCATGTACCGCATTTGAGTGACTGAACAGATGCTTAAAATAAGGAGAAAACGCTTTGAAAATGTCATCTCCTCCACTGCCTTCGGTGCCCACAACTATGTTTGCACAAATATATCAGGGGTATCAAGAATTTTATAATGATACTCCCTCACCCATGGTTCCAGTTAAAACCGCTGTAATAAACAAAACATACAGAGCACATCACTGGCACCAGAAGCTATAATTTTCTCTGAGCAGAAATATTACCAAAAAAAAAGGAAGAAAAAAAAAGAAAAAGGCAGGATTTCACCCAATTTAGGAAGAAATCTATGCAGATCTTTCCTTTCATTAAACTTCTCAACTATTATTAAAGGAAAGTCAGTAGCCAAAAATTCTTTGATGATGACATTGAATCATTTGATGATAGAGTGTTTTGGGAAAGGCTACAGATGCAGATCACTGGTAAAAACCTTGAGTCCCAGGAATAATAATCTTTCAAATGTCACAGTACTTTCCATTTTGTGGGGGAACACTTTTAACCCTCTTTTTCAAGTGAGCTCTACATTTTCTCCTAAATATTTTGGTTTTACAGCTATGAGGAAAATAATATATGATGCCTTTTCTTCTGAAGCTGCAGAAGATCTTGACTGATGGCAAAGAGAAAGCAAGTACCAAGGCAAGAAATCTTGGTACTGCAGAATATGAAACATGCAATGCTCGAGCATACAGGGAGCAAAGGTGTTTATTTTCTTATTTTCCTGCTTAAGACATTTCGTAAAACAACAAGGAAAATGTGGGCTGCATAGTGAACAATTCATCAGTGCATAACTCCTCGTTATTCCAAATTCTATTGTCTATATAGCTTTATGTTTCAGATATCCCTAATGATTTATTTTTCACTAGTTTTTTAGTGCCTGGCTGTGGACACTTTAAAGAACTGACTTTTAAAGGTGGTGTTCTGGGGACGGAGCTATCTGAAAGTACTTCTTTTGCTGTATCACCCTCACCCAGTGACATTGACCTTCTCCCTTATTTTGGCTTTTTTTTTTTTTTGTAATCAATCACTCACTCTTTTAAAACTCAGTGGAAATTCTCCCATTCAGTAAACCAAATGAGCATGTCTTCAAGCACACGCTAAACTCTATCCTAGATCAACAGACCATATAATCCCCTTGACTTCCACCCTGGATTTAAGGATAAGTATGTGACCATGCATTTTTTTCAAGTGGAAGTCAAAGAAACAAAAGATTCAATCCAAGCTGCATCTGGCCAGCTTTGAGCACCTGCAAAAAGAAGCCGGGGCCTTCTGCGCCCACCCCTCTGAGACTGAGGCAGAGACCATTTATTCCTCCTCTTCATCCATATTTCATCAGTAGTAAATTGTGGGTCCCCTGTGTTATGTGCCACGGTACACACAAATGAAGCTGTTCACCCAGCCCACGTGTCAGAGGACGGCAAATGAGTAAAGCAAGCAGGGAGAACACAAGGTGACGATGACTGTTGGCCAAAAATAGCCTGTTTTGGTGCACTGGAAGGAACAATTCCTTTGGCCATCTTACTTAAAAATGTAATTTCATTTCCAAATATGACTTGAGATACTTAACTTTGGTATACTGGTTAGTAAATGAAGATCAATTGTTTTGGTGAGGATTTGAGTGTGTGTCCAAACCAGTAATTTTACATGGAAAATTTTGACAAGATTACATTTTTGAATGAGAATTTCCTTTTGGCTGAAAAAAGTTTTTCACCTGGGATAGGCATTGCTCAGAAAAGCCCCTAACTGAGGTGTCACGTGCAGGAGACCTATGATCTGTGCATTCAAATTTTCCAAAACCGATGCTAAAAATGAGCTGTGCTCCTGGGACCCCAAGTCACCAGTGCAGCAAGAGGTTCCTGGCCAGTTCACTACAGGTGATGAGCCACCCTCGTGGCTCTCAGGGTACTCCTGGGAGACATCAGGATTTCAGTGGCCTCCCTACGGGGTGGATAAAGGCAGGAGAGGAGCAGTTCTGTGATGTCCATTCCTTTAGCTGCTATAGTGGCAGTGGCACTGAGGAGATAAGGGTTTATTGGTCAGTATTGTTTATCAATTGCATTATTTAGCCCCAATGGTGAGCATGGTGGACCTCAACCCTCTACATGAGATGGGACGTCAAGAGCTAACATGGAGCATGGCACAGATAGATGTGGCACAGAGGAAGAAACAGCAACGAGTTTGTCATGGTTATTCAGTGTCTGGGGTCCTACATGGTCCAGAAATAAGTGAAGACGGGGACACTTGGGGATGCAGAGAGGAGCTTTTCAGAGCGTGGTTTGGATATACTTTTGTGTGGAACCAGCAGACTGCAAAAGGCCCTAGGGAAACACCATTCCTTCTTGGCTCTGGCTTTCTCTCCCTAACCCACTGTCTCTAGCTTTCTCCTGCAACCCAACACCACCCTTTTCCTCTCCCCTTCCGTTCCATGGAGGAGAAAACCCTCCTGCAAGCCCCTCTATGCCGAGAATGGGAAGGCACTGATGATCCTGTGTTTCATACACTAATGTCCAGGAGATGAGGGTTGAACTATTAACCTGGCCATTGGGGTGATGAGTGAACATCTCTGGACAATCCTCTCTCTGCAAATCGAGGCTCCAGTAAGATATCTTTATCCCATTTGGATTGCAAATTTGTGGGAGTAGCACAGTCATTTCAAGAACTTATTATATAATTGACATAGAGTGTCATATATTTTCATTATTCTATTGCTACATTAATAGGATGTCAGGCTGTGTGGAAAACCTCTTTCAAAGCTTGCTGCGCCAAACAATGCTGGTGTAACCCGTTCACTATTTGTCACCATCCCTTATGTTTCCCTGTAGTTTTTCCAGAGGAAGGTATCAACCAAGTGCTCTGCCATCACCTCCTGACAGAGCCAGGCAGGCTCCTGCATTACCATCCTCACTGCTCATTCAAACTACTCCAGATAAACACCGTCGCTGACTTAGGGAGTGCTCAGGCAACCCCTTGCCTATGGACAGAATTGTGGAGGTTGTAGCAAACACCTGGGACAAGGACATTTTCCAGCGGCCCGGTCGTTTTCTTAGCAAATCACCATCCGTGGTGTTAGTTGCAGCACCCGGGTGCTATGTAGATAAAACAAGTCCGATGTAGTGGGCAGAGAAAGGAGGATTTGTGAAGCAGGATCTCAGCCCTCTGCACTGCCCGGAGTGGTTGGTGCCACCATGGTCCCACTTGGCCACTGTGGTTTGTGGCTACTGGAAGGTGCAGTCAATTTACATCAGGTTGTGTCTCTCCCCGAAAAGCAAACGGTAAAAGCATGTTAAAATGTGATTTGTTGAATGGCAACCAACAGAACAAAACTCCCCAGCCAGCTGCTTTTCCCAAGCGTTCCCTTTCTGACAGGCAGCTGGAACTGATAAAGCCGTAATTGCCCCTTCCACTTCAGAGAACATCGTGGGGAGGGGTGCGCCGAAAGCAGCCTCTGTCCTACCTGGTGGGCACACAAATCTCGTGCAAAGCAGATCTTTGCGTGGAACTGGTGCAAGGATGTCGAGAAAACATTCTCCGTTTTTGTTTTTTTTTTTTTTTTTTACATCAGCAGATATCATGTCACCTAAATCCCTTGGTCCCTCTGCATCTTCCCAGCGCTGGTCCTGCTGCTCATGCCTGTAGGACCCTGGTGCAGGGGAGGGAGCAGAGCCCCATGTCGCTCTGCCATGCAGGACACAGATGCTCAGCAGCTGGTGGTTTGGCTGCCAGAAGAGCCCCAGAATCAGGCTGGTCTTGTAGGAAACAATGGCATTGTTGCCACTGGAATAAACATACTGGTGGCCCATTTGTGTTTATCTGGTATTTCCATTCTCTGCTGATTAACCCAGCTAAGCGAGGTCTTCATGTGGTAATTACAGCACAGCTCATTTGTGTGTGTTTTACAATGGTGTTGATATAATCCCACTAGAGCACCCCAAGCATGTGCAAGGAGTTCCCACCAGAAATCTAAATAACGCCCCAGCGCTGCTGACAGCTTAATAACATGACAAAGTTCAGTCTCGCTGGATGTCAGGGACAGGAATGCGGCTCAGGCTGCTCTGACCTGGAGCTTTCAAAATACCGTACACTTGAGGCTGAGCGTTTGACAAATAACCTTTTCTTTGCCTGCTCAAATCCATCAGACGTTACCAGGTGCCATGGAGAGGCCACATGCCACTGTTAAAATGTTAAATTGAGTGGCACAGCCATCGAATGCTCTGGGGAGGGACATTTATCTTTATTATTATTGTTATTAATAATGCAGATATTGCTGTGCGTTGCATTCCAAGGTATTTTTGCAGCACTAAATCATCCAAACGCCCACCGATGGCCCTGATAAATCACACAATAAACCAAAATTCAATACAGCTGTCAGCCCAGACCCCAAGCAAAATCTCAGTGAGCTTAATTATAAAGTTCAGGCGGGGACTGAGCCTGTTTGCAAGGGGATGAGCACCAGCATGGCACTGCCGTTTCAGGCACTCAGGAAAGGCTCTATCAGCCCTCTCCTCCTGCTCCTCGGTATCTCAGTGCTGCTGCAAGCAGACGCATGAGGATGGCTGCTCATGACAATGTTTCTCATCATTTTCCTCTTTCTGCTTTTTCCACACTGTTTCTTTACTTCTTCCTATTTATTTTAAACTGTTTCTCTCCATTTGTATTATTTCTACTTTTCCTTTTGCTCCTTTTTTCCTCCCATTCTTTCCCTCTCCCCCATCATTTGCTTTCTACTTCACCATCCCTTTCTTGTTCTTTCCCTCTTCTTCCCCTCCCGATCCCCCCCCATCAAAGCAAGGAAATCGTAACCCAAAGGAAGAACAAGAATTGAACCTGTGCCAATGCAATGGGCCAAGAGGCTACATATGGAATCAGCAAATCACAGAGCCATGAAGGATGTTAGTGATTTAAAGTTATGTATATTGAAGTCTGGATCTTAAAATGAATCCATAATGGTAGAGGTAACTAATGGAGAGAATTAACTGACAGCAAGCAGAGTTTTTTCTTTAACATTGTTATGTTCCCACAAACTCCTCTTTTCCGGTCCCCACCCTTCCCCTGCTCCCCTTTCTGATTAGTTCAACATCCACGTTGACAATGAAAAGCTAAAGCTGCTGCTTTATGAATAAAGATTTTAGCCCATACACCATAAATATGAGTGCTGCTCTGGCTGGATGCAGAGCAAAGCATCCAACTGGCTCTGACAGCCACAGGGCTCCCCTTGGGGAATCGTGCCCCGTGGCAAGGGGTAGTGAATTTTCCCAGCCAAACGGGCATGGCAGCACGACTCTCGCTGCGGTGTGACAAATAACCTCCCTAGGACTTGGGCTTCAGCAGAGACGTGGTGCAAAAGCCAGCTGGTCCCCTGTGGTGGCTCAAATACCAACTGCACCAGTTTTCTGTGGTCATTACAGACACCAGAATCAAAATGCTGCTCGGAGGGAAGGATGCCGCCACACGTGTATATACACACACACATATAAATAGATTTATATGTGTGTATGCATAAATATGCACACACACAACATTATAGAAAGGAAAACTACACTACAACTTTACTATACTTGCAAAGTCAAACACTCTGAACTTAGGAAAAACCAAATACTGCTCGTCTGAGCCAAATTTGCTACTTCTTATGGTGGCACTGGGACCTGAGGTGGCAACAGTTGAGGTGCAGGAGCTCTGAGCACCCCCAGCTGCACTTGAAAGCACTGGGAACGTAACCCAGATACCTGCCTTACTACTTAGTGTATGTATGTATGTATGTCTAGACTGTGAGACCCCTCTTGGGTCAGGCCACCTAGCACCCTCCCAGACTAAATCTGTCCTCAGCACTGTTTGGAAGTTCATTTGTCCAAGGCCTGTTTCTAATAAGCAGTTTGCAAGCAGCCGTCTAGTTTAGGAGGGTAAAGCCAGTGTGGACAGGAGCCATTTTGTGCCAGTTTGTCCTGGAGATTGGGAGTAGTCCCAGCACATTGAATTTATTGGTACAGCAGTACCCTGAAACTGCTGTGCAATGCAAGATACTGTGGAAAAACATGTCTTAAATAGGTGAAACTGAGCATCCAAAGTGAAAAAACTGCTATGTGACGTTCTCAGTCTTGATTCCCACGCTGTGAAACATCATCCTGTCCCCCTCAGGGATACGTGAAGTGATTTAATGAATGTTTGTGAAGCAATTACAAATGACACTGCTGTAGAAAGCACAGGATACCATGACTATCTTAAGGAGCTCCCTAACAGACTGAGTAATAAGCAATAAAGAAGGCTCAGCACCACGCATTGCCGAGAAAACAAATTGCATTACCCGTTCAGGGTGCTGAACGGGGCAGGACCTGCGCAGGATGTGGGACATGAGCCGATGAAAGCTGGTACCACAACCCATCCGCACAAGGAGGTGAATGAGAATTACATGGGTGACCTGAACTCCAGCAGGTTCTTAAAAGTCCTTCCCTTGGCACCGATAATATTCTTTAATGTTGTTTTAACAAAGGGTTGAGGAAAGGGGGACTTCTTGCAATAAATTCTTTCTCGCACTTCTCAATAAATATACTTCCATCCAGCTTTTCCCAAAACCTATGACTTTCAATGCAAGGGAACTAGAAGAAATCCTCCCTGTTATCTCTGCCCTAGAAATTCAGAGCATAAGGGTTACTTAAACACTAAAGAAAACACCCTTTCTTTTTGTTTTTGGCAATTTAGGCTTTCCAGACTGCTGCACCTTCTTCCCTATGGCATGAAATTCCCCTTCACATTCCGCAATGCTGATTTAAGGAGAAACTTAAATGGATTAAAGCCCCTGGAGTGTACACACAACACATGGGAGAAAAGGGCTGTGTTTCCCTCTAGTTGCTGAACAACAGGGTGGATTAGAGACTGGCCACCAGCCCCTGGCATCTCCACATTCAGCCCTGGGATGATGGTGCCGGAGGAGCCAGTTGCCATCCTGCTGCGGAGTGACTAGACTGCGGGTTTTTGCTTTTCCTCCAGGCTTCACCAGAGAAAGGCTAGATACTGTTAGCGGTGGCTGAATATTGGCCAGATTATGGGGCATGTGGGTATAGCCTATATTTGTTTTTTTTAAGTATATATTTGTTTGATGTTTTGCAAGCATCTGCTTAAGATTTCTGTGCTTATCTAACGGGAGGAAAGAGCCCATTCTTCCCAAAGCCAATTCAGTGCAAGAAAATGTCATAACACTGCTGGGCCCCTCTGTTTCATCCTTCGCCAGAGGGACTCCATAGTTCCTCTGCTACTTCTTGGAAAGCCAAGAGCAGTGGCTGGCAATTAAAGGCATCTGCTGGGCTCATGAAAGGAAAGGCATGCACGAGATATGAAGGATGGATGACACCTGAAATGTCTAAACTCTTGCCTGGCGCAGACTGGACTGATTGCAGCGTGTCTAGCAGGATGTGTAGAGTGTTACAGCAGGTATTGAGATAAAAAAGAAAAACCAAACTAAACCCTCCTTGACAAAGCTTGCCCCCCCATCCCTGAAGGAAGAGGTGCCAGCAGCTAAGGACTCTATTTTTCACATGGCAAGCAGGGAGAGACAGCAGTACAAATCCCCGTCAGATACAGCGATTAGCTGGGTAGAAGAGATCCTTCAGAGACCAAATGACCAAAAAAATGACCAGCAGCATAGAGACACAGATGTGGAAAGGGGAAAGCTTGGGCTTGTTCGGAGCAGATGTAGAAGGAATGATAAAGACAGAAAAAATTATGAGTGATCCAGGTTGTTACTCACCCCATTTTTCATCATTCAGGTCTGCAATCACAACCATTCATGCACAGAAACTTCTTTTTTTTACACAGTGCCTAATGGATCTGATGCACTCACTACCATAAAATATCACGTAGACCAGTGTCCAGAAAGCCTGAGACCAGTGTCAGGTTTGTTTGTACAATGAGAGGAGCTAGAGCTATGGGTGACTATTTTTAATGAAATAAACACTAAAAAAACAACTCCAGTGTGGAACATTTTGTGTGTGTGGTCAGTATGTTAAACCCCAAGGTCTGGGGCTCCTGGCACCATGCTTTGAAGCGTTCAGTACTGGCCGGTTCCAGAGATGCTCATCAGGATGGTGCAGTTTCATGTGTGTGGTTCTGGCAACGCAGTGACATGCTGGAGCTGTGCAAGGTGTGGGTTCCTACTAGAAAATGCATGGCAGTGTTACCAATCACCCATAGCAGCACTGGTCATGGTCAACCCTCACGCAGTTGAGTGACCGACCAGCAAAGCTGTACTTCCATTCAGGACTGGTTACAAATTAGGTGAAAAAGGGATTGCATTACCTTATTCATTAATTCTTTGATATGCCCGATGGTCACTTTTGCAGATGCCCTGGTTTTCCTCCATGCTGCCAGGATCAGAGAGAAAGGGAAACACCATGTCTGCTATGAAGGTGCAGCTGGGTGCTTGCACATTGAGAGCTGAGTCCAAAAGCAATCAGCCGAGGCCCTGGACTTCTACAGTTCTGGACAACTGAATAGTTATTCCAGCACTAGTTAAAGGAGAAACATTAGACTGACACTTACCAGCTTGGGTTTGAAGAATTTGAAACAAATTCTCATTTTTATATCACACATCCCATCAAGAGAGATGGGGTACTAGAGAGTTGTGGCCCAAAGGGTACAGCCCTTGGTGACCAGAAAAAAAATTTACACGTAAACTGGGAGAAATCCTACTTGTTCCTCTCCAGTTGCAGCTGGTTGAACATATGAACTCTTATTACTTCAGATGGATGGTGATTCCCTGTCATTTGCTGTGAGAGGGACTCCGAGTCTCTGTCTCTAATGCTTCTCTGGAAGTGGTTTGCTTTGGGGAAACTAAATTAAAAGTTTTGTGCTGCAATAAAATTTACAATACTTCACATTTGTGTATCATAGTGGAAAGGCCATCCTGGAGCCAAGCCACCCAGCCCTACCTCAGCTGTGCCTAACCTCTTGCAGGAGAAGCAATAAAAGAAATAAAGCAAATGGAAACTTACTTCTCCCTGGACCTTCTGCCAGCCCTGGTATTTAAGGACTTCTTGACCTGGAAATTGCATCCAAACTTTCATGTTTAACAACATTAATGGATATGTTTTTCATGAAGTTATCATATCCATATTTGAATCCCATATTCATTTTGATCTGCACAGCATCTTCCGGTAAAGGGCTCCGAAGTTTAATTATACACTGTAAAAAGGCACTTCCTTCTGTTTGCTTTAAACTTCCTGCTTGGTAATTTCATTAGGAACACATAATCTGTGATATGAGAAATACTGAATAATCATTCCCCATTTCACCCTATCCATTATTTTATAGACCTGTATTATAACCCCGCCACTTCCCATACCCCGTGTGCTGCACTTGGACCCTGCCTTGGAGAGTGCTCTCTGCTCCAGGCCAACACGGTACCGCCAGCTGCGCTAACTATACGGCACCGACGTCTGGGGGACAGTGCACGAGTTATACCCCCGCCATGGTTCTTCTCCTAGCACTGACGTAGCTTACTTGTCTTTGCTGTCTTTCCCTTGATTTCTATTAAATCGATTTTTAGAGCCAGTGATGAGTATAGCTGTATTCAAGCTGTGAGCGCGCGTTTTTTCTTGCAGCCGAGGGAATGTTGCCTGTTTAAAAAAAAACAATTAACAAATTAAACAAAAGTTCAGGAATAACCCAATGAGAAAATAAACCACTTTTATTCAAATTATCAGGTGTTAATCACTCTTGGAATATAAGATTATAAACAGCTCCAGTTCAGGAAGATGGATTTCTTCATTTAACACATACTCATTTGAAGGATACAAAAGAAATGTTTCCTTATTTATCCAAAAGCTTAAAATGAAACAATGAGCAGATATTTTTTTGCTTCTAAAAATTAAATTTAACTGTTTCTTCAATAATAAAATATACCACCTATTATACAAAAAGGACATTAATTTTATTCACAGTTGACAGAGTACAGCTGCACAATCATAATATTAAAGGTGAACTGCAATGACATTTTAATTATATTATTCCTATTATTATGTATTATGAGGGTTAGAGCAGCACACAAAGGGTCTAATCAGGCTTCTGTTGTGTTAGGAGCTGCACACACAGAGAAGAAATATATAGTTCCTACCCCAAACAGTTACAGTCTAATCTAAAATTACCCATTAACAGAGGATGTCTCTCAACTGAAAATCACAAGTATGTGAAGCAATTTATCCTGTCTTTCTTTCTTGTCTGGTGGAGACCCCTAGATACACAGCTACTTTTCACTGTCAACCACTATAAATTAGTTGTTTACAAATAAATGTCTTTTCTTTGAAGCTTACCAGGTCTGAGTTTAAAGGTCATACCTGCTTTCTCCTTAAGAGATCCTGATTTTGCTTTTTACCCCAGAAGTTCAGGTGGTGATAATCCTAACAGCCATTAGGTATTTCTGAGATTAATGGCATTTTGGGTGAAAAAAATCTAGTCCTGATCCTGGGTCTGGGCCAGTACCTGAAAATTTGAGTGTCCTTTCAAATGAGATAGATATTTTTTTCCTGTATAATGCCCCAAAGAGGTACTGTGCCTGATCATCACGTCACTGTTCACATCCCAAATTTTGCTTTTTAATGTAATTGCAATTTTTAAGCAACTGTGGGTCAGCTTAGGGCCATTCAGGTCTCTGTGCAGGTTGCTTTCACACTGAAGATGGGAAACTTGTCCATATACCTTTTAGGACTTCCAGACTGGTTCTTGCTATCCGCTCTCAGTGGAAGGACAGTAGCATGTACAGTGGGCTCCCCTTCCTCTCTTTCAACCTCAGACCTCCCTCAGAGTAACAAGGATTGTGCCCAAAATGAGTGAGGATTTGAAAATGAGTGGGCTTTGAGGAAAAAAGCGCATTTGTTCCCCCTTAAATCTCACTATGCAGCTTGGTTTTGATCTTCAGACTTTAGAACTGAAAACAGTCAGACTACAAAAATAAATCTATTGATCGCTAGATTATAAATTTCTAGGCAAAACAGAGCAAGAGCCTTCAATTAAAAAAAAAAAAAGGGGGGGGGGTACCATCATAGCTCTGAGGATTTGCACAAATGAGGACCCACTCTGCAGAAACCAAACCAAGCAGCTATCGGGAATTTATTCATAGCCTCTGAAAATACAGTCACATGCACAAGCAGTCAGTTTTGCACTAGGAAAGAGGGTTGGGTTGGGGTTTGGGGTTTTTCACCCCAACTTCTTATGGTTAATAATGCCCAGTATTTTCCAGCACTAAACAATGCAATATACTCCTGGTTTATTTGAAACCCAAGGCTTGGACACAAAATGGCATTGGGAAGGAGAAGTGAGGCAGCGTGGCAGCTCAGCACACTTAAGGGAACATTTTTAAGCCATTTAGCAGGAGTTTATTGCTTCAGTGCAGGAGTCTTTGAGCATTCAAGCACGACAGGGTGTGCATTGTTGTGCCAGAATCGCCCGCCTTGGGTGTGTGTGGTGTGTGGCAAGGGGCCAAAGGCTGTGTTTAAACGCACCCGCACGAGAAATGAGATTTAGGCAGAACAAAGCCCACTCCTGTTGTGCCTCCCCGTGATTATAAAATAGATCTGTGTTGTTATAAATAGAAAATGACTGGTGACAAAGATGCAGCTTTGACTCACTTCTGAGGCCAAGCTCTTACGCTGCGGTTCCTGATGTCAGACCAATTTAGCGGCTGCGCTGCAGGCAAATGTGTCTGGTTCAGGGTTAGCCAGTCCACATCTCATGATGGCTTAATTTCGTTTTATAACAGCAGGGGATTCACTGTGGTCCTTTGCAAGCAACGCTATCCGTTCACCCAAGGACGGTCCTGGACGCCTTCCGAAATGCGCTGTGCCCACTGCAAGACTCAGATTGCTAAAGAGCAAATTACCCTGTCCTCCACAGAGACTGCCAAACTATCTGGAGCTGTGAAGTTGAGATCCTGCTTCTACACAACTAAATGGTGCAGCTCTTGTTTATTCCAGTGGGAACAAAATCAAAGACACAGAAATAATAGTGCTGTTTCAAGAGTATAAGTTTTCCTCTTTATGCCACCTTCCATCCCAACACACTTTACAGCATTATTGAATGAAATAATGCAGTTAAATAAAGTGAATATATATATATATAGTTTCTATGTTGTGCAATCAGTAATTAAAAAAAAAAAAACAAAACAACGGAGATTGGAACAGAATCTTAAATCCCTATTGCAATTTCTGGAGCATTCTGTTCGTTTAGTCCTAATCATGCTCCTTAAAACAAACTGTAATCTTCCTGCTTAAATTATTTAATCAGAATCACACTTCCATATATATTTTATACCACAGTTTATTCCCAAAGCTGGGGATAACCTCTCATTTCCTGAAAGCTCTTAAAAACTTCCTTAATGAAAAAGTAGAGAAATCTGCTATTTGCAAATTCTATTTACTTATTGCTTACTTCCAAACTAAAGTAGTTAATTTAATGAAGGGGAAAAAAAAAAGTGAGAAAGAGAAAGATTAATGTGGTGCCCTTAGCCATTTCCCAAATTCTTCAGAGTTTATAGACCTAGGGAGACAGGGAAAGAGCAACTTCTCAGCAGTGCAGCAGAATAGGCTGAAATGACCCTGTGAAACCTAAGTGATTCTGGGAATTAAAGGATGTTCACTCCTGTTATGGTTCTACACTGCAAACTGTTTTTAGGGCTCCCAGTAGTACCCATTAGCAATAGCTAAGCTTTTCTGTTTTAATTTAATTTAATTTAATTTCCACTAACAAATTCCACCCTGTGGTGAGAATTGACAGTATCATGTTGAGAACCATTAAAGCATATTTGGATTGTTTTTACTCCATGTATATATTAAAAAAAAAAAAAATTCCCCCACCCTTCTTAGTTTTCTTTAGACAAGCCACTTCATAATAAGAGTGAGGCAGACACAATGGAGGCATCGTTATACTGCGGGATACCACCGTAGGGAGTGTGGTTGGAGATACAGCAGAACACGCCTCGCCATTACGCTGTCAGCGTGGTCTGGTCCCAGCTCACCCTGAACCTGCCCATGACAAACCAGAATGGAGCCTGACAGCACTGGTGGTGCCCCTCCAGTTACCACTGGGACAGAGCTGGGTCCCCTGTCCTGCTTCGGTAGGAAGACTCTCTATATCACTGCCGCTTCCTTTTCTGCTCGAGTGTTTTCTGTTCTCTGAGGACATCTTCACGCTTGAAACATCTTCATGCTTATGTAGCCTTGGGCTCTACTGGGAATTCCTATTGGGAATTCCCCCACTGGGAATTCTGCCACCGGATTTCAAAGGAAAGAATAATAATGCTCTTCATTAATATAGGCTTTTCTGTCATGACTTTTAGGCCCCTATCCAGGCAAGCAGGCAAGCACATGTTTAACATTAAACACATGAGTAGTCTCTATTCACATGCTGCAAGCTAGAAATGCTCATTAGTGCTGGATCATGGCCCCAGCTGAGCTGCTAACACACATCAGCTAGAGAGCCGGGCTGGAGAAAAGGTGGCACTGAAACCTTTCATCATGCTTGCACCATCGCTGGCTGAGCAGCTTCAGCGTTTCCCACCCGAGCGCGGCTACTCCAAGGGGCGATGGGTCGTCCATTTGGCAGCAGAGGCACGACCTGCTGAGCTGCGACAATGTCATCATTCAGAACTGGTTAGCTGATGAGCACAGCTCAAAATACACCACATTCGAGTGCATCCTCGGGAGTACTTTCAGCTTTAGCATGTCTCCAATAAATGGTGAAAGGGGAATGATTTGGGGCAACAGGGGAATAACATGATGGCTGCGGTCTCTGAGATGGTGCCGAGTCCTGTAACGCTGCGTGGTGAGTGCCTGAGCAGTTACAAGGGGCTCTCCAGACCTTTACGTCACATGTTAAAACATGGACTGATCAAGCTTTGAAAACCAGTGTTGGATGAGGTTTCTGCGCTCTCCTAGGGCTGGAGTGTTGCTTGGGATGTGGGGCGAGGAAATAAGAGATTAATGCCTTCTGCTTTCCCTGCACATGAGCTAAAAGGGAAGAGAAGGGAACAGGACCCCTCTTTTCACTGCTTAGCACTGAGTTAGTGGCTTTCATAGTTCAGTGCCAATACAAAGCAGCAGATCCCTCCTGACCAAGGAAATTGGAAATTTTGTGACCCAGAGAGAACATCTCTATGCATTCTGGGGAAATCTCTAGGCAAAGCCACCTTAAACACGGTGGCTTGTTCAGGTTTGTGCTGAACATCACAGTTCAGACTAAACAGTCTATCACTCTTGGTTAAAGTAGCCCAGATGAAAAGATACATTTTTAAAAAATGCTTTTAATACTGTTTTCTCCAAAAAAAAAATCATTACCTCCTTCAACTTCTCAACAAGTATAAGCTTCACGTCTTTCCTGCCTCCTCTGGAATTACTAGGTCATTGCAGACATCAAAATTAATGAAGAGATGAAAGATTCAGCAGAAAGGCTCAAAAATATTTCTTAATATCGAAAGCAATTCAAGAATAATGAATATATCTAGCAGAATAATAAACAAATGCAAACTTCCTGATGCTTAAAAGAATACACATGAAGGAGGACACAAGACTTTGGTTTTTTTTTTTCTTTAAAACACCAATTCATTTTAAAAAGTGAATGTTTCCATGTGCTTCTGGGGCTCTACATGAGTAGGATTTCCACTGCCTAATTTTTTGCAATACTTTAAACTCAGCTAATTAGCCAAACTCAGTCAATGCAGAAAGAGGGCTCTCTCTGCTTCATCCCACAAGATGGATGAGTTATGCTAAAACACGCTTCCCTGCGTGTGGAATGTGCCCATCCATGAGCAACCTGCTACTTAGCACTGAGGAAATGGCAGAATGGTTATGGCTAACTTGGAGTTAATTTGAGGAAGCAAGAGAGAGGAGGAAAGGTGGCTAGGGGTTAAAATGAAATAGATACATATTCAAAATAAATGCTATGTGAAATTCAGCTGAACTTTCTTGTAGGAAACAAAGATGTCTAGTTTCTTTGTGATGTAGATTGCCATTCCTCCCTGGCAGTGGCTTTTCAGCTGATGCGAACATAGGAGTAAACCTGTAGCTCTGCATTTCACACTAGACCTGATAAAGCAATATCATTATATGATTCTTTCTATTGGAAAAAATGTTTGTCAGAAGCCCTCATTTAAATAGTCTTGAAACATATACTTCTTTAATCCTACCTGTACAGTAAGATGACTTCTTGGCAATTCAAATAGTCTAACAGAGAATAAGAGTAACTAATATATGAGATCCTCTAGCACTCCCATACCACTGCTAATAGAAGAAAAATCAATATTAGTTCCAATATGAATGGAGTGTTGGATTGACTGAACAGGGAGCTTTGAAATAAATATCTAAGAAATGTTTGTATGAAATGGACATCTTTACAGACATTTGGTCTGCATTTCTGAAATGTAGATGATTAAATCCACATTGTTGGCTTCTTCCCCCTCTGCACTATGTCTTTCTTTACATCTTGCAAAAAATTTATGAACAAAGTTATTGTAAATCTGCAATGTCTGTCTTGTCACTTAGATTCTTTTCAGAAATGCTGCCTTCCCAATGTAGATATACAATCCTGTATGATTAATATTTATTACTTATAATTCTAAATACAATGGAAGGTCACAAAAAATACCCTGCCTGAAGGAGTCTGGAGCCCTTTAAAATCTCACTGGTGATGGATCCTGAGTCTTGAGAACTGAGCTCAAAATCTTAGCAAAACACTTTTCTATGTAGGATTTCCAGTATTTCCTGCTTCTGACTATGGCTAAAGCCAAAAAGCACAAAGGTGAGTGAATGCTACAGATCTGAAAACGTGAGCTTGGATTTCAAACCCAAACAAAGGTCAGGGAATGCCTGAACCTGTCCATAATCTTGGATCAGCCTATAATAGAGTTATGAGTAAAATGCAAAGTTAGGATGCAGAATGAGACTTGGATTCAGACAGAACAGGCATGGTAGCTGAAAACTGTTTCAATTCCTTCTTATTCTTTCTCATATCCATCAATATATTTTATCTAGATTTTGGGGGGATATTGTTAGAAAAATGAAGATATTTAAGGATTTTTTTATTATTAATTAAAAGATAGGTAGCTTGGGGATTTTCAGATTTTATAATGAAATCCTAAAACGATTTTAAGAATATGCAAATCATCTTAGAAAAAACTCATTGCACTAACAACTCATTTTCTTTTTGGTATAAGCCTAACTGTTTTTACACATAATTTTTTAAAAACAGATGCAAGTTGAGGTCACTGAGATGAACTGATTGTGATTTGGCCCTCTTCTAGCAAAACTAAAGAAAGACATATTAGAACATTTCAGAACCACAGGATTCAGCAAATTGGTGAAGATTCAGAGACGGAAATCAGGACAGACCCTGAACTGGTTCAGTTACCCTGCCTGAAATCTGCTGCGTGTTTGAACAACCTTTTCTAAGGAGTTAAATATAATAAGCACAGAGCAAGAACCTGCATCTGCCTCTGCATCTTTATTCAAAGATTCACTGCAACTGTGATTAAGCAAAGCCACTAACTGAAGTGCAAACCTGGAAAAAGACAACTGAGAAAAACACGGATTCTGTTGATCAGCATGCTCCAAGCCAAATCATACTGAGGGTAAAAAAATCCTAGCGACCATTATTCAGATAGAAAACTTTTCACTAGAAAATAATTTGCACAGCATTACTAATAACACTTTTCTAAACAGGTAGAGCCATCTTGACCAGCATGCTGAATCAAAACAAAATCAGAAAGACAGACGGAAAGGACTGAGTCAATTAAAATAAATAAATAAATAATTGCCTTAATTTGCCAAAAAAAAATCACAAATAATTCCAATCTCATGAAGAAATGTTTTTAACAAGCCACATGTGCTTGTGCAGACACTTCTAATCTCATTAGATTTTTCTGGCTGCTATTAGTGTTCTCTGAGCCAGTTGATTTCTCAGCAATATTTTAAAGAGTGTGAGCCTCTGCGCTCCAGTCTATCCCATTCTAGGAGAAGACTTGGGAGTTCATGGATTTTCTTCCAAGGTTTTGAAAGTTCAGAACAAATTGACCATTGCATGTGAAACAATAGTCAACCACAAACTATCTTCACAGTCAACAAGCAACATTCTGCTCCCAGCTGGGTTAGTGTGAAAAGTGGAATAAACCCACCAAAGCAACAGGATGGCTTCGGATTGTCATCAGCATCACACGGCAGAGGCTGGCTTTCAATGCTGGATCCAGTTCTCCAGCTCTCTGGCTGCAAACAAGCCTGCTGAGAGGTTTCCCTCGGTCACAGCTCACCAGCTTGGGATCCCCTTCAAATCAGTGCAGCTCTAGCAGCTCTGATCAGAAGAGGATCCACATCGGGTTACAGCTGAGCTTTATTTTAACTTTGAAAACAATGATAAATCCCCCCCAACTGAATATCAAGAGGCATGCGCACTGCTGTACATATCAGGGCACGTGAGTTTCATGCAAAAGAGGTGCCATTCTGAATTTGCTGAAGTAAGTAATGTGCAAATAATCACGAGTATAAAGCAGATTGTGTCAGGCAGACACTACAGATAGAACAAAATAATCAGTTTTAGGAAACAATCCTAATTCAGAATCGTGTAACCTGGATCAGTAAACCCTGGATGAGCGGGACTAAGGCATCATGCATGGATTTCTGCTAGCATTCTTGCTGAATTTCTGGCTGGAAATGTGCCTTTCTCTGTTTTAGCCTGCCCTCTTTGAGGCTCTCAAAGCAAACTTCTCCTGGGGTGAGATGATGAGTGCTTGAAAGTGACCCATCTGGAGCCCAACACGAAGAAAGCACTTCCTCTGCCTGGAATTCGTGTGCAGCGACAGCTTTCTCCTGCCTATCCAAGTTTCCCAAGATAGCAATTATAAAGGAACTGGCAACCATACAGTCAAGATGACAATATCCTACGTGGTATGGTTAGCTGTGCCAATTCCCTCTGTAGTCGCTGGAGTCAATATGCTGCCCCCAGAATTGCTGTGTCTGTGTGTCTCTACCAACTAGCGGATCCACTGGGCATTTTGGCACAAGCCTCGCTCTTCCAAGGGCTGCCTGCTCAATTGCTCTTTCACTCTCTTTCGCTTTAAACATTCGGATCCAACAGCATCATGCAAATTTTATGCAAAGTAGCATCTGCAAGTCTGACATATTCGCTCAGGCTTCCCCCTCTTGCACCAAGTTAAAAATACCCTATAAACTCTTGGGCCTCCTAAGACAGAATATGCATTCAGAGAGGTTTTTTTAATATAACTGCTAAGAGCACTTCTCCTTTAGGGTCAAACTCCTTTTTTTCCCCTCTCTCTCTCTCATATATTGTTCCTGCCTCAAGGATCTCAATAGCACTGGAAGAAAAAGCATCCTTGAAATAACCTACAGAAGAACAAGTGCTATGTGTTCCTCTCTTACTTGAAATCTCAGCTAATGTCCTACTTTTAAAACTCCAAAGAAAACAGGTGGTGATACGCCTCCAACATGAAACAAGAAACTAGTAAAGTGGACTCATTTCCAATACTGACTGCGAATAATACCAGTTGAGCCAGATCTTAGGTTTAGATTTCAAAGGGTCTCCACCCCCCACGCTAGAGCTGCCTTCTCTGTTCTCCAGGGAGAAGCAGATTTGTCCCTGACCAATACACTTGAACAGGTGAAGTCATAGGGATGCCAACCAGATAACATAATGAAAAGGTATATCTTAAGGCAATAAGGAGAAGAGTCTGTAAAAGGGGATACTGAGCCACTGCTGAGGTCAGTTAAGACTTGCTGAGCCGCTTGGCCACGTCTGCGTAGGCTTGCTCAATTTCTTTGTCGGCAGCACAGGTGTTGGTGAATTCATCCCTGGCATATGCATTCTTCAGGTACCGCCACAGCCCCGTCATCTCTGTCAGGAACTCAAAGTTGCGGTACTTCTTTGCAACAATCTAAACCAAAGATAAAAAAGGGGGAAAAAAGCATCTTGCTGGTGATATATCTCCAGATTCCTTTTTAGAGAGCTTCTTACTCTTTCTTGTCACATAATTAATAGCAAAGCAGAGGAATGCTTAAAGACTCAGGGGCTTATAATAGAAAAGCCTGAAAAGTGACTGTTGGTTGTCCCCTATCTTGCAAGGATGCTACTTGGCCTAAGGACACTCTAAATCAATGGCCTGGCTACTGTCCCCAAATTACTTTTATGGTCACTGAATTTCATTAATTTTACCATACAGCTTTTTGGTGGGTTTTACCAGTCTTATGTATATCATTTAAATATGAGAAGCCACATCAGAAAGAGCTGATCAGCTGAATCAGAAAAAGGAAGATAGATTTAAGGGAAAGGCATTAGTAACAATTATATATAACATATTTTCATACTAACTATTATATTTATATTTAACATTATATCATATTTTATATATACTGTATTTCTATTTTTAATATACGTAATATATTTTGCCTGGCCAATGGCGTCAGAGGATGTAACCACCTACAGCTGTTGGAAGGCCATATCTATGTTCATGCAAAGGAAGAATTCAGGGTGGTATGGGTACCATGACTGAGAAACCAAGATGTTCCTAATGTCTGCAGACATTAGAAACAGGAGTATTAGGATAAACTGGGGGAGAAAATGGTTATTTGAAGACTTTTTAGACTAGGAAATTGTCTATCAAGGGAAATTTTCGATTTCTAAAAACACTCAGGCCCTTATTCAGGAAAATAGTCAAGTGCATACTTAATTTTAAGCACCTGTATAGTCCCATTGAAATCAGTGGGACTAATCTGTGCTTAAAGCTAGTTGGTTAAGTAGCTTGCTGGATTGGGATATTTCCGTTTTCCTGTAAGAATATACCATATAGAATAAGCCTGCGGTGACAGAATGAACTGGCTGATAGGAAGGGATGGATTAGCTGATTTAATGAGTGCTTCCAATCTCTAATTTTTCTGACAGTATAAAATTGTTCCTGGGCATAAATTACATTCATATGTGCCACAGAGTTCCCCTTTATTTTTAAAGCACATGGTAGAGCTGTTTTCTATCTCAGATTTCTTAGGACAGTCATGTTCTCAGAAATGACTGTGATTTGTTTTTATTACAAGGATCCACTCAGTATTTGCGAGTCCAAATCCTGTCCTAAACTGCATTTAATTAAGCATTCTTGCCTTCAATGATGCTTCACACACACATGGGGAAGATAAAACCTGCTGGGCAACTTAAGTCAAGATTTTCACAATTTCCAGCACACGTCTTCCATCAAATGAAAAAGTCCTAATAATTTACCCTTTTCTTCCATCTGTAAAATGCTTTTCAGGCAATATCCTATGGCTATGCTTGTCTGAGAAAGATTTTAATTCTCTTTTGACATCTTTCATTTCATCCTAAGGAGACAGGAACCAGTAAGAGGCCACACATTCATTTTGCATCGTCTGACTCCAACGTCAACAGTGAAGATGAGCCAAAGAAAGAGCTAAACTTGTGAGGATATTTTCATTTCTTACTTGGTGACTTATGCACTTTTTTTTTTTTTTTTTTTTTGCATGTGTGCAGTCAGCTCGCAGGCTTAGTTTATGTTTTGGCTCACGGAGCCAAATTAGATGCATGACTTGGCTTTAATTCCTAGCTTTCTTGCTTGCCAAGGTCTGCCAGGTACTTGCTTTATTCTAAAGAAACATGTAATCTGATAAATTAAATAAATGCAACATTTAGAAGTCAAGATGATGTACACCACTTGCACTATACCAGCAACCACTGTACACCCTAAATCCTGGACCTCAGTGGTGACTTTGATTTGTTAACTTTTCAGTGTGAAATACCAGATGGAACAAATATTCCCCCAAAGATGGACTGCTGCTCTTAAGTTACAAATGGGTGGGAACTGACTAAAGTTTTGACATCTCTCTTAAGAATAATGGAAACTAATTAATATGAAATATGCTATTACTTCCATTGTCTTTGCCACTAATTAGTGATGGGACAATTTCCCCATGTACTAAATATAAAGTTGCTTAAGTTAACCTATAGGAAATACTGAGGACCAACAGTGTGTTTAAAACTCTGTTCTTCTAGGACTTAAGATGCCTCTGCTGAAACACATGTTGGCTTTAGCTCACAGCTGTCAGAGCAGGGCACTTCATTGTCAGATACAGCTTCTTTGACCATCGCATGACATCTTTTACCTTGACAACATGGAGTTTGGGCAGAAGGTTGCAGTCAGCAAGAGTCAGGTCATCTCCATCCAGAAACTTGCGTTTAGACACTTTCTCCTCTTCGGTGCTGTCTGCATCAATCTCCTCTGGCAGAGGGGTTCTCAGATAGTCATCCAGCTTCTTCAGAGCCTTCACCAAGCCTCTTTCAAGGGCTTTGCCAAAAAGCAATGAATAAGTGATTAGGGCAGAGTAAGAATTGTTTAGAAACACACATTGTCGATGGCTATGGTCGTATCGAGAAAAAAAGACAAGAACCATTTCTTTGTTGCTAATTTGTGCTCCAATGCCTACACAGTCTGGTGACAAAGTAGCCCAGCAAGGGTTACCAGTACCCCAGCTGCCTGAGGGTAAAGCTCATCCTGCAACAGAAAAAGGGGACACAGCAAACTGTTAATGCCATATCTTCTTTTGACTATCACAAAAAAAAAAAAACAGTGAAAGACATCATGGAACAAAAGAACAGCTTGTCCGTATGATACACTAATAAACCACATACAACCTACAATACTCTTGCGGTCTGTTGAGGCCGTCACACAATAAACTGGAGGCCTGTACGATGCTAGTTTATTTTTCTAAGCAGCCAGGTAGGACTGTAATGAGGCAGAATTTTCTAGCATTACTTCAGCTCTAAGAAGTTGTTCTTTTACTACTTTTAAACCCCTTCCAGAGTAATTAAAGGTAGTAGCAATAATTCCAAAGATGCTAACCAGAGCTCTCTGGAGCTGGAAGATACACTCCAGCTGAAGTGAAGGTAATATAACAATAATTAATTACAACACTACACAAAAGAGATGAGATATTCAGCCACTGTTAAGATTCCCCTCACTTCAGGTTCAACTTAGGTGCAGATCCTCTTTTTGATATGTCTCAAATAGAGTGTCACAATGGAGAGGAGACTTTGGACCTCTCACTTCAGTTACTAAAGATCATGTCCCACACTCCTGCTGGCTCCAACAAATTCCGGCCTTTAAATGCCTCTTAGACATAATATACAGCAGAGTGCAAATTTTTTACGTAAAAATATCAACCTAGGCACAGAATTTTTGTTCTTATGCTTTACTGGCAGGATAATAGAAAAAGTTGATTGTAATAATGCACTTGCAGAAAGTTGAATGACTGCATACAGGTTTGCATGTTATTTTAAACAGCAAACACTCTGGGGCAAGAAGGGTCTTTTGCATCTCTGTTCAAAGGGTGACAAGCACGATGGGGTCTTGGCCCCTGACCAGTGCCCCAAAGTGCTAAAGCAATATAAATAAGAAACAGCAAGAATTTACAATGTGAAAAAATAACAACATGACTCATGGGCTTAGGGCCAGAATTTCAGCTGGTGAAAATTACCTGCAGTGATTTATATCTTCTGCAGATCTGGCCTGGAGTCAACGTTTAAGGCCTAATCCTGTAAAACCTTATATCTCTGAGTAACTTACTGCCATTTAACTTATGGGAGACTACTCAATGCGTCAAGTTACTCAGGCGGTGTAGCACTACAAGGTCTATGGAGATAAATATATTTATGGAGCACGACGCAAGCTTCAAAAGGCTGCAGTAATTGCCCTGCGTAGAGCAGCTTGCTGGCACAGGTAGCTCCGCTGGCTCTGCTGTCAGCTGCCCCTGTGTTTTTGGCACGGAGAGAAAGGCGGTGCGTATGGGGCCATTGAGAGAGCAGGAGCTGAACACCACAGAACACGATTTCTCTGTTGCCCTAACATCCATTAAACCTTGTGCCAGTGGTGGAAGTCAGATTAAGCTGCCTGATGTCTTGCTCCCACTGAAGCCTCTTGGCCAAGCACCAGGGAACCATACCAGCTCTTTTGTGGCTGACTCTTAGACACAGTGGCAAATCCTGGCTTAATTGATTGACTGGAGAAATGACTGCGATCCAACTGAAAACACCCCAACAAACATAGCAGGGAGGGAAAGAATTTTATTTCTGAAAGCAGAGCATCTAAAGTGACTGAAGTGCTGCCATCCATAAAACAAAAGTGTTGCCATCCCTTATTTAATCAATTCAAATTGAATTTTGACACTGACATTCTGCTGTCAGATGCTGGCAGTGGTATCTTTAATTGTCTGCAGCTGTGCTCCGCCGTGCAACTTCTACTGAAGGGTAATAACTGCATAGCATGTAATATAGCCCATGTGGCAACACTCAAAAGATTTAGCAATCTCTTTTTGGTTTGACCCATAACACCTGTTGAATAGATAGTTCTCCTTCCCTTGGTCAGCCTCAGACTATGTCCTCTTACAATGAATTCATTTAGAGACAATGGAATCAAATTACTGCGATTTAATTCAATTTTGCTCATCCAGATTTGAGAGAACTGGCTTAACGCTGAACATTTTCCAGTTTCCCCTTCACCCAGTAGGATCATTGGTTCTCGGAGTCATCTGTGTAATATTTCCAGTATCAGTACTACATTAGATGCTTCGTGCTAACCCGTGGGGTCAGTTAGGTGTGTGTATGAAGACAGGAGCAGCAGGTGAGATGTGTGTATGTAACTTTTCTGGAACTTATTAGGGTTGGGGTTTTTTTTGCTCTTACTGATATATCAAAGTGCGTCATGGCTGTCTCAAAAACAATGCCTGGAGTGAAGCCTACTTGTGACAGTGGGAAAAACATCTATCTGAATTCATACTTGGTGCTTGCATACGGCAGCTTTAGGCCAGAAATAAGCGTATGTTCAGGGTTCAACACATCTCTGACCTAATTCACAGGCTCTGCTGGAACCCACAGGATCCTGATATCTCACAGTGAAATTACCACATGGTCAGGACCATCTCATATACTGATAGTCAAGAACTGGACCACTATTTGTAACACCAATGACCTCATTTAATTAACCAAAACTCTTCTGATCCTAGTAAATCTCTCAGAACAGCCATGAAAACAGAAGAGTACTGAACAAGGTAGAACTGCCTTTCTTCCAACTGAGTAGTGACAGAATTTTGAAAAGTTAAGAGAATTAAGATCCTAAAATTGCCATTTCAAATGGAGTTTAGGTGCACAGGATCAGATTTTTAAAGCCTGTTGATGGTTTTTCAAAGCATTTTTTGAAGGCCAGATGCAAATATCCATGTTGGAAATCCTACTTTCTACATGCCCTGACACATTCAGATTTATCCGTATGATTTGAAGTCTTACGTTCCCTGAGAAGGTGGTCAGGGAAATCCCCACTCAAAGTAGGAGGATGCGTAAAAGAATCCCAAAAACATTGAAGCAAGATGTTTCTAAGAGCCACATCTCAGAGAAAGCCAAGTGTCTAATGCTGGTATGGGTGGGAGAGCCCACCTTATGTTTGAATTCACCAGTCACCCCCTAGAAGAGAGAGGTAGTTTTTTCTTTCTTACAAAAAATTTTGGGAGAAGTGCTGTGATTTTACTAGTGGTATAGGGAGAGCATTTTCCTAGAAAGTGGAAGGCTGAGTTTCAAATGCCATTTTAATGCGATGTCAGCCCAGTCTGGCAGATGAGAACCCACCAGTGAAGTATCAGGTAATTTGTACAGCTCTCCTGTTGAGCTATTTCACTTTCCCTAAATGACTCAACACTCAGTGGATCATGACTGAAGGCTGACACCACAGGTGAAAGTCAGAAAAATCTAACTCTCTCATTTTCTCTCTTATCTGGCCGATATTTAAGCATTATGTGAAAGGTGAAAAAACGTGAACAGAGACAAAGAAATAACCTTCTCAGAATATCCTGCAGCTCTGAAGGTTTTGGGCCTCTTGCTGAGGGAAGAGCTGCCTGGGTTCATATTACTGAGCAAACTCAGAAGAAGAAAGATTTCATTCTAAACCTCCCATACTATGGCTATTTTGTGAAAATCTGGATGACTATACATTGTCTCCACTGAGAACATAGGGGACAGCAGGCACTCACCAGGGCAGGAGTCTTGTGAATACCAGTCACAGCACTAGACTGAATGAAGACATTTAAAAAAATGTGATTAATTAAAAAGTGACTAATTCCCCATTTGTGAACACACTACCCACAATGAATTTCAGAAGTGGCTAAGCAGCTAATTCCCTTGGCAACTTATCCTCTTGGAAACATCATTAAATAACTAAATAGGTTTGTTGATATCAGCTGAGGCTCCACTGCAAGTCTATGGGTGGGGTTAACCTTCCCTGAAGTGAGTAAATTAAATGAGTAGGTTTGAATTAAACACACTAAGCTTCCTCTGTAGTCAGTGGAGTCTTCTCTTCCATGCTTGGTTTAGGTGACCCCTAAATCAGCTGTGTGGGGAACTTTTCCTGAAGTGTCTAGTCTCAGCCTTGCATTGTCTTGGTAATGTCAGGGTGGAGGACTCAATATTACAACACCAAGTGGAACTATGCCTGAGAATGTGGCTCTGCACTGCTTTTGAAATTTCTACCTCTAATTCCTTCCCCACCCTGCAGACTTTCAGTATGAACTTGATCCCAAATGTGACCAGCTCTGTGAGAGGAGCCCTGTCATCAAGTTACTCGTGCAGCAGCTGCAACGTCTGAACTCCTGGAAACCATCTTTCTGGATAATGAAATCACCAAGCACAAATGTATCAGCATCGTATTGCCTCCACAGTGATGTATTTAATATAACTTCAAATTCCAATAAGTTCTACCTGTGTGTATACAAAATTCATGGTGGAACCACCTCTCTCACCCTTCACTACTCTGCTCTGGGCTACTTAGGCATCCAAAGACAACTTATAGCAATCACAGTCCTGCCGTGTCATCCTACCAATAGTAAACAACAATATTAATAAAAAAACCTCACGAGCACTTTGTGATTTTCCTTCCCCCTTCAAAACTATGCTTTTTATACAACTTTACTGAAGAATCCTGAGTTAGAAGCCAGAAAAATAGCACTTTCCAACCTCAAAGCAACCACAGAACACTTAATGAATGTATTACCATCTGTCAAATGCACAGGGTGAGGTTCAATTTAGCTGATGATACCTAATTCACAATGACGCTCTGTTTTCAGCAAAAGGTTACTTGATGTTGAACAATGAGATTAACAAATCCTGACATGCACAGAAATACCAATAATGTAACAAAAGTTAATAATTGGCAAAATAGTGCTCTCAGTTGCACTGACATAAAAGAGGAGTAACTCCGCATTGTCGACAAGCTATTCCATATTTACTCCAGTTCAACCGAGAACAGACTTTGGCTCTGTTACTCAACTCTTCAAGCAAAAACTTCCTTAAACTATTAGCCTGTGCAACTATTTCCAGGGGACAAAGAGAAATCCTTGTGTCTTGAAGTACTTATACTACAACTGAACAAAACATTGGAAAATGTAATGCATGGAGCAATCCTGCAAGTCAAGGGGAGGGCCAGATGACAAAGATTCATTACTAGGTACTCAGGGTGAAATTTTGGCCATATCGAAGCCCATGGAAGTTTTGCTGTTGGCTTCAGCGGGGTTAGGATTTCTCCAGCAGCTTCTAAAGCCAAAAGGGACTATTATAACCAGTTAATCTGACCTCCTAAATAATACTGGCCATAAAACCTCCAGCATCACTGGTCATTTCCATCTCTATTTTCTGTGGGTCAAACAAGGCTGAAGCAAAATGGAAAGTAACTAGAAAGTAGTAAAAGAAAAATGGTTTGGAAAAAGTAAAACTGGTTCAGGCTGCCCACACCCACAGCATTTGCAGAGGTCAGACAAGGACTCTTCTTCCCCTTCCTTGAACTCCAAATATTTCCTTCCTTGTTTAATGCTGGGACAAGGAGAAATAGCAAAGCAGACAAAGCACATAAACGCCAGTCTCTGTGGCCTGAAGGAGCTACTGGAAGGCAAATCATTCCATCCTAAAATAGTAGCCTAGGAAAAGCTGCATTACCACCAGAGGAGCCTCTCTCTCTTTTTTGAGAATAGGCAGACTGGATACCTAAATTTAAAATAGCTAAAATTAGGTGAGATTACTCCTATTTTATGTGTCTGAGTGGAACCATTTGCAGGATGAGGATTTTACATTTTACTTGATAGTTATTATGGGAAGAGACGCAAAGCATAGAGCACACAATAAGAGCAGCAAGAACAATTGATTCTTTGGCAAAATTGAACAAAAAATGTATTTGATTTACATTAAAAGAAAGCAAAACTAGTTCAATTTTTTAAACAAACTTAAAGCAAAATAACATAAGATTTCCAAACAAACGTGAAAACAAAAAGAAAACCATGTTTTGGGATGGTTGGTTAAGTAAATCATGCCTAGACATTCAGTGATTTTCACATCACTTTTAAAATGTTGGTAATCTTGAAAATTAACGTGTCATTTTCAAATTAAAAAGAGAATAACCTTTTGTTTCAAGAAGTTTAAGAGAAAATACTTTTACTTTTCAAAACAAGTCATTATTGACCAAATTCAACCCACATTTGCCAATAATTCAGGTTACTCACACCACCCATGGCATTTTTTGTCAAATAAATATTTTGTCACAAAATATTTTCTCCAAGGCGAAGTAAAATACATGTGGCCCTTTTCATAAGTGAATACCACTGAAAGCACAGTGACAACAAGGCTTCAAAGTCATTGAAGCTCAGCAACATAATGGCTTTTGTAGCCATCATCTGCAACCGTCTGAGACTGACCTCAGCAGAACTGCAAGTTTCTTAATTGTCAAGCCCAGGCAAGTTCAACAAACAATATTCCATGTACAAAAATGAATGATTCCTGCTGCTACCCTGGATCACTGATTGATGCTTTTCCTTTTTACTGCTTTCTTCCACTGCCCTCCAGTAAGATTTATCCTGTAACACACGCAAATGAACTTGGTGAAATATGCAATGAGGGAAAAGGGGGAACAGTACATAAATATTCACAGTCTCACACAAACAATCTGAAATTTATTTTTCCTTTAAAAAAACAAACCACCTTTCCTGATCACTTCCAGATTCACAGAGTTTGATATTATATGAGACCCAATGCTGTTTTCCGGTAGGAGAGGGAAACCAGCTAAGAAACAGCAATTTAAGGTAAGAAAAGAATATCATTCTACTAGTCTGACAGTCTGATTAAAGACCAAGTATTCATATTTTCACTCTCTTTTTTCTCCATCCTGCTCATTTTTTTCAGGCAGGCTCAACAGAGTATTGTAACTTTAATCTGTATAGATTAATCCTTTTCACATGGAGGAGCTGTGACTGCAATATGCATGCCACTGTATTACATGTTGAACAGTTTATCTTCCCCCCTATGATTTCAATATAACCCTCAAGATTTGAGTTCTGCCTTGATTTCTTCTGTTTAGCCATTTAAGAGCCAGGTATCTTGTCTAAGCTGGTTATGTAGGTTCCCTCTCAGCTAAGCATCTCCAGAGGGCAATTCCTTCCAGCTGCCTGAGACACCTGATTTAAACTGGTGTGACTCACTCCACACACGCCCTTCTTGCTGCATGAATTACAGACGAAGCCTAAAGGACTAGCTCAGGCTAGATGCCTAACTTTCAGGGAGGTGAAGTTAGAGATGAATCCTACCCTTTGAATGTAATTTCACACTTCACCTAAATGATGTAGGATAGTACCTCCCATTTTTTTTAAAGTTACTTAAATATTAGGTCTTACTCCTCAAAGGACTAGTACATCGCGAATTTGAGCATTGCAACATCCTTTCCAGGCATGTTTCTGCTTTGCAAAATCCCCAGCTCTGTGCAGCATCTATATTGAGAGGCAAATGAGTGGGCAGTCACTAAGAGAGCCACTGGAAATGCAGAGAAGGATGGAGGTTGTATGCTCCCATGCATCCAAGGCACGTAGATGCCTCACTCTGGGCCAAAGGGAGTTTCTGGGGTGAGTCACCTCTCCTATTAAAGATGTTGCACTCTAGATAAATAATTCAATACTCACTGGAACAGAGACTTGTACATGTTCCCACAATAAAGGTAAATGCCCATACAATCATGCTGAAAGGTTGTGATCTGTTTCTACTCACTTAATGAATCAACTAATACCTAGTTGTGTATGTAGAAGAGAAACAGATCAGTGTCTCTTATTCCTCAACTCTACTTTCCTGTTTAGGGGTTTCTTTTAGGGGACAGGTGTTCATATTCATCCTCCAGATCAGTCAGAGCTGGGACTTGAAAAAGGATTTTTATTCCTGGTCAGTGTTCAGGTGAGCATACACCAGGAGTAGGATAAGTCACACAAACACAGGTGCACACATGCAAACAGCCACACAACTTTTGTACAGCTGCCTTTCAGAGATGGTCTAAACCAGGCATAAATAGGTACATATTTTCCATATATGTTGGTGCATATGTTCTGTGTATGTCCAGTGGGAGAGGTGCTAAACCCCAAGAGCACTTCATCCAGGACTCAGAGGAACATGAAGCTGAAATACAGCTGTTAGTTACCCAAAGCAACCTTAGGAACCCAGACACATCAAAAATCTTCACTTATGGATAAGATTCGCCTTGCCTAACTTCAGCTATCTAAGTGTTAGGTAATTAGTCCAACCTAGTTGTCCAAGTCTCCTTACAGATAGCAGTGAAAGACAGGCACTTCTAAAGGAAGTTCCCCCAGCTTTAGATCCATCTTTTAAGATAAATCAAACTGCCCTTTGGAAATGGATTTATGTCCCTCTTCAGTGATCCCAAAAGAAGCCCTTCCCATCCCATCTACAAACCCTTGATGATGTGGATTGATCAATTAAAGCTTCATCCCAAAAGTTTGGGATATTTTGACAGACCTGTCTCAAAACCTCCACAGAAGGTATGTCTCAGTCTCAGAGAGACTGAGACCTTGATTCCCCAGGTATTCTTTCCTAAAACACATCACAATGATCCGAGGGTTAAGAGGTTACGCGGATTTAGGAGACCTGAGTCTCTTCTCAAGCTTTTCTACATGATCTTATATAAATGATTTAAATTATCTGCCTTCCAACTTCCTGTATACAAAATAAGGATAATAGTACTCTTCAGCCACAAACTTTACATTGGTAAAAGCAGTAATGCATCAGCTGTAGACTTATGTTTCAGGTTAGAGGGAATAAACAGTAAATATAACAAAAAGAAGAGGCATCTTCCTATTTTTGTGATACCATCTGTCCTACTCCCAAATTAGACCTAGTGAAACAGGTGGATCGATAATGTCTTTAAAAAGAAAATTAAACACATATTTTTCAAGCATCTAGAAAGTTTGTTTTGACTTGTTTCTAGTTTTAGACTGAAAACTTAGGTTTCTTCCTTTCCTTATTCAGTTTTACAGCGGAGGCAAGAAATAAATGTAATACTTGTAATGTTATCATGAAGAATGCAATTGGAGAACCTTCAAATGCTGTTTTTTAAGAAGAAAACCCAGGTGTTCAAATGACACCAAAAGAAGGGTTCATTTCCAAGTCTCTTAGGAGTCCAAGTGACCCTGAGGGCAGGAAGCAAGTGAATGTAAAACTACTGGCCTACAAGTGCCCCAGGAAGAACAGTACCTAACTTGCATTTCACAAATCATCATAACTCTGTAGCAGCACATAAGTGACAAGCATCATTTCTAGAGCACGTCCCCAAGGGCCTAATCCTGACCTCTGCAATGCTAGTCTTGTGCAGGTGTCCCTAAACCAACTGCAGACAAGCAGCAGCTGATTTGCATCAGAAACCTGGAGAAAAAAAAAAAAATCAAGCCCTGCAGATTATAAAACCACATATTTATAGTATGAGATTATCACTCCAGTATCTTGATTTTTAAGATGCTGTGTGTTTACTCAGAGTGTAAAGTTTTGTTTTACTATCAAAGAGCAAAAAAGATGATTCTGGGACTAACAAAGAAAAACTAACTACATGTTTGTGCCCTAAAATAAGAGTAAAGTTAGCTTCTGGTAGAGAGTGCAACTGGGCTTTAGCGACAGTGCTGTGGGGACCCCTTGTGTTCTAATATTAAAGCAAAGAAAGAAGATTGCTCATCTACAGGCTGTTGGCACTTGCATCTTTAATATCAATTTCTTTCAATCCCAGGCATGTAGAAGAATAAAGTCTGGTTTTGTTTATACCAGGAAAATCCCAATTGCACTCCACCGATTTCAACTATGTTATTTAACTTCAGCAGTGGTGAAGACACGAGAGGGAAATGCAGCAGTGCCTAGCTAACAGCACCTGAGGATGAAATTTTAAAGCTGATTGAGCTTCCAAATTCCTCAGTTCACTTAGCAAATCTCAGTCTCAAATAGTTTTATTTTAATGTTTCCAGTATTTTCTGCCCTTTGTGTTCAAAAATTGTTACTTAGATACAAAAAAAACATGAGACGATGAGATTTACAAATGACTCGCATCTTAATTCTTTTCCATTGTTTCTCTGTTTTGAGATTTTTTGTTTCAAGCTCCATGAGATGACTTAGGGATCATCGTGATTATGCCTCAACTTAACTTCTCTGAAAGGAGCAGAAGCAATAAGAGTTATAATTATGTCTGGATGTATGAAAAATTTTCAAGTACTAGTAGGGAGGTCATATTCCCTCTGTTGCAACTGTACTGTTGTGACAAGTATTAAGAACATTTTTCCCAGTTCTGGTGTCCCCAGTTAAAAAAGGCTTTGGAAATTCCAGCAAGAGGTCAAAGGAGAACAATAATACGGTGCTCAAGGACTAGAAAACAAGCCTCAAAATGCAAGGTTTGAACATTCTATTCGTTCAGCTAATTGAAGAGGAGGCTGACAGGCCAACGTGCACAGATGCTCACCCATGGACAAAACACCTGGGAAGTGTGAGGGAGCTCTTCAGCCTTGCTGACAAAGGTGTGAAAAGGTCTAATGGTTGTAGGTTGGACAAATTCGGTTTCCACATTGCCAAACCAATGAACTGTTCAAGGAACAAACAAGGAGAGAGGGGAGGTGGACATACTTCTTGGGGTGTTTATAATGAGACTAAGAAAAGGCAGACTTTAATCCAGTTCTGGCAGAAATAGGAGAAACTGGGATGGAGAGGGATAGAGTGACATGGGCAGGTCATGGTACTTTAAAATCTCTAATACCATCTTTTAGGTCTTGGAACAAGGACCGTGGTAGGCTGACTGTACCACCATCAATATCACAGAGAATTTGCTACTCAGCACTAAGACAAGGACTGTAATTAAATCTCATGCTTTGAGACTTAAGATGCTTGCAAAGATCACAGTATCTTTTCTCCCAATATGCAAGGAATCAGATGTGTTGTGGGGTTTATCCATGACTGTCAGGTCATTCTCTACTAGAGATGGGAATGGTTGGACCAATGCCTTGGAACCATGTAGAAAGTCTTGCTGAGTAGAGGCCTTCCTCACGTGTTCAGATGCATCCTGAATCCAGCTTAAGGTCAAGGAAATACTTGTTTTTCAGCTTTGGCTGAAACACTGGGGATTCACCTTCCCCTGCAGTGCAGAATATGGACCAGCTATTGCCATCAGCTGGGCATCTCTCATGCAGTAAATTCCCCCCTTAGAGGGGCATTGTGCACCAAAGACACTTCAGTTTCTCCTATTCTCTGCTCTGATGGAAAACAACTTCTGTGCTAAAGGATGAAATACTAACATGTTTGCTCAGTGGGCAAAACTGACTGGGATGTGATTTGCAAGAGATTATAGTAAGTAATCCTTCTAGCGTCAAACTCCATGAAATTCTGGGTTTTTTTTTTCCTGCAGTCATAAGAATCAGGATATTTAGACAAGAATCATGTCTCCAGTTCCCACTGAGTCACCTTATTACCAGCACTGTTTTCAAGCTAAAGGTCAACTATTTAGGATCTGATCTAATAAAGAAAATTAGCAACATTGATTTTCATTTCTGTCTCATTCTTCTTTTCCCTGTTATTTGATGAAGAACATTTGCATGCATAAAACAAAAAATCTGTTTTGGGAAAAACAGATTCTGGGCCAATCCTTCTCCCTTTGAAGTCATCAACAGTTTTGCAAACTGACTTCCAGGAGTCAGTCACTGGGCTCTCTATCATGTGATAGCTTGCTCTACAATTCCTAAATATAAGCCTGTGAACAATCCTCTTGGGACAATAAGACCAGTTGGGTGCTTAAATCTGGACATTTGCTTGTATAAGATTTGGACACTTTACTAAGGCCATAACTTCGTCTAAGTCCTTGCTGTGGGGAACATACTTCAGATGCACCAAGTATATTGCAATGAGGGGAGTTACCCACCAGTGCGAAACCATAGAGCAATGAAGTTAAAACTCAATTCTAAATAATAATGTAATTTAGGCCTCTCATTCCAGCAGCGAGGCGCTTAATTCCTCCCAGGACTGCTGCCGCCAGATTGCTCTAATCCACTTCCAGCTGTGCTACTGCTCCTGTGTGTGAGCATGGAAGCTCGGTTGGGAAACAGAACAAAGCATCCCAGTAAAGCCAGCAGCACTTGGAGGAATATTCAAACACACAGGGGAAATAATTCCCTCTTAAAGAAGAGCATCTGCCAACTAGTTCCCATTACAAGTATTTTAGTCTAGGCCTGGCCTGTGCGTATAAGCCCTGATTCAGCAAAGGCTTGAGAACATGCCTTAATTTGAGCATATCATTAACTTCATTGATTTCAGTATATATGGTCAACTGTTTTTTAGGGTTTTGCATATTCTGTGTCTTGAACTTATATATAAATATATATATATTCTTTCATTTTTTCTCTACCTCTCTATGATATGCTATGGCTTCAAAGCTACTTCAGCACAGATGTGTCAGAAAATTATGTCTGCTAGTGCATTAATTGTAAATATTTACTGTCCCCGGAATGGCTGCATCTAAGACTGCTAATCAGGCATACCAAGTCCCTGCCTTGGAGGGCTTGCAGTCTGATCACATCTGGACTTACACAGAGTTTTAGCTTTGTATTGTTTTCAAACAGTATTTTTCACATTTCCATCAGGAAATCTTCATACCTTAATTAGCAAGGTCTTAGAGGAAGGAGAAAACCTAAATGATAGGAAAGTTCAGAAACATTCCCTAGTAAGGTACATATTTCTGAGATTAAGATGATGGTTTGTCATAATTTTAGAGAACTGAAAACCTCTTCCTTCCAATGGCACAAAATTTCAGTTTTTAGTTTGGCAGGTCAAAAGATATTGGTCCTTAAAGCTGTCACTGGTACCAGACAGAATGTTGATGGCTCCGGGCCTCCAGCCAGCATGATTTTGAGGAGAACTTTCAAAAAGTTATTTCTCAAGCAAACTTATTTTGCAAACTGCTGTTTCTGAGCATTTTAGAATCAGTCTTTGATTACTGGGCAGAAAGCAGATAAAGCAATTTAGGAAGGATGATAAATGCGACTTGTGGCACTACTTAACAAGTTAGCACACAGCTATCACCACTGTTTTAGTGGTCTTCATATGTGTGCTTTTATAAAGAGACAGAGTGGAGAACAGTTTTATTAACATATCATGAGTGAGTTATATAGGTCATCCCAAATGAATGGCAATAAAAGCTTTATATCACACTCACCAACATGTATTTGGTACTTTATGTGCCACAAATGTTGCAGAAAAGCTATTTTACATATGTTTTAAAGACTAGGTATTTTTTATATTAGGGCTGGTTTTGTAAAGCTGCCAGGCACTTTAGCTACTGCGAGCCCAACAGTATTCAACTCAGAGGGAGCCATAAAAACTTGTTTAAAATGCTCTGAAGTAGCTTTTTTGTACTTCAAAATGCCAAAGTTAAAGATCTGTCATCCTGATATGTTCCATCACAAAGCAAGTCCTTTTCTCTAAAACTATTTTAAAAGCTATTTCTAGTCCTTCCTGGTTGCATGGCAGAGAAAATTTAATATCGTCATAGCATAGGACAAGTTGTGATTCGTGTTGGGCCTTGGACAGGTGTGGGGTTTTGTAGTGGAAAAGGGAAATTCTGCAACTGAAGAAGGAAAAATTTTAGTTGCAAGTTGATACACAGATATCACATGCACACATATATAAATTTATACCTATATATTTATATGGCACCTTGAAAATCTGTGCAAAAAGCATAAAGCATTAATGTTGGTCCTGGATTAGAGCCTGATCCAAGACCCCTGTCACAGGAAACTCCCCATTGATACAAGGACATTCAGACAGCTTTTAAAACTTGCTCTGCTAAAGTCAAGAGGAGCTTTGCCAGGAACTTTGCTGAGCACAGGGTGAAGCCTTTAGGCACAGAATAGGCCGGGAGGATCAAAGACTCAGGACAAGCTGTATCGCGTTTACAGTTATAATCTGACGCCTTTGGATGTGAGAAGCCAGGCTGGAAGGAAGAGAAGTGACCCTGAGCCCTTCCCCACCAAGCATGGAGATGCTTTGGGAACAGATGTTTTGCTCTCCTACACCGACCTGCTGCTGGAGACCAGACCAGACCACGCTTGTCAGGACAACACAGGCTGGCCCACAACATCAAGAAGCTCCTACCCCAGCTACGTACATCAGCTCAGGTGCCACAAAGGGTCTGCACCACAGAGCTGTTGTTACTGTAAATATTCTACATAGGTTTTTGGCGTGAATTGATTTTCTGCTTGTTTAAGGAGGCATGCGATGGTTTCTAGAAAGGATCAGAACACACCGTTCAGCCTGTGCGCATACCTATACTGTGGGCCTGACTCTCAGCAGGAACAACTCCACAGCATAAAACTGATGTAGGCCTGTTTTAATTCCAGCCCTATGTGTGTGTGTGCATATCTACTGTATACATACGTACACAGCACACGAAGAGAGACATTTCCCACCTCACACACTTAACCACAAAGTGTGATGTAGCTACTGAAAGAGGTGAATGGCATTTAATCACATGTAAGTTAATGATTTAAATGCGCTTTTATTTTTGGTCTCTTGATGTAAATCCAAACCAGACAAGCAGAGTCCTCTGGTCAGACGGCTGGAAATTCCTCTGCATGAAATCATGTTGGTGGTCTCCCGGCTCAGTGCCTTATGAAGAGCCGTACAGTGAAATATCCTTCCGTACCACTAATGAATGCGCCCACCCACACTGGAGCTGGTGCCCCCTAAGAACTCAATTCAAGAACAACTTTTTAAACTCATAAATGAAATCAAAGGGCTCATTCTATGAGCCAAAGAACTTATGATTTTAGGCGGGACAGTTAATGGGTGGTTACTATAAGTTGTCCCCTTGGTTTGCAGTATACAGTCTCGCAAGAAAAAATAATAAGTAGGATACCAAATATGTACACAGCATTCGAATTAATTAAATTTCATCCTCCTGCAATGAATACATAAATTGTTGCTACCCTGGCTACTGTACACAGCTTGAGTGACTTGCTTAGCATCAACCAAAGGAACCAAAGTAAACTCACAAGATCTCGATTTACTTTCCTGTGCTCAGACAAGATCTCCTTCTAGCTATTAAACAATCACTAAGCAAGCAAAACCTCTCAAATTGGCCATGAAAACTTGAGCAAGAGCATCCAGGGAATAATTTTTAAGACTACTGCCACTAAACTCTCCCAAAGACTCCTCTTCTTGTGTGAACAAGCACTTGTCATTTCAAGAGCGAGCCGTGAAGCCTGGCGGCAACGGCCAGAGAACTGAAGAACCCAATTGTGCTACCAAAACGAGGCGCAGATCTAATCCCATTATGAGGAGATGACTCCTTCAGAGAGGCCTGTTATAAAATTATCGACTGACACGGGGGGTGGAAGGAATCAAGCCCGTTGTAATTGAACTGACTTGAAATAATAAATACACACACTTTCTTTAAACACAGCTTGCCACATCCTGAGAATCTGGAATCAATTCCTTCCCTTTCAAGATGCTTAAAAGTGGTGGGACTTTGATATGGCATGAGCATGTCTGCTTCTGGGCTTACAGCCCTCGCCAGCCCATTCCAAACCTTTCAACGTTTTTATATTATAAGACAGAAAAGTTAGGAAAACAAAGACAGAAAAAAAGAATCAGAAATTCAGGGAACTATTAAATCAGGGCAGCCTAGCTGCCAAATACCTTTGGTAAGTAAATGAATCATGATCAATAACATATTGCCATATAGACTTACAGAAGAAGGTTATCACCTGTTTCTGTTCCAGGCATGAAACATAACGGTGTGTGGCTAATGAAGTACTGCATGAATCCAGAAAAAAAGTACTATTTTTCTCTGTAACGTTAAAGCATTTTACTTCAAAGTAATTTTAACTCATCCAGAAAAAACATGTTTTTTTCCATGAAAACTTTGTCAAAATCGATAGGTTACTATGAAACACTTCGCTTTTGACGATGTTGCATTTGTAAGAGGAAACTGTCTTGATAGAAGTAAACCTATTTTGTTAAGGGGGTGTTTCAGCCCTGATTGTAAAGCTTCTTGCTTTATATGTTCAGATATTTGCCAGCAGAGGGTATCACAATCTTAGAAACAGACAGACATATGTATCATTGTGTCTATTCATTTACATGCAAAATTCAGACACATACTAAACCAAGAAATTACAAATCTTATTTTCTTCAGTAACTTTGCCACTATTGGGAAAAAAAAAATCATTTAGCTACTTAAAGGCTACAGACTCTGTTGTCAGTGCCATCTTACCACCTCTCTCACCATAGGAAACATTGCAATGACATAGCCAAGTGATGGCACCACTTGAAGTCTGAAATTGTTGCATGACCCTGGCTGTAAACCCTTCTGAGAGGAACATCAACTTGGGCTTATCTTTGGTGTGCATTAGGTTCTCCTTAATTCTCACATCCAGTATCCTCATACTGCATAAATCTTGTTAATTACCCCAACCACTTCGTGGCACTTTTCTGCAAAGACGTAATAGCCACCGGCTGCAGTGAGAGCTCATGTTACGTAGACCGCATGATCTCTGCTAAACCAGTATGCTACGAAGAATGATCATGTATAATTACACCTAACCCACACTTCTCACAGCTAGAGATAGGCTGATACTACAAATTCCCAGCCTGATATCCCATGCATTAATGAATTAGCCTCCCTGACTCCCAAGTTAAGAGAACATAATTTAAACAACCTGATGTTTGGTGCTTTAGCTTACTTGGTATTCAGCACTCCCCTATTCCCAACTAAAATAAATTAAAATTATTTTTTATATAACCGTCAGGGTTCTCCATTCTATTTTGGATTTATTTACAAGTTTTTTTCTATTTGTGTATTTTGATCATGTGCAACTGATGTCCCGGTCACTGGTGTGGCTTTCCAGATTAACTCAAGCACTTGAGTAAGCTGGAGCTAGGAGCAGATATAGAGGATGACTATGAGACATGTATTACCTTTATCTGAGAGCTGGGGTGTATAGGAACCATTTAAGATAAACACAAGCAGCAATCTGTGTTCTCATATGCTCATATGGAGACAGGGACATTCTCCAAAGTAAATAAATTTTAAGTTTATAAAATGCTTTTTATTATTACAGAACTATACGCAACTACTGCTGCTGTTACACAGCAAAAACAGTGCATCAGAACCTGCTGCAAAATGACACGTACCAGATCAGGGCTAGACCCCCAGATCCATTTTTGATTGGTGTTGGAATTTAAAAAAATACCAAACAAAAAGAAATAGGTTCATTAGGAAATACGCATACAGTGGTGCTGTCTTTTTGGCACATAGTCTTTTCACTGCTCAAGAAATCTAACACAACTACTTTTTAACTAACTCATTATCTGCTATCCAAATCAGCCTTCAGAATAACTGCTGCAGGTTCAGATGAGCTGGATAGGGAAGTGGGTAAAATGTCCCTGGGATAACTTAAAAGCTGTTTGTGCTTAGCCCTTGAAAACTGAAAGTCAACTACTCTGCTGAAATTGAGGTCTACTTCCCCCGTTGCATAAGTCTGCACTGACAGTCCCAAGGACTCCGAGGTCTTCAGGTACTTTACTCCATTGTTAGAAAGAACATATAGGTACTACTTATACTCTGCTCGTCTCGGCTTTATTCTCCTTGCACTGCAGCACTCCAGCTGTAGAAAATTAAGCTGGAAACTTTACTCTACTTCAAAGAGGAAAGTTGAGTATCAGTATGTTCAGAGATTGCAGTGTGTCTGGATATCACAAGAGCACAAACCAGCTAACAAAATGGAGTGAGGATGTTTGCAGGGAACAAATATTGTTGCTCTCCTGCAGCTTAACATATCTTTTCTCTATAACCTTGGTGTGCTTAATTGCCGTTGGGAAGCATTTTCCTTTTATTTTCAAGACTACTTAAACCAAGACCTTGTTAGGCAGAACTAAGGAAAACTTCCATTAATCACACTGAAGCTAGTAAAAATGTGGAGGCCCGATCATGAGGGTTAGATTCCTTATCTCACAGTGGCGGATATCCGACCTTGAATTCCAGCTTTGGTTATGGCCAGATGCAGATGCCTCTAGGACAGCCATTTATTACTGGCTGGAGCTGCCAGCCCTTATGAGTCCAGGGATTTGCATATTGCAGAGTCACTGAGAAGCAACATGCTGGGATGTGGACAGATACCTGTGGCTGTTTTAGAATGCAAGGGGCAGCACAGCTGAATTTAAGATTTACAGTTGCGGAACAGACCATAAAAATTCCTTGTAAATGGCCAAGATATTTTATTTTCACCGTAACATCTATTTAGTCTAACTTTTAATTTATCTTCCTTTTACAACTTCCTACAGAGGTTAGGTGAGCATCCCATTAGCATTGGACAAAAAAATAACTTTTTAGCATCTCTGAGAAGTGAAGCACTATAATTATTTCCTTCTGTGAACAACACAAAAATATTAAGGAGCAGATTGTTATCTGACATAAATCATCATTTACCCATTTTCATTTCATGGGTCAGCCCCAGGCAATGAAATATAATCACACAGATGAAATCTGTGGCAGAGCTGGAACCTGAAAAAATCTAGTTTCTCTCTGAATGATATAATAGGAGCACATGGTGTTTAACGTGCCTTAGGTCTCTGTCTGTGAAACTAGTAATATAAGGCAAGATGTACACCAGTGAGTGACTGCAAATATTCAACTGAATCATCTCAAGGGATATAGCAGTGTAAATCCATTAGCTTTCATGGAGCAACAGGAGCTTAGACTAGCTGAAGTCTTGCCTCTCTGAGGAGAAAGGAATGTGGAGAAGAAAAGCAATTTCATTAAGAAGACAGTGTAGGATGCATGTAAATATGCATGGCATCCAGCTTCAGGGGGGGGTATTTCTTTTGACACACAAACATGTGAGGGAAAGTGTGGAGCTTACAGAGTGCAATTACATTTCTTAAAGTCACTTCTTTCACTTAATTACTTTATGTTTAATGTCTTGATATAACTTAGTTTAAATGAGCAAATTAACTATAAAAGCATAACATAATCACGAGATAAGCAGGCCGAGAGTCTGATGACCACATCTAACAAATTACGAAGGGTCAGGGCATAAGTTGCTCTCACTCAGTCATTCACTGCTAAATTTTTAGTACTAGCACAGTTTTGGGTCCAGTCAACACACACTCCTCTAAGTAGTGCCTGGGCAGAGCAGAGGAGGTAGCAGGGGCCACCAGCCACTTCCAGTGAGCAACATGGGATCCTGTTCTGGAGAGGAAGCTGAGCTGTATGGACAGGAGCCATGTCCTGACAGTTGGTAAAGGGGCTACTAAACACTCTGTGGCCTGTTTTACTAGTATACTAGTATAGATGTAGTTAATTCAACTGTAGACATGTGAATTGAGTCCACTGAACCAACCATCTCAAACTGATCAGCAACAGGACCTAATATCATATGAACAGAGTTTAAAATAAAATGATGTGAGAATGGCAAAATTATTCCACTTCTAAGCACACAAACTCCCCAGCACATTTGGTAACGATCCTACTCACCAGCATTGTCCTGCTGCTTGGTATTTTTGATGTATGCGGAAAATTTGGAAAAGATATCAATTCCAGCAGTGTTTGATTCTCGGTGCTTAGCAGCCAGCTTGGGGTACCTGAAAAGGGAGAAGCAGTGTGGAGAGCAACATCTTGTTACCAGCAACATAGTGATGACTACAAATACAATTTACAAGAACAAAGAAAAAAGCCCTGTACAAGGAACTGCAATTAACGCTGTCATTCATCTCAAAACAACAGCTTGGCAAGTCCCTCTTAATAATATCTGTGTCTGTCAAGGCAGGCGTTTGGATACTTACACAGGGATGGATTCATGACAAAGGTAATGCACTGGTGCTTTATGTTACCACGATCCAAGATACAGTGGCCTTAAATCAGAAGGAAGCATAAATTTCCAGAAAGGTGGAGGGGAGTTTGGCAGCCAGCTCTCTCTATTATGAATGGCAGTCGTGTCTAATTCCCTACACTGAAAATGTACTCCAGGATGTAACAGCAAGGCATGTTTGTATTACCCAGGTGAAGGAACATAAAGTTTTCAGTCTCTGAATTGTTTTTTATAGACATCTGGTGTAAAGGAATATATCGATTTGAAAGACGAACACAAACTAACGATTCCTACTGACTTCAGTGGTCTTGGACCAGAGTATAGAAAATTTAAATATCTGATCTCTTGCCCCAGGACTGGCCTATAGCTGCTGCTTCACTTGGAGGTAAAACACTCCATAAGGAACCAAGCCAATTTTCTTTGATGCATAGATTTTAAGGTCCAAATCACAAGCCAACATTTTTTTTTCCCCATTATCCTTGTATTAAGCCCAAAATGTTTGACTAACTAAGGCATATCTGGTAAATCTAAACCTTTCCTTGGTAGCTTGTTCCAATGGTTAATCATTCATACTGAAAAAATCTGTGCCTTACTGCTGATCTGAATTAGTTTGGTTATAACTTCCAGTCATGGGCTCTTGTCATTCCTTGACTAGAATAATGAGCACTTTTCTGCCTCCAGAGCCTCTCATACTCTGTAATCAGTTCCCCTTCCAACCTTTCTAATACACCACACAGCTCAGAAACCTCCAGTTTTTCGCTGTAAAATGCTTTTCCTGGCACAGATACTTTGTGTGGCAATTCTCGGCATCTATTCCAAGTTATTTTTAGCTTTGTAAAATGTGGACACCAGACCCCTACAAAATTTTTCTAGAATTGGTCTCCTTAATTCTGCATACAAGGGCATCCTGAAATGTGTACAGAGAAAACATTCTGCAGTTATTAGTCATACAAGTAACCTTCACACATGGAAGTCATCTCACTGAAGCCAGCAAGTTTCATAAATAAATATTACTCCTGTAAGTAAAGATTGTAGGAGGGAGTGCTTTTTAGGAACTTCTCTTAGGACATCTTTCATTCCTAGGAAATGGAATATTGACTGAAAAAAATCCTAAGTTCTTACTTTGGAGGTGCAAGAGTCTCTTCCAAGAATTCCTCAATCTTGTTAACATCTGTCTTGACTTCTCCATTAAAAGTCAAGAAAGGTGGGTGGGTCCCAGGAGCCAGATTGTGTAGGTCAGCTGGCTTTCTGCAGAGAGAGAAAAAGTAATGAAATCACTAATCTTTATGGTCAGGTAGTTTCACAGATATTTATAGTTCCTACAAAATCAGTTTGCCCTTCTTTTTTTTTCTGTACTTTGTGGTTAGAAGACTTTGAAACTACCCCAAGTACCCTGTTTAATATAAAAACATTCCACAAGTGAAAAAAAAAAAAAAAGAAAACCAAACCTGAATCCCAACTATTTTGTTGTGCACCACAGACTTTCTAGGCTAGATACAAATCTGATTGAACTTGGTTGGGCCTTTCAATATGGCAAACACTGGATCATATAACTATTTTCAATTAAACTGAACAATTTTTACCTTTTCAGGTCAACAGTGGTGACGTTGAACACAACTCCTTTGAGCCACAGGATCATGAAGAGACGCTGGGAGAATGGGCAGTTCCCAATGCTTTCTCCATCTATACCAGCCTGAGGGATGGAAAGAGAGGAAAAATAGATTTCAGACTTGTTAGTCACTTACCTCCCTCAAGATGGAAAATTGGATGTTGAAAGAAAAATAACCAGTTTAAAAATAACCAACAGTGCCCGTTATTTAATATAGGTTATCATCAACACAAGAATGGAGTTACTCCAGGATTCAGCCTTCATCAGGAGCTTGAGAAAGCAAACTGGTGCCTCTCCTGAGGGCAGCTCTGGGTAAAGGAGGTGACTCCCTTGCTGATGGCAAGCAACATCCAGGACACTCTATATTCTTTCAATTATTTTCATCCCTATGGGACTGCCTGCTTCATGGACATACTAGAGAACTCAGGACAGGTTTTCTGCTCTATTTAAGTCTGTGGAGTGCAGCTTATACCAGCTCAAGATTTCCTTCACTGTTTTACTATCCAAACTGTGGACTTTCAGATCTAGATTTAAACCCAAGCACTCCGGACATTCACTCATTCATGTTCACATCCAGTAAAGCAACAGCCTCTGACACAAATGACGAGATCCAGACAGAAATCTCCATGAATCCTTCCAAGGTTCACGGCAGATTTCAGCCACCGCATTCAGTCTCTTCCTATCTCTAGTACCTAATGAGTTGCCTACAAACCACTACAAAACAATAAAAATCTGCTAGTGTTAGCATTGAGGAAACAGCCTATTTTCTCCTCTAAAAATTTATGGTCCTTAGCCATGCAAATTCTGACTTTGAGCCATAGAGGGATACAAATAACACTAGCTGAACTGAGCCAAACCTGTGTCCAAGGACAACATCCTTCTACAATAATTATGCTTGTGGCCAAAGCTTTCAGGACGATAATGGTTTTGATAGATTTCCATTTTAATTTGTGGTACCATTGTGTTTAAAAGATTCTTATAATCCTGGTGAAGCAACCAACCTTCCGTTGTTGACCCACATGGGTTGCATAACTGTATTTTAAGCACACAGTGTGTGTCCAAAAATGGCTGATGAAAGAGCTAGGCAAATACATGCCCTTTTCATTTGGAGAAAATGTTACATTACTCTGTTTGCTCTCATAGATTTTATCTTATCAATATTCAAGATGTGAGGTAGCATTTATCTGTCTTAAAGAAGGAATCGCTTCTAATCATCGCAGTTCTGTGAAGCATTCACAGCACAACTAAAAACATTTTGAGATGTGTCCAGTTGCTACAAACTCAGGCCTTGCATGTGAGATATTTAGCTGAAAGATTTTCTGGTAGGCATTGTGAATCTTTCTCATGTATTGAATGCAGCTTTTGATGATTCTGGGTTTATGAAAAAATTCCACAATTCCTATCCACCAAAACATGGAGAGAGTGTGGATTCAAGGCTTGGAGATAACCCATCATAAAGTTTAGGGCTATGTAAAGAGGTTTTCTCTGGGTTCAGATTTGGTTTCAAACACTCAGATTTTAGAGGTATTTGGATATGGGGGTACAGTTTGGCTGAAGTTATAGATCTGCAATATGCCTGGTACATGGCGTATGCAAGAATCAGCAAACAATGTGGGTGAAAGAGTGGTATGGCATGAGGATGAGCAAAAGAAGATGCATTTTCCCATCTGCCCAAGGTGTGGGTAGCCTAGTTCTGCAAAATTTTATTTATTAAATAGTTAGCTCTGTTCTGCAAATTTCATGGCAAAACAATGATAATGTTGCCATGGGAATACCAGGCACCACTGTATTACATGCAATAATTACTGCAAAGTCACATTTGTTGATTTGGCTTTGGCTTGTTAAACTATTGCCAAGAATGTTTAACTTCTTATCCTTCCTGAAAAGAGTCAAGTGCTATAGAAGAAAACAGAGATATGACACCAGATTTCCCCTTGGCTTTTCCACCATCTCAGTCATAATCATATCCTTCATAATGGAGTTGGCTAACTGAGTCTACACACAATATATTACAAACCTAAAATTTGAAGAAAAACAGACTGACTGAATTAGAGGGCAAAAGAGTGCAGACAGAAGGGCTGATTCTCATCCTACCTTCTCTGGATTTACTTTGGCTTATAAATTCATTGATTCTGATTCACTCTTCACCTGACTCCCTTCAAAGTGAGTGTAAAACCCTGGTTTGCCAAGTCCTGCAAATACCTTGCAAGCAAAGGGGTCTCGTCTCACAATAACATGCAAAGCTCCAGCCCTCCTGAAGATCTCCATCCTGCGTGGAGGCAATCTCCTGCCTGTCCTCATCACCCACTTCTTGTGCTGCAAGTAACAGTTTCATCTTTTTCAGGAGAGTCAGGGAGACCATTTCCCTGCTCTCCTCAATTATATATTCTCATACAAAGCTTAAGGGTTACCCAGATCTGCATTTTTTTACACATTCTCTGTCCTGCAAGGCAATGGTGAAAAGCCCCCTCAAGACCAGAGAGGACTAAAGTGGGGACAGAGCAGCTGAACGGCAAGGAAGAAACAGAAGTGATGAGTTGTATGAGGCTAAGCGAGGCAGAAGTCACTGGGGACAGGAGAAAGATGTGAAGCCTGGAATAAACGAGATTCCCTTGGAGATCAAAATTAAAATTATGTAGGTCAAATGAGGCCTCCAGCAGCCCCAAATGGTCAAAGTGTCTTCCCAACACTTTCAAAAGAGTGGGAAACATTAATTGCTAGAGACACATTGGGAATAGACAGAGGAAATTCCAGAAACAAAAGATAAACTAAAGGAAAAGTACGGTATGATTTCTGTTCAAAGCTCCTGGATCTGGAAGCCAGGCTCATGATTTGGGTGGAGTCTGACTCATGGGTTTTGATCTCATGTGACTGGGCATAACTGAAAACGCTACCACAAATCACAAGGCAAATTGGTGACAGAGGAGGGAACAGAAACAAAATCTCCCCAGCAACACAATTTATGCATTACATTCAGCTCTTTTTCTGCAGAAATTATAGGCAAGGCTCTGTCAGTTTTGTGAATCTTTTCTCATTGCCTCTAACAGCAGTCAGTAATTCAATGTTCAGCACTCAGAAAGAGCAAAACCTTAGTAGGTAATAACTTCAAAGGCTTATCAGAGTGTCTTGAGATCCCTTGCGAAGTCTATTAACTACCAGGAGGAGATGAAGAAGAATAGAGAACTTCCCATGCTTAGTCACTCTTAGTTTCAAAGAGAAACAGCTTGCTTAAAGCACCCTGGTAGTGTCTAAATACAAGCCTATTATGTATCTGTCCGAGGCTAAGGGCTCAGAAATGCAGGAATTAAATAATACCTTCATCAAGATCAAGAACTGAAACAGTGGATGGAAAGAAAAGAACAAATAATTGACAAGCTAGAGAAACACCATTTATCCCTGCTGTTATTCACAAATGAGCACAAAAGCTTTCTCACGTAGCTTCCCTGAAGCACAGCAAAAGTGATCAAGCACTTATAAAAAGCAGCAAGTTGATGATATATGCACTCTCCCTGCCAGTAACACCAGATATTTCTGATTTAATGATTGCAACTAGGGATAGACTTGAGGCTTTCTGGGCACTAGGATCAAGGAAATAGAGTTTCTAAAGTCCACTATAAGTCCCAAAGCTGTGAAAGGGTTTCAGACCTTCCCCCCGCCCATGGAGAAGGACCTCACCTGAAAAGGCAAATTCCAGAGTGACTGTGGAAGGGTAAAACACATTCAAGGATTTGCTGGGTGAGACTCTTTGGCCAATGCTCATCCCACTGAAATTTAATTGAGATGCTTAAGGGAAGGTCTCCTGTGTGGGCAAGGCCAAGATGCACATCCGAAAGATGAATCTGGCCACCTTTCACTTTGATTGAATCTGACAAGTGCCTGAATTTAGGTGGGATGAATGTAGACCCCAGCAACAGAAAAGCCTGGAATTTATGGAGGCAGAATTTCTACAGAATTATTTTGCTCCATCTTGGAAACATCACTTTCTGCTCCCATTGCTTCACACAAGCTTACTTTTATTAGTTTACCTACTAAAAAAATAGGCTTTTCTACTTAATCTCCAGCTGTTTAGGAGATGTTTCATCATCCAACTGATGAAAGGTCCTGCCCTGGAACTCAGTATAATCACATCAGGAAAATCCCACTGTCATACTAGCTGCTTCCCTCTATCCAAGTAATGGCAAGAATGAACAAGATGTTCTTCTTTATTATTTATAAGGTGCTCCTCCTTAAATACTTCAGCTATTTTTAATGAATTAATTAAAACTTAAAGATATATGTGTGCACAAGTGGGGGATGTACAGACAAATTACCGAGGAAGAAAATTAAGGAGGTTTTGGAGTGGAGGGGGGGAGAAAAAAAGTCTCAGTGATTTTATGAGCTCGTGCCAAGTATTTTTGTAAAGTAGCGGTAGTATTGAGAGCCTGCAACCACTGCACAGCACAGCTGAATGACGCGAACAGAGAGCTCTTCTCAGGTTCAAGCTAATACTTTGCTATAAATGAAATAACTGAAATAAACTTCCTCACTTTTTCCAAAAGTACTCTAACTGGTACATGCACAGTGGCTGCAATGCACACAGACAACTATATATTATTTTAACTAACCTTAAGAGGGGAAAAAAAGGCAAGTTTCATTTCCATTTATTCGCAAAATATAGCAGCTTTAATGAAATATACTGTCATTAATAATGACTAAGCATCTAGCCTAAAAATGGCAGTGCTGGAAAGAGTTGCATATCGGAAAGCACTGTGTTTTTTCCAGTAAAATAATGTATTTGGTTTTACCTATTTTCTTTCTTCTTTCATTTTTCATTGCATTGAGACCACTCTGCACAATGTACCAGTGCTCTCTTAGACTCTGGGGTAAAGTAGGGAGATATTTTTGATGACACTAAAACACATTTCTTCTTCAAAAGGTTTTAACAAGTTAGCAAAAGCAGGCATGCTAATTCACCTCAATGTTTCCCAGTAAGGATTAAGGAGGGATTTGATTTCATCATCCCTACAATCAAAATCTAGACTCACATTACACATGGTTACACCCTCTCTGTTTTAAAATTGGGAAAGCGCCTGCCTTTTGACACTTACTCTTCTTACACTCAGAACCCAAAGGGGAAGTGAAAATCCTATTCGAAATGCAGAGCAGGCCAGGAAATATCCTATTTATTGTGCCATTAAAAAAAAAAATCTGCCTTAGTAATTATACCACACACACAATAGCACAAATCTCCATTGTAGGGAAAAATCATTGGCTGCAACATGAGATCAGACATGCCAAGGTATTGCTTTAGTAGGGATCATTTTTTTCCAGTTTCTTGTCTCTTTTCTTTCACAACTTCTCGTCCAAATGTAAAAGCCAGTAAGCTATTTGGAGTGCCACCAACGGAGACGCAAGCTAAGAAGCGTATATTCATAGAGCAGCACTGGTTGGTCTCAACTACGAAGTAAATCTTGTAGCACAAGTCCTGTGTATCACAGGACATTCTTGTTGACTGTGGCTCCGATTCAGGAAAGCATTTAAGCATGTGCTGAAATACATCCCAATTCAGTCAAGTATATGCTTGACTTTAAGCATGTTCTTAAGTCCTGATGATTTCAATGGGACTTAAGCACATACTTAAGTACTTTCCTGAATGGGGGCCTATAACAACAATAATGAATTTGCTGCGCAGCATTCTAACTTCATTGGACTTTTTCTGAGATTTCATTTTGCTAGGAGAAACTCTGAGCAGCAGCCTTCCAAGGGAGGGCAAGATAGAGCAGAAATATATCCCTAAGCACACACACATGGAAACGGACCATGTGCATATATGTCAAATGAAAATAGAGCATTTGCTAGAGAGCCTGTCAGGGTAGTAAAAAAAAAAAAAAAAAAAAAAAAAAAAAAGAAAAAGGAAGTGGTGAAATTCGTTAGCCAGCTCTCCAAAAGCCAGCCAAAATGTTGTCCAAGTTTGGCACACATACAGACATATATTATAGATGCACATAAGCTTAACTTGGTCTGCACTGCTGGCCAATTTGAAGGGAGCTGGCTTGTTACACTTGGTTCAAACCGGCTGAGCAGCACGTCAGTAGAGTTGAGGATCTCCAAGGAACTGCTGTCACACTTCTCAGATCTCTGCAGTTTTGGGAGAGATGCATTTGTACTCTTGAGACATTCAGGATTTTCAGGAGATGGAACTGCAGGTTGGAGACCCCGTGGGTATCAGTAGTTAAGACATGACAAATATTTTCTTTAGGTTTGGTAAATCATTATTTTACAACTTTTTATATTCCCATGAATGGCAGCACGGGCAGGAAGGCATCAGCCATATAGGTCACCTTCTTCCTAGGGATCCTTTCATGATGGCTTAGGATGTTCACAGTTAAAGATCGGTTGACTGAAGCTGGTCCATGCACCTGCTGCAGAGCAGATTCCTCTGCCACATCAGGTGAGGTCCTGGTAGCAGAATAGCTATATGCACAGTGATCAACCCGCACAAGTAAGTCTCAGTTTTCCTCAAGGGCTTTGTTAGAGCCACTGGCCACTGCATATGTTCTGCATGAAATATGTTTTGCTTTGAAATATACTTTGCTATGCCTGAGAACTCCAATCAGTCATGTGCAGTTTGGATTTAGAAAACTACAGACTAGAAGCAGGTCTTACCACATGAAAACGATTCATGGTATTCCACCACCTCTTCTGCTTTCTTTAAAGAACTAAAGGCACATGACTTGACAAATATCAACAGAGTAGAAAAGCACAGACTGGCCCAACACCCTAGCCCAAGAAATTATTTTGTTTTCATTTATATTTGCAGATCCCCTGCTACGCCTGGAGTCCTGGTCTTTGGCTACCCCCTGCAGATCAGCCAGAGGATGGGCAGGGTGCTGGGACCACGTAGAGCCGCAAGAGCACGGGGTCCCAGCGTGCAGCTCGGACTGGACTCACAGGGCTCCTGGCTGCCCAGCCACACACCCACCAGCCAAAATTTCCTTTCAGAATTACTGATACTATATCAGTTTCCCTCCTCGCAGAAAACCCACAGCTTCTGTTCAATAATGGTGTACATGTTTTTTAGACTTAGAGCAATTTAGAGCAAAATCTTGAAATTCTTCAAAACCCAAAATTGCCATTCTCATCACAGCTCTCGTTAGCACATTATGCACAAAGTTCGTGTGCTTCTGGACATAGTGAACTGGAAATATATATATGTTTCCTTCTTGGCTTGATGGACAAACAGCAATCATACTTTACACTTCTTTCTGAGCCTTTTCCAACCTAATAAAGCAACTGTGCTCCCATCACTCACCAGTATCGTGGCACAGGATCCTGTGTACCCACACTACCCACTGGATGTAACCACAGAGAATAGCTTTTTAAAGCTTTGCTTTTGGGGGACCCATCAATAATTCATTGCAAGTGAGATGCCATAGGAACAAGAAAAGAACTCAAGAAATGACAGATATATAAGCTTAAAATATAGAAAGATACTGGAACAAACAATTAAACAGTAAGCTCACAAGTGCATGTGGAAATCTAAGGCTGATAGGAAAGACAATATGGACTTATCAGGAAAAAAATGACATTAAACCAAGCAAATTTTGTTCTCTGCCAGGGTACCACACAGCAGCAGGTATCTAGAAGCTGACTTCTGTAAAGTTTCTGACATAAGCACCAGACTGTGTTTTCATAAACAAAGTAGGGAAATAGGACCTGTATGAAATCTCAGCAAAGTGCTTGTATGAGTGGTTGAAAAAGTACTTACAGAGTAGTAATAATCAAATTTTCTGTTAGTCTAGAAACACATAACAAATAGAGGTACCATAAAGGCCTACGACAAGATGAGTCATATTTAATGTTACCCTTAGCAACATGGAGGAAGGAATAGAGAGAACCTTACAAAATTTCCTGACAGCAATAAGCACGGAGAAGTTATTGGTGTTTCCCAGGAGAGGAGTAGACTCCAAAGTGATGCTAAGAAGTTGGAAGAAAGTGTCTGAAATCACTTAAATGGAATTTAGGAAAGTAAACCTTAAGGTACAAGATGTAAGAAGAACAAAATCTAATGTACAAATGCAGGATGGGGAATAGCTGGTGAGGCTTCGAGGATGAAGTGAAGGAGGTTTTACGTAAATCACAAACAACATGAATCATCAGCGTGTGCATCTACAAGCAACAGCAACAAGATAATCTGATGTACATGTGATGTTCTACACTACAGAACAGTCCTCAAGCATGTATAAGACTGTTATACAAAGAGGATATGCCCACAGAGGATAGGATTAAGTATTTTGCTTAATTTGCAACAATAAAGCTTTAGGGGAAAAAAAATCCAGTGTAATTATAGGACTATTGAAACACAAAGCAAGCTTTCCAAGGATGTTGTCTAATCTGCATTAGCAGAGGCTTGAAGAAATCAAAAGAAAAAAGTTGGTAAAGCTGCTCTCGATTTATTTCATCCTGCTGCAGAGTGGAGAAGGTGCATAGGAAGTTTTAAAAAGCCTTTCTAACAGTATATAGTAGTGACCTTGACAATGAAGTTGTTCTTACTGTCAGTGCTAGAGGCTTGGTGGCACAGACTTTTGCTTTCCTCTGACCTGCACAGGATGAAGTCTGGTCCCAGTGAAGTCAATGGGAATTTTGCCCATGACTTTGACGGGACCAGAATTTCACTCATAGGTTTAATGGCCAGAAGGGATAATTATAATAATCTTTGCATAATACAAACCATAGATTTCACTCAGCCTGTAGCCAACGTCTTGTGGTTGAACTAGAACATATGTTTTGAAACGGTTTTCAGGATTGACATATGCTAGACATAGAGTGGTAGTAAAATCCCCTCTAGTGGTGTGTGTTTGCATTGCGGGGTGAAGTTCTCCCGTGGAAGTCGACCACAAACATACCATTTGTAGGATTTTGCTAAAGGTAGCTAACTTGCCCCATAACTTATATATGTAATTTTTGTTTCTTATCTATCAGTTGCATTTCTGTATGTGGGTTTAAGTGCTGGAAGGAACCTTAGTCACAGGATTAGGGGAGTCGGGTCACAGCAGTACTCAGAATATCGTCACAATTTTAGTAAAAGTTAATAGAGCTGCTTAAGCATCAGCTACTGCTTGGTTATCTTGGATACAACGGTGTATATCATAGGAATTTGAACAAGAAAGCCACAAATCCTTTTTTAAGACAAATAAACTTGTCCTGCAACATATTCATACTGGATAGCTATTCATGCTCTGCATATACAGAATGCAGCTCCTACATTTTGGAAGCTTATGCCTGTAGGGTCATGTTCTGGTTTTGGCCTTTTTGTGCCACAGATATTAATGGATTATACTCTAATACATTTGATCTAATTCCTTAAGAGTCAATGTTCATACAAAATATTCCCACTGATGACAAATATTCCACCAACTTCAGTGAGAGCAGAGTCATACTTTGGATTCACTAGTTTCTTTCTAATAAGTGATTAAAACCACAAGTGGTTTTATGGGCTCTGGAGAAAGAATCTGGAAATTAATCTGGTTTAGCTCTTCACAAAGCACCAATTATAAGCGTTTCAAATATTGATGATTCTATATCCTGAGAGCTAATTAGAGATGTAAAAAAATCATTCCCCCAGGAAAGCTGCAGAAAATAAAATGAGACATAGATCATTGTCAAAAGGTCTCACAGGCAATTCAAATTATAGTTAAATTATTCCTGTTTCTAGTAGAGATCAGGTGCAAATAAAGGAGTCGTTTCTCCAAAACAAGCTCTATGCAGAGCTCAGGTTCCCATTACCCTACCAGAACCCTGCATGCAGTTTTTCTGGTAAGAATTAAATCTGAGCACATCTGGAATTTGAATGTCTCTTAAAAATCTCTGAGCCAGGGACAGTAATCTGGTCATATAGTATATTCTGTAAATGTTGATGAATTGCAGCCAAATTTCCATGCCTCTAAGCAGCGTATTGGACTAACAAATAATAACAGCACCCAGGTGCTGAAAGTTAATGCTGAACTTGAAATCGGATCCAGGGCTGAATTATTTATTGAAATTCCATGACTTTATTTGCATGATTAGAAGAGAGAGTCACTTGCAGGCACTGCAAATAAAGGTCTGAATGGTGGGGTGCTGCTGATAAGGGCATTTAGCACCATATCAGCTGACCCCAGCGCAAGCCATAATCTGCCCTCGATAGTCTCATTTTGTATCTTATTTAACATCATAAAAATACTGTTCATCAGTGACTTTAAATGGGATGAAAGAGCAATTAGTAACTCTCAGGAGCTATCCTGCAGTGGGCAGGACTTGGTCTTTCTATCTCCTTTTGCATCTCCAAAGTTAACGGTGCTGCAGAGGGTATGAGAGAAGCTTCATCCCGAGATGAGATGAATGTTTACGACTTTCACTGAAAGCAGATCAAGTTGCATTGCAAAGGAGCGCTACATTGTAGGCTAAAACTAGTCTTTGGTTTGATGTTTGCATCATGGTATGACTTCCCAATGCAACCCACAATACCTTCAGTAAAATAATTACTTATCAATACGATATTACCAGCACTTGGACCAAGCCTTACTGCCATGAGAATACAAATGCAGTATAAACAACTTAGAGAGTTTAGCGTTCAGGGGATATTTTTTCACTTTTAATATTTTCTCACCTGCCAAAACTGCTGTATTTGTTCATCTGATCATTTACACAGACATACAGTCAAATTTAGCTGTTAAAGGGGGTGTTACACTACAAGGTAGTCTTTTCTGATAGCCGTCTACAAAGGAAGGGAATGCGACTTTGAGTATTTCGTTAAACAAGAAATAGAGAGCAAGTTCTGAGTTTGTAAATGTAAATACCTGCAACGAAAACAAGAGTCTAAGAGGTACACAAAAAGCAAGCAAACATTCCTTGTGACTCATCTAAAAGCAAAACAATTTGCGTTTTCAATATCAAATGCTCAAGAAAAAAAAGCAGTGATGCTTTCCAAAAGCTACTGAGAAAATTTCAGTAAGTGTGTATACTAGTAGAAGTACAATTTACTAGTACTTTACAGTATGGACTTCTGAAACTAATGTATGATAAATGTTGTAAATAGAAAAAATGGTTGGATCAGTGAGTGGAGTTTGGATCACATTTCTTGTCTATTTGCCATCTCAGTGCAGGGTGATTTCTTAAATCTCTATGTCTATACTATTTGGGTCAGTTTGAAATGCTCCAGTGATGCTGCTTTACAAACTTCCCATAGGAAACAGTTTTGACAATTTTCTCAGAACACATTTTGACTTGATGCTCAGCCTGAATTTCCGCTAATTTCATTTTATCCTGTTATCCAGCATAAAAAATGAACTTAATTAAGTTTAATTCAATGTTATTTATGAAAATAATAGTTATGTTTCTTCCCTTTATACAAAATCTTACATAATTATGCGATTGCAATTTCTGTAGCATCTCTTCACCTCTTACTGTCCTCTTGCTTCTGGGATCCTTGACCATGCTGTCTATTCCCAGTATCATCTCTTTTTTTATATTCTCATCACTCTTGAGTCCCTCTCTCACCCAGGCCCCTCATGCTCCAAGTGGACCACTGTCCAAGAAGACCAGCAGTGACCCCAGCATGGTCATGTAGCAAAACTCTTCTCCAGCCTGTTTTTTCCTATCACACCTGTCTCAGAAGAAATCAGTAACTTTCTCCGCAAATGTGTCTTGCTCACTCTCTTCCCCTCCCACCCCCCAAATAATCACTTTCTTGATTTACTTTCATTTCATGCCCCTCACCCTTCAGCTGCATACTCTGTTCACTGGCTTCACCAACCAAGTCGGTGACACCACCACTGAAATCTGCCCCCACCTCCTGTCCCTTCCCCCGACTGTCCTATTTCTCTGACATTGTCACTCAGCTGCCTTATTCAAATTCAACAAATCCCGTTTGATAGGGTGGAAATGGAGCGTGACACAGGGATCATGCCCTCTAAGTCCCCTCACCCATTTATCATTAAGTTCATAAGAGGGTGCCACCCTCTTCTCCTCTGAAGACAGTCGCCAACCAAACTGTAAGTCAAACCTTTATTTTGCTTTCCTCTGGCATGATGATCCTTTCATGATCTGCAACACCGCAGACCTAATCACTGTTGACACTCTTAGAAACGAGATCTTTCTCACAGTTTTTCCCCTCTCGGGCTTAACAAATAGACACAAAATAGCACCTGAACTTTCTTGATCCTATTGTCTATTCTACAGGAAAACGTTCACTTAACAGTCACTAAAATTTGTCACTACAGTTTAATCTGAACACTCAGGTTTGGGCTGATAGAGCTGGGTTTTGTGCTGTGATAGGAGCACGTCGTACGTCCTATACCATGCTCGTGCTTCAGACCTAGATTTTATTCTAGATGGATTAGACAGAGATTTCATGCTATCAATCTACAATCTTTCTAGTCTTCTACACCACTTTTATGTATTTTATCTTTGCAGTTTTATATTTTATATAAACTATTTTATATTTTATATTTACAGGTTTATTTTTATATTTACAGGTTTATTTTATATTTACAGTTTGTTGTGCAATCTGTTAAGAGGCAGGGTTAATCTGTTTCCCAGCATGGTTAATCGATTATAATTCACTCCTTACCACCTTCTGGTGCTATACTCTTAGACAAGTAATTGAGCCTAACCATCAGATCTAGAGAAGGGCTGAATCTCACCCTGCTTCGTTTACAAAGTTTCTCTGGCAGCATTTTGTTTTATCTTGTGGTCCTGCTCGGGGAAGGCAGCAATTTCCATTTGCAGGCTGTCGGAGAGCTGTTAGCCTGGACAACTGCAACCTGCAGAATGCCATTTGAACTCCATATGCCAAGCACCCACTGAGAAAAGCTTATTGGAACATCCGGGTTAATGAGGTAATTGAGAAACTAGCATTTGGCAAGAGAATTTCTGAACATTTTACATACATTTGTGTACAGCTAGGCCAATTCACCGAAGTACCTAAATAAGCTCTGAAGAATTAGCTAATTTTTCATGTTTACTTATAATTCTTTCTGAAATGGAGATTTTTTTTCTATTATTGTGAAATGCCAAGCACACAAGTGCTTCTTGAAAAATAACAAATACAGAGAAATCCTGCAAATTCACACTTCCAATGAAGAGCTAAACATCAGTCAGCACAAAAAACCTCTTTCTGACAGCATGGCACATGATTACTACTATTTGCACTCACTCTCAAAGGTCCTGGATAATAACCCATAAATACATGTTAAATAAATAAAATATTTAAATAAATAAAATATTTAAATAAATTAAAAAAAAAAAAATCCTTGGTGCCTAGAGTGGAAGAGATGTCCAGGGGCTAATTATGCCCCTGCCACATGTGCAGACAGGGCTGGGAGCAGTGGCTGAGGTCAGGGGAGAGGGGCATTTCCTTGCCCTGGAAAAGAAAATTGACATTTCAAGGTTTGTCTCTTTGTCAGGGGAATGGGACTGCGCTTCCTTTAAGTTCCCGCCCGGTCACATCCTTCCCAGGCTCTCCAGGGTTGGACCTGAGTAGCTGCCTACAATCAGCACTTTTAAAAATTATTATTATTATTGTAGAATCACCTCTTTTGAGATAAACATCAAACCATCAGACAGAGATTATGCTTAGCCCAGTAAGAGGATGAAGTATCCTCATAGACACATATCGTAGGGCTGCTGGTTTCAGCATACCAGGACGGGCAGGTAGATTCTTCCCAAACTGAAACAAATCTCCCTGCATGCATGTTCATCTTTATTACAGACTGAATAGTGAGAAGTAAGACTTACAGGGTGTTTAGAGAAATACGTACTTGGAGATGAACTAAACCCCAAAAGATTACATTCATGCACTCTGGGAGATCCTTGCAGCTCCATCTTGGAGCAGGGCGCGTGCTTAATGCAGAGGAAGCAACAGATCATTTTTGAACCTCAGACAAGACCCAGTTCTAGAACCGGATCTAGAGTTTAATGGGGAGACTCAGATGTATTGACTTTAAAAAGAAAACAAAACCAAAAATTCAAAGTTAGAACACCTCAATACAAGAAAGGGCAACTCAGTAAATCAAGGCAAAAATACTATTCCTTGCCAAACTGCATGGGCAAGTCAGCAGTCAGAGAAAAAAAGTAAATTAAAATGATCCAAATGCTGGTGAAAGTCTGAAAAAAAGGCTTAATAATGAAGGGGTTTGGAGCACTGGATCTTCTTGGCATGTCCTGAACATTTAAAAGAACTGGGCACAGAAAAACAACTAAAACTGTCATTCTGAGAGATCCTATAACCTGCAAGAATATTCCATGATTCTACCCCTCTTCATCCAGGAACAGCTTTTTGAAAAATACTATACATAAAATAAACAAACAAAACAGGTCTCCAGTTGCACACTGAATCAGCAGCAATGGCTCATCACAAAACACAGGGCAGTGAAAGAAAATAATTTCCTCCCATGATATGCATTCGCATCTGTTTGAAGCTGCCCATTCAGCAGCTGAAAGCAAAAGGAAAGCAGTAACACAGCGTGCCTGTTGACCCACACAAATTGAATCACAATCTAGAAAAACACCGGCAACAATAGCGATGATCCATCAGGGCCGGTTTCTCTGAATTCCACTTGTTTCGGACAATACACAGGTACGACACGCACCAGCACCCAAACAATAGCTATATGCGGTGGGTGACAAGGTTCAGGATGTTTATTTGGGTGTTGAAATGTTATGGGGTGGACAAGCCTGGCAATTGATACGGAGAAACACCTGCCCGACCTGAGCATTAAGTCGGTATTTTGTGAGGAATTAAACCACAATGCTTGAGTAGCTTTTACAGTCGTTCTTCTACGTAAAGAGAAAAGAAGGAAAGCAATTTTAGCTGGAGAAGCTACTGGGCTACACAAATATGAAAATGAGTGTTGGTACAAATGTTTCATAGAAAATGAAGCCAAGGCATAGGGATGTGTGGTGACTTAAGACAATGACAGACAGAAAGAGAACTCGGCTCTCCCATCTCCCAGTTTAGCTCTTTCTTCATCTCGGCCTCAGGGTCTGACCCGTAGTGACACAGCATTCAGAGCCCTGGCCCAGCCAGCATCTGCTCAGCCTATGAAGGCCCTTCCAAAGTCTGGCCCTTGCATATCCAGACAAAGATATGCAATCACATATTTAACCACCACCTGAACTAATCACATCCCAGAGACGAAGAGATATTCTAAGACATGCAAGCAGCCTCTGAATATCATTTCTATCAGACTGACTTTGGCCAAATTTATGTTATCTGAGACACAGAAATCAAAGATTTCTTCTGTACTTGAACCAAGCCCTGCTCTTGTTTGCCAAGATACCCTCCATTGCAATGACTTCCTGGTTTGTAGATTTTATGGCTTTATTGACTCAAACTACATGTGTTTCATTACAGCATATCTAGTCTGATCTGAACCAGAAGAAGAAAGGGCATGACTTCCTTGGTGGTTCATTCCAATGGTTAATCACCTTTACAGTTACTATTAAGATTATTTCTAACTTGACTATATCTGACCTTAACTATTATTACATCTTGTTATACTTGTTACCACTATATTAAAAAGCCCCCTACAGATGCATTTAATATTGCAGTCAAGTGACATTTGGTCTTTTACTTAAGTAAGAAAGACTGCCTTAAGGATAGCAATCTGAAGTATTTTTTTAAGCCTTAAAATTATTCTTCTCTACATCTTTTTCAATATCATAACATACATTAGCTTTGTGTGCATTTAAAATAGCCAGCCAAAAGATAATCTAAACCTTGACCCCTCCCTACTAATAGCAAAGGAAAAAAAAAATTAAAAAGCATATTTGTGACTAGTATAATTTGTGTATTTATTACTGGAATACTGCAAATTACTAAGCAGATGGGGCACATGAACACTGAATCAGTCATGCTAAGTGCTGTACAAAAAACAAAAGGCACAAGAGCTTCGCTTAAAGGACGGAGCACAGGACCAGAGTGGTGTTCTTGCTGGACCTCTTTCCACAGGGCCACCGCTTCTCAGCTTCTGCACCTATAAAGTGCTGACCATGACTGTAAAGTGCTTCAGAATTGCTCTAAAAAGGCCTTTGTATTTTTTATCTCAGGGACTGGGTTTTGCAAAGAGAATCATGTTCAGAGACGACTGCCAAAGCACAGAGCAGCCTGCACAACCTCCTTTGCAGAACTGGGGTCTAAATATGCTTAATAGCTGTCAGCATCCAGGCAGGTTATAGATCTTATATTATCACCCTGTGTTTTACTACTAAGTGTTAAAAAAACCCAAACCCACAACTGCTGAACATTTAAAACCTATGCTAAAATACCTTTTCTAAATTGTAGACAGTTGTTGACCTTAGCTGTCAAATGTTTTTTGAGATGGAGCATACATCTCCATGGATTAGCTCATCATACTTTGAACTCCACCGCTAGCCTGCAGCAGCACACATTCTTTGGAGGTCATTAGCCCTTTTCCAAACAGTAAAGCATTATACTTCTATGTCTTTATTAGCAGCAGAAGTTAGAAAATTTTATATCTGCTTTGGCATCTTCATGGTTAACAGAAAGGGAAACTAAAGCCATACCTAAATCAAGCAAACTTCCTCTGTGTGTAAACTACATTCCCAGTGTCATGAATATTAACACCTGAAATATTAGTGAACGGAAAACTGAATCATAACATTTTTTTCTTAGTCCAGTGGAAACTAACAAATGCAAGAGAAGCAACAAAAATAGTCAAGAAATGGTTTTTTTACAGCCCAACTTACATAAGGAGGAAAAAAAAATTACTATTCCCATATATAATCTTTGCAAGTTTTAAATATGTGAAATTCAAGTTTTATAGAATTTAAAGTAAATGAAAATCAGCTTTGGCCTTGAATATTAGGCTTTGAACATTGTTATTATGTTTTGCATCAAGCACCTACAGGTGAATGCCATGGGCTTCTGTCATCTGCTCTGCACACAAAATTAGTGACTATCAAGAATGAGGATTTAGAAGAGCAAACTATCACTGTCTGAGCAACTTCATCCTTAATATAATGACATTTATGCCAAAGTAGCTATAGCAGGCATAGGTTTGACTCCTACTGTCCTACAGAGGCATGAATAAGTTATTACAACACAACCCTCCTGAAATACATTTCAATTAGTGCTTTATCTCAGTTTTATGCAGAGTTGCCAGAAATACATATAAAGGAGATATTTCAATGTCTTTTGGCAATCAGATGCATGGGAAAAAAATTGGAGAAGCACCCAAGCTCCAGATATACAATATCTCTTAGGCAGAAGTTGAACCAGGGTACCCTGGGGACCAACATACAAGTCATGGGGATTAGGACACCGGTTACTCACTTTACGAGTCTGAATGCATGTAAGAACAAGCAGAAAAACCAGAGAAGTTGCAAAAGAAGATACTACAGAAGATACAAGACCCTAAGAAGGAAAAAGGAAGGCAGGAAAGAGTGGGCAGGGTGCCAGCAGAAAGGAGTTTTGATTGAACTGCTGCGGGAGGCAGCTCAAACTGAGCTCCCCACTGCTCCACTACCTGGCTGGGCCCAGTGCAGTGCTAACACGGCTGCACAAACTCTGGACTAGAGCTAGTTCACGTCCAGACACTTAATAAAGCACCCAACAGCCTGTACCTGAGAGCGGACAAATGTCCAATTTCCTCTGGTTTGATTTCTTTTATGTCCAGGAAATCAAGATTTTCAATATAGTTTGTCAGGAGGCAGTTCTACATCAGAGACCTGATCCCATCATGTATTTCTCTTCTATTTTAAGTGGTGTTCAGGATGCTGTGCTGGGATAAGGGTGAAGAATGTTCCCTGCTCCTATGATGTGTGCATATGTGGTGGAGAGGGAGTGGTATCAGCACATTATCAAGGTAAGGAGAGCCTGAATAACTTGCCTTGGGTTGCTGAAGGAGGCAGAAAAGCAAAAAAGTAAAAAAAAGCCTCCCGAGAATTTGGGTAGAAATCTAGTAATTTTACTGAGCTTAACATGTTGCAAAATTTGTATGGCAGGACCTTTTCATAGCTTGATTAGAGCTGGACAAAAAATAATGAAAATCAGAGTTTACAGCTGGTGGGAGCTGTTGCTGTTCCTTTATATTAAGATACAGTGCTGAAACAATGATTTGTTCATAGAATGGAAAGTCAAAAAAAATGTTGATTTGCATTTTGACTGGCGCCATTTTAACATGGCAAAACTTTGCTATGGTTTACAGAACGGTATCTCAGGTGCTTTGTGTCCCAGGCTCTTTTCTGAGCACATCTTCTCTTATGACACTGTAGCCATGCGATTTCTGTAGTGCACCAGAGTCACCGAATCAAAGAGGAATCTGTGTTCTGTCATGGAAGATCCACTTCAGCCAGTGAACACCACCATTAAAAAACGATACATACAGAAAGGTAAAATCATAAACACTCTAAAAGGTAAGTTATGGAATTATTATTGAGAGGGACAGAATAATACTCATTTACAAAGAATCATCTAATTTAACAGAGTCAGAGAAAACATCCTATGGACTGGTTCTGCATTTATGTGTGAACTTGCAACAGCAATGACACTCTGTAAATGTAATCAGTTACAGAAAGTTCTACCCTTAGTTATTATTAGATGAAATTAATGGCTTTGGATCTTCAAAACACAGGTGAATACATTTTGAATTACTTTTGTTCCACTGTAATAATTTCCAACTCTTAAGTCTAATATAAAAATCATGCCAGGAATACATGATGCTGATTAAACTCATCAGACCTACAAAAATCAAAGTTTTTTTAAGTCATAGCTCCAGATGTACATATATATTACTGTTATCGCATCTAGATGAGTTTTACTGCATGTCAGCAATACAGAAGAAGTGCAAATAAATGGGGTGAGCAAGGAGCAAGGAAGGAAAGGGAATGAGGATCTGTTCTGGACTTTGTTCATGTTAAACTTTACTGTGTCAAACAAACTGCTTCAAGCTATTTTCAAAGTACCTACTATAGCACTTTAGGTACCTGCTCTGATTTCCTAGTTCACGTAAGATTTATAGATTTGAATCCAGTATGAATCCAGCACAAAACCAAACTTTTCCTTATTCCAAATGATTCTCCCTATGACTTCCAGTCAGCCTTTGTGGAAAAAAAAAAAGAAGTATCATTGAAACCTTCTGTTATTCATGCATAAAACTAACACACAAACTCACAGCCCTTTAACATCTAACTCTGTTAAAAAAGAGTAATTTGAAAAATCTTCTACCAGAGCTCTTAGCTGCAAAATGGAAATAATAGTGTTTATGTTACCTCTTTGCAGCATTGCTGGGATTATTTTGCTGGTATCTGCCAGATTTTGAAGAATTATGTGTCATACAAGAACTAAGTAATATTGTTGCTGTAATGATTAGTATGTTATCCTAAACAATCCTTACACAGCCTTCCTTCAAAATGTATTTGATATAGCCAGATGAACTGACACTAACATTAAACTCTGGAGCACAGGCAGACTTACTTCCTACTGGCTCTCTTGGAAAGGATCCCTGTATATTTTGGGGATGTTATGTCAAATGATCTCTGTGACATTTGCTGTTCTGAATAACTGCAGCAGAGTCATATACTGCCGATAAAAGTTTCCTGGGGACACTTACTGGAGCTTCGCTGTCATCGCTGAACCATGACACAACAACCTGTGAGCCTGACGAGACGTGTGCTGCCAGAGATGGAAAAAGAGCAATCTACAGCTAAACATAGAGCACCCAAAGCATACCGGTAGCTATTTCTAACTACAAGCAATAATAATTATGAACATCACCAGTTCTTCATGGTAGAATTAAAACACTGTATTTACCTGATTTGACACTGCAGCTCAGAAAAGCTAGAATAAAGGAAGGAGTTAGTAGGTGGAGTTTAAAGATCTCAAATACACTTGAGCTGGCCTAACTCTGCTGCCACTGAACTTAGCAGTACAAACCTGATTGGCTTTTATGGCCATGGAATATGACCCATGCTGAATGTTTCTGAAGACTTATCCATTCGAATTATGGATCCAATTTATAAAGGCATTTAAAGAAATAAAAATATGCACATTCAACAAATCATTTGAATATGTTTCATTTTAATCAGATATTCTGATGACAATTAACATATATATTGATGCCATCAAGTTCAATAAAAAGTAAGTTGTCACAGCCGTTTATATGAGGAAAAAGACCAAACCATGCCAGATAAGGCTGTCATTCACCTTTAGCCATAAACTAAAGATTAGAACATGAACTCAGGCAGAAGGAGACATAGATTAAAATCCCCTTCTTAATTGGAGATCCAGTTTTCCAAGCAATCCTAAAAGCATTCCAGACTAGGTTCAAGGTGGCAGGGATAGTGATTACAACCCTGCCAAGTCATTTTATAAATTTGGCCTGCTTAAACTATTCACTGTCCATCTCTAATATTCCCACCAGTGAGGCACTTGTCTTGACGCAAAACAAAATCTGCAAATGCTCAGAGAGAAAACAGACACGCAGACATACAGACTCTGGGTTGTATAACTCAGGCTAAAGCTTCTTTAAACTATTGGTTTTCTTCGTCACAAGGCAAAATAAGCAACTTGTGATTTTAAAACATTTGCTAGGCAGCTATTTGTTAATTTATTGAATTATTTTCTTTGAACAACATAAGATTAAAGCAAAATTACATCTTGCCAAGATGGATGTTTTCCCCTTGACTATTCTTTTTATTATTCTATTGAAAATGCTTTATAAAAAGACCAGGGAAGTAACTATCAGTCCAGGCAGTATCTCCTTGATTTAACCGGGTCTGTATGGAGTTATAATTAATTTGTGATTGAAATTTAGGAGGCCTGACTCTCTTCTTGTGCCCATTTTATATATATATAAACTCTATGGGCTTCAACACAGTCACTCCTGATTTGAAAAGATCTAAGCAAGATAGGAGCCAAGCCAGAATTACACTGAAATACCTGAGTCCCCCTGCATGGAGCTTATGAAACATGTTTATAGGTGTTTAAACAAACCTAGTAAAACTATCTTCCTCCAGGTATATACGCTGGTGTCCAGACTGCTGGTAAACCTTGTAAATTTGGTAACCTTAATACTAACGCACAAGGCCAGTATACTAGAAGAGGAGACTTAGGATGCTGATCATACACTGCCTCACCAAAAGAAGTTTGGAAGATACATGAAATGTGGTGCCCACCATCTGCTCAACAGCTTCAAATAGATGAAAAATGCAAGATCCTAATAAGCCCCCATGCTCACGCCACTTCCAGGGTGACAGCTGAAAATTGTCAGAGACTGCATGCACTGTAGGGTGGCTATGTCTCTCTCAAAATGTGAAAGGCTTGGCCAACCTCATGACCAAGGATCCAAAAAAATGTTATTGTCGGTCTTGGAGCACCATACAGGTTGAACCAGATGTTTCAGTATCATTATTCTTCCTTTTGCTTTTCTCTCTTTATTATTTCCTCTTTACCTAGAAAGTTTCACTGAACATAGGAATGATTTTGTATGGAAGCCAAAAGCTGAGTTCATAATACCCAGTAAATACCCCTACTTCTCAAGAAACGGAAATGAACTTCGTACCTTCCAGATCTGATTGTGATTTCTATTCATCATCAAAACACTACTCGAGGGCAGTCTACGAATCAAATAAATTACAGAGCCTGTATTCTTATAATGGATTAAAACGTTCCTGTCAAGTTTTCTCTCCCAGTTTGTAAAGCCATTATTGGTTTTGATAATCCTGAAATTCTGAAACTGAAATCAGTTTTCTTATCGGAGTGACACTCTTAAGTTACAACTTCAAAAGCCTCAATAGTGGGGAATGACTGTTTGTACCAGGAGTAACATTTTTATTTATATCTTCCTTTAAGGCTACATTGCAGCATTTTACCAAAATCCAAACCAGGGTTAGTTTGAAATCACCTTTCGGCAGAGACAACTTTAAAAAAATAAACAAAAACAAAACCAGAAAATGCACAAGAAGAAATTTCAGAGTGCCTAAAAATCTTGCACCTCCCTGGGATAATTTCTGGGATAATTGTGTCCAAAGGAGAGTAGAAGGGCAGCTACACCCTCCCGAGAGCAGTGACTCCTGGGCTTTTGACAGAGGACACTAAATCAGCAGGATGACTGCTTTGTTCTGGACAACAAGGCTCTCTGACTGACTGATTCATTCAGGGATAGAAATTTCGGTGCCAAATGTTGCCATCGTTTTCAAACACACTCCTAACAGACAGCTAAAACTCCCCAAAATGAAACCGTTGGAGATGACAAAGGCCTCACAGGTTCCTTGCATGTGTGTTTGCTGCTCCAGGAGACTGTGAGCATACCAGGACTAAGCTCTTCTCTTTGTGATAATCCTCGAACAAGAAACGACCGTAAGGGGCCCTACAAATACGTCAATGCTGTCAGTCCTTGAACCATACTTTGGCTGGTACCGTAGACCCAAGACATTGCAAATACACCATCATGGTGCCTGGTCGTGCACAACACTCAGCTCCTAACGGGAGGAACAGGCTGAGAGCATTCGGTGCATTTTATGCCTTTAAAACTTCAGCTGGCAGACGGGAATATGTTCAATGTCTGAATCAGTGAGTGTGGAAGATCAAGGCCTTTGAGAGATCTCTCTTGGTCTTTTTATATTTGCAAACACCTTCATGTTTTCTCTAGATGGGTGTTCAGTGTGACTGCAGTTGACCACTTTGTGAAGTAAAGCCTTACACCTTTTAAGCAAAAGCTCTTGCACACCTGAGCTGATGAACATATCCTGAATGTTAATTACTCAATACCACAACAATGACTCCTTGCAGAAATGACTGTCTGCCAGCTCATCACTCATTCTCCTACTACCACGATGATACTGTCTTTTGATTGTCAGAAATATGGATTAACATATACCTCGTTACAGAGTGTTTCTAAAGCAGGAAGATTTTGAAAATGAAAAGTACTTTGGACCACTCCTGTGGTTTGTTTGCTTTCTAGACTGCGCTCATTCTGACCAGTGCAAATAGACAGCTGTACTCTCAAGTCTTATTTGTATCACACTTTGTTTTCCATGTTTACAAAGTATCTCCCTTCAAATTAACTTTCTGGATATTAGGTACCACTCTAATTCTGAAATGCAAGGAATGGACATCCAAACACCTGTTTCCACTGCAAACAAAAAGAAACCAGAACAGTTCTGTGATCCTCCCATATGTATTTTAATAGTCTGTATGTAAAAAGAGCACCATTTCAGTTCAGTCATTATGTTCAAGTACACAGGTGCAAGACTGCCAGAAAAAGCTAAATATACCTTCCATCAGGGTGTCATTTATACAGAAGCACTTTGCTTCTCCAGCACACAAAGAATTAAAATTAACCTGAGTTACAACAAGCTGGGTTAAGCACAGAGCAAGCGCTACCTCCCGATGCTCACTTCCCCAAAGCTGCTGCTGCCAGCGTCTCGCACTACCGCGTATCAAGCCTTTTTCTCTGGCAGCCTCTTCCAATTCCCTGTCAAACAAGTTTAGAGGGGGAACTGCTGCTGGAGAGTTTCAGCGTTCACAAAAGGCCTGCTTACACAAACTGCAGATCTGATTAAGGCGGCACCACCTCCCTAGCGGACCTCACCGCTCCTCAGCTCTGCCCGTTCTTACCATCAGTCTGCTCCTGTCCTGCCCCAGATCTCTCAGTCAAGCACCTTGGAAGAACAAACACTCGTTCACAAAAAAAAAAAATCTCACAGATCCAGGTTAGGGCACCATTAGAAAAAAGAGTAAAATTGATGGGGATGATAACAAACAGGTGTGATAACCACTTGACCCGCCTCTGCCACAGCAGTTTGGCTAGCTGGGTCCTGCTGGTGCCCAGCCTATCTGCACAGCTCGGGAGATGATAACTGAGCTGCATTAGGTTACAGCATGGCTCTTTTGTTTACAATCACCTCTCTACTTGTCTTTCTAAGGCTCCTGCTCTCCTGGTTGTTAAATAAAAAGGGAAATAGAGCAATTGTGTAACACCTTTCTTTTTTTAACCTGAGACGGGAACTGCTTTTATTAGAGACTCTATGGCTGGGGAAAAACAGCCCTTTCTGGTTTATTTGTGCTTGTAGGAGATACAGTTTTCTCCAGGCCACATCTACTGCCCTACATTTTTCTTACTGATCTCTGTGTTTTCTGGCTCAGTGTTTATTCGAGGATGCAGGGCAGAACTTTTTTCAAGTGAAATATTAGTGCCACAAAAATCAAAGGATGAAATACTCATTGACCCCAGCATCTCCTGTTACTAGAACTTGCCTCAAGTGTGGGCCAGTATATTTAGATTTGCCACTTGTCCCAGCATCTCATACTCATCCAGAAGTTGCCACCTTTCAGTTCTTCTTTCCAGTCTTAAAACAGACTGAGCAAGTGCCTTGTCCTTTGCAGACTTTCTCCTGGATCAGCCTTCCTGTTTTTCTCCCCTTACTAATATGCTATTCTTTTAAATTTCATGCTCTGGCAAGTTTTCACCTGTTCATATTTCTATTATATACTCCTATTTTTCAACTTCTAGTTCCTCCCTTGCTTGGATGTTCTTCTCTTACTTATTTTTCAACTTCTGAGATGTATAATTCAATACTATGGTTATATGCTTTACTATACAACTTTTTAGACTTTTAATTAAATTAATGGCACCTTTCCAAAATATCAAGAATTGCAATTTTTCAACCTAAATGGAAAGTCTCCAGGCAGACACCAATTAATTCTTTTACTCCAGCTCTGCAAATTATGAATTTTATGTGAGAGTGTCTATGCAATTCTGTAACATGCATTATGCAGGAAGTCACATAACTAAAAATGTTCTTTCTGGAGTTATAAATCTTCAAATGATGGCATGGCCGAATTGAATGCAGTGCGAATTTTTTCCCGTAACTTACGGATCCAGAACTTCACACAATGAATCTGGGCAATGACCTTCACTTTAACAGCTGATGCAGTCAAAGAACCATATATCACAAACATCCGTATCAGCCTCAGTAAAATAGTGTGAGCACTAAAACACATCACCAGTTAAAGGTTTGCATTTCAGAATACATTTGTGATGACAGAGTGCCAAAAAATCCCATTAACCTATTTTTTAGCCCACAAATATCTCCATTAAACTCACTTTGGTAGAAACAACTTGTAGAGGAAAGGTATCGGGATGTATGGACACACACAGGTCCCTTTTAATACATTAAGGTCTATTGGGCAGTTATGAACCAGGAATTCTTGTAAAATCAGTTTGCTAGGGAGAAAGACCTTGTTGCTGGCTTGGTCAGAAAGGCTGCACCTGAACTGACTGGTTTTGGAAGACGTGTGAAGAGGCCACGTATACACATCATGGATGTGGCTGACATTTCAACTTACAGCCCAAAATATCCATCAGGGAGTACAAAGCAATTATATACCCTCAACTTGACAGAAAGGAGGGGTTGGAATTTGCTTTCCCAATCATTCAGTACTGTGTTTGCAATGGGCCTGATATAACTCCCACATATTAATAATAATCCTACTGATTTACAGTGATGGTTTAGGCTCAGCAAGACCAAACACCTGCATTTTATATGGGCATAGTGGATTTTAGCCTCGACGCACATAGAGGATTTAAAACATGCTCTGAACATCAAAAAATCTGAGCTCTTCATTGGGACAGAGTTTGCATGAAGTTTGTTGTTAGTAAGGTTGTATGTGTAATGGGTTTGAAGTGTGCCACTGATTTTAATGGTCAGATTTTCATAGCCCAAGACCAAGAGACGTAGCCACTTCGAAACATTCTGAAATCCTACCATATAACAGGTGTACTTATTTTTCTATATTTTCATTAAATCAGTTTCTGTTCTCAGTTACCCTTGTATAAAATCAGACTGAGCTTCAGGCTGAGGAAACTGAGAGTAAAAACTGATTTAGTTTTCATTTTTTTAGAAAAAGAATGTATTGCAGGAAATAATCAGAAGACTGCCAGCTTATCTCAGTCCTTTTTGTTTTATGATCCGCTAGCATTTCAGACCTGACAGCCTCTGCCGAGGTACGAATAATGGTACCCCTCAGCTCTTCATGCTCTCCTCCCAAAAATGGAGAAGCAAGTCAGGATTCTTACAGAAAAACCTGAATTCTAAAGCCTAAAGTCTAAAGTTAGGACACAGTACATTGAAGGCAGCAGGCTAAGAATAACAAGACAAACTCACGGGGAGAGAAATAACAATAAAATACAGGAACTCTGACGCTCCTTCCACAACATTACCTAATTCAAATGTCATGAAGAAGAAAGCAGTGTGAATGTGTGTGCAAGAGATAACAGGCTGTCAAAGCATTGCTTCTGCTCAGCACCAGAAAATTAAAGTTTGATTATTCAATAGAAGCCGAGCTGATCTGAGAGTCACACCAGTGTCTAGTTCACAGTACAACTTACCTTCACAAAGAGCTCAATTTCAGGGTCCTTTCCTTCCCCATTAGCAGGAACAGAGTCTGTCATTTTTCACCCCCAAGACTACCAGCTGATCTCCCACTATTAAGTAGCAAAAGGAGGTTTCAACTGCACAGTGGGTAGGTTTCCCTTCCAAACAGCTCTCACCAGGCTTTTAAAACATCATTCATAATGATAAAGCTTGAAACCAGCAGAGAAAACAAGTTTGCAGGTTAATAAATAAATAATAATCATAAAATAAAAGCAGGCAGCAGAGCAGCAGTCCCTGTTACGGCTGTGTAGTTCTTCAGAGCAACAAGTGCTGCTGTGCTCTGGTACAGTATCCTCATCTGTCAGAGCTGCAGTTCTCACTGCCTGCCCAAAATAGCCCAGAGCATAAAAAAGAGGGTGGGGTTAACTCACAGGGGAGGAGACAATGTCCTGGTACCTACAGCAGGATCAGCCTCTGAGCAAATAATTCTGCTCTTCCCCATTTTCAGCATTTCTGTTGTTCCCTCCCTTGTTCTTTGGCTGGGAGCACCGGTGAGAGGGGAAGAGGGAAGGTCTGCAGCAGGCTGGTTTCATTGCTTTAAGCAACAGTGATGTTTTTTCCTTCTTTTCTGAAGGGTGTTTTTCCTGCTTCTAGCTGTTCAAAATCCTAATATTGTTATTGCAAAGAATGGTAAGGAAAAAAAAAACAAATTTCTTCACCCTGGGCATTTGCTGTTGCACTAGTGCAAGGAGGGTGCAGAAAGCAGATCTTTGCTTCAGCAAAAACCCCTGTGCATGGTACAAAGTGGTACAGAAGCCGAAACTGAATACTCTTAGGTGAGAAAAGCACCCGTGGTGCCGCCACTCCTGGTAGAGTTCAGGAGCAGAGGAATGGGAATGGGGTTACGCAGGAGAATTAAGAGCTTCAGTGCCCTGGGAAAACAAAAAGTTTGGGTCCCGTAACTATTTCTCAGTGTGTCCCGTGGGGTGCTGGTTGTAGAGGGGGGATGGGAGAGTGATGATACACTGGGGTGGAGTACGGAAGAAAACTTTCAAGGCCCTCAGCCTGCTGTTGACATACTGTCATCTTCTATACTCCCTTCCTTCACCCTGCATTCCTTGCGTGACTCAGAGGTCGCCACACAGCAACACTAAGCGAGAGGTGACACATGACAGAAAGGCCTGACACAGCTAAAAGGCATGGAGGAAAGGAGTGCTGGCACAGCTGAGGAGAGGGGACAAAGGCAAAGGGGTCGGGTGGGACCTCCTCCTCATTGCCATCACTGCCCCGAGGGACTTCGTGCCCTTGGGAAGTCCCCTCCTGCATCTCTGCCCTCCCTGTCTGCTGCTCCTGCTTCGGGACCACCGTAGCTCCGGCTAGCAGGCTGTTTGCAGCTCGCACTGCCAGACGTGAGCAGCTTTACCTTCTCCTTCTGACATAAAGAGGCCTTTTGGGTACGGTTTTGACATGATCAAACACTCACCTTTCCTGAAAGTGCTCTTAGCTGTGTGCTCTCGTGATGATCTTTAATTCTCTCCCGTGACCTCTAGGCATTTGACAGGGATCCAGAGCAGTAGCAGCTCTGGCTCTCCGGGTAAGCTCTACGGGAATTTCCCACAACAGCTGTTTCATGTGCACTCCATGAAGCACTGAAATGGTTAACAACTAGATCTCATCATGCTGTTGCAACTGTAATTACAACATAATCAACATTATAATTAATGTAAAAGTGTGCTTATGGTTTTTAGATCTAATTAGCACTCATTCAAATAACTGGAAGGTTAACTATAAGAGAATTAAGTGTTATTACTACTTTGATTTCAAATTTTTTACATGTAATTTTTGGACTAGACACATTAATTACCAAACATTTATAGTATAATTTTTCTTAGGCCTACTGGCAAACTTCCAAGGACATGGGCTAAGTGTACTTACATGTGGCAAAAAGAATCATTGCACTGTAATTATATATTACAGTTACAAAAGTCTGCCAAAAACGTAACTGTAGTTCACCATATCTCTAAAATGCATCCTTAAATAATACATTATCAACTATATGATTACAAGCTTTTGTTTTTGCTGAAAAATTATTTTGCTTTAGCACCTCATGACAACATAATTTCCCTTTAATGAGGGTTCCTGGAAACAATGGGAAGTGTGTCATCTTGACTGAGGTTACCTGTAACTCCAGTCCCACAGAAAACAGTGTTTTGATATAGGCAAGTGCTTTGAACAATTTATATCACAGGAGCGTACATATCAGCTCTGGAAGAGAAAATACTGCCAGCTATGAGAACAGTATGGAGGTAATACCGCTAATGCTAAACCAAAATGTTGAAATAAAAGCAGCATTCAAGATACCAGCACTTATGAGATGTGATGCATGCGACCTATTTAGATGTCTATTTTAGAATGAAAAAATGTGTCCTAGAAGTGCCTACTTTTTTCCACTGGTAATAAAGGGAGCCCAGGGTAACAAGCTCAGATAAAGACATTATAATGGTCAGACAAATCCTGCTGTAATTATTAAGTAAAAGAAATCTGTGGCTTTAGTGCCTGATTTCTATGCACATGTCATCTCCCACTTCAGAAGTTGTGCATGCCTTGCGCTTCTGAAAGTTAAACTCAAGATGTAGCAATTTTGGTAGAGACTCAATGTGTCAAAACACTTAAATCCTTCCTTCCCAATTACTGTCTGGGCTTAGTGGTGTATTGTAATTACTTTGCAAGACGAAGTGTATTGTGCTGAGGCTCAGCAAAGCAGAAGGGAAACTCTGCAATACAGGCAAAGGGAGCTAAGATGCCCTGGAGCTGTTTCCATCCTGAGCCAGATAAAAGCTACTGCAGGAATGGGCCAGAGCACATCTGGTTCAAGGTGCTTCTGGGCAGCAGTGCCCCTGGAAGGTCCCTTCCCCATCCGCTTTCACCCATGAGGAACCATCTTGCACTCATCCCCCGCCCCAGGACTTCATATGGGATGCTCAGAGGTTACAGAGGCTGTAGTGTGAAAACCACACATCTGATACTCCAGCTGCGCTTTTAGGTATCCACAAAGAGAATAACCCAGCCCACCTCAAAAAACCTCCGATTTTCAAAAATCTCTCTATGGAACCCCTAGAAGAGACCAAGCAAAACAGAGTCTTTGTTCATATAAATGCTGTTTTTTTAAAAATAGATTCTGAAAGCTTGATTTAAGATAAACTTTGTAGGAGGCAATGAGTAGGAGGAAATATATACATATATATAAGTACTGCTTCAGGAATCTATTCATGCATTTGCTGCTTTGCTGTCATATAAAACTGACTTATCACTTACATCTGGGTGGAACCTTTTTGACTATAATGGTTATTATTATCTACACAGCTCTGTTTTGTGTTATTAAATCAGGTCTTTCTTCAGCCAAATTAAGGGTAAGACACTGATAAATAATTAGTACACTCTCATTTTACCACAAAGAATGAGTCGCTTAGTTTGGCCTATCATTTTCTCACGAGTCAGAAGTGGCAGAGGCTTTGAGTTACGTACAAGAACATTAGACGCTGAATTATGAACTCTTCATAAGACAAGTCATTATAGTTTGAGGTTTATGAGATATATAAATGAATATGAGCACATCATCCTATTAATAAAAGAAGAGGACAGCTTCAGAAAAGGAACCGTCACATCTCCACATAAGACCTCTATTGTAGGTGAACTCTGACGCACTATCAGCTTTCACAGGCCTGATCCAAGCTTCACTTCCAGTAAAGATTTGTCCCGAGGGGGTGAATCAGAGGCCAAGCATCCAGGATGTAATTCTATCATGGAGTTCTCCAGCAGACCGCAAAGTTACCAAGAAGGATCAGGGCACAGAGTGCATCCATCGCCCGTGCTCACTTGGTGCTGCCACCCAGCCCATCCTGTGAGAGCAGGCATTACAAGTTTTGTATGACACAGGTGATGTTTTTCATGTTGTGAATAAACTTCCATCATGGATGAAAAGAAGAAGTAAAATCTTGGTGCAGCCGCAGTAAACGGTATTTGGGGCTATGATTTTACCTGGGAATTATTTAACTGCCTAGTTGCCTAAAAAACCACAATTAAGCAGCAACCATGTACTAAACCAGCATGTTGGAATGGGTCATGAGAATGTATCTTCCAGAGGCAGTTCTGAATTACTGGTAATTTGCAAATGCATTTATTGCATGCTAGTAGCTTCGACATGCTACTAATTTAACAAGTTAACAAGTGCAAGGAATCAGTCCAGTAATTTTAATTTCCTTTTGAACTACAACATGTCACTATCAAGTTCTTGTTTGATCTTCAGAAAAATCAAAAGGGATTTGTCACAGATATTTGGGGTCAGACTGCGTGTTCCCCTCCCCAGATGTACAAGACATGCAAGGATGTACAAAGCTCTCCTCATCAGCCTCATGCCAGTGTTAGGTGAGCAGATATTTTCCCTCAACTCCAGAGACGTACACTGCTTCAAAACATGCTGGTTTGATGGAATGAGGAGGAACTGTGATTTTGTTCCTTATAAATTGCCCCACACTCAGGGGCATCGAACAAAAGACATCAAGTGATACAACAGGTGTACAGCCTGACTGTTCCAAGAAATGAGATGGGATGGAAAAACCTAGGCCAGAAAACTTTGCACTCCATTAACCGGCAAATCTGAGATAGCCCACTCTATATCCATCCCCCAGACATTATGAATCCATCATAGCCATGAGCTACAGCAGCTCTCCTATGCTTTATTATGAAAATGCATTATTTTAGCTCTAAATGTCTCTGGATGAAACTCAGCTGTTTAACAGAATGGTAGATCACTAGAATCAGCTCAGGCAGGAGTTTTGCAAAGTAAGTTCTAGTCCAAAAGCACGAAATTATTTTTATATATAATTGTGTTTTCACACAGATGCAGTACCAAACTTTGCTGTAACATTAATAAGCATTAATAACTTCAAAACAAAAGCCCACTGCTGTTCAGTGTGAAGAAGGATTTCATTATGGACAATTATCTCAACACTTGCACTGTGACAGCCACAGCTAACCATTCATAAGGAGGTGGCACTTAAAAGGTACAAAATCATCTACTAATGCAGCATTCAGTAGAGAGGCTTCTAGAGGGCAGTGGTTTATTCCTTTATTTCTTTATTTTTCTATCATTTCAAAACTGTCATTTCAATTAAAAACAAAAGATACTTCCAAACAGGACTGAGACTGCTTTGGAAAGTGGTATTGTAGGGGATACAATGGAGAGCATTACAGATTGTCCCAAACTGTGGGCTATATGGATAATGTAGCTGATGAAAGAAGGAATGTAGATATCCTCAGCCCTTGCTTTTCAAAGTAAATCCTCCATACTGTTAAGTGTGATGAAGAAAAACAACACTGGGTAAGCGTGATGTACCCGTTATTGTTGACTCACTGCTGTCACAAAACTAAAATTACATTATTTTACTTACAAGTCTGCAACAGATCAAGTAATGCATATCCCTGTCATAATTTACAAGTGTTCTTAGTGCAAGTCCCTATTTGGATTATTTCTGTTCATTTCTTGGTATGCTCCTTGTCACAAATCAAGTCTAAATTAATTAGCATTTGAAGCATGTACATGCAAACTAGGATTAAATCCCCCCAAGCAAAAGACTAAGCACATAACACACTACTCCAATCCCAATTTATGAATTATTATTTACAGAAAGCATTCAAAATGGCATGTATAACTGATGCAGATCTCAGGCTAGGTTTCAGTTCCCCCTAGTAAATAACGCCCAAAGAATGCACAATTGCTGCTGATTTCATTGGATACATTTGTGTTTCACTCTGTTGTTTAGCAAACAATTTGGCTGAAAGCAGAAATTACTTTCTATATTGTGATGCCCATTATTTCTAAAAGATAAAGCCTTCAACAACTCAGTTTGAAATTACTTGTGACTCAGACTAGCTCCCGTGGGTTCAAATGTTGGCATCAGTGACATTTAGCTGTGCCAGATGAAGCCATAAAGTACCTGCACAGCAGGTTATGTGCAAGGATCTGCACAGCGGATTACAGGATCCTCTATGGTGTATGTACTGTTTGGCTTCAGAAAAGGGTTTTGGCTCCCTGATAAACCCACACTTGTTCAGTATGAAATAGCAGGGATCAGCATCTTTACATCTCTCCTTATGGCAGCAAAGTTTAACCTCTGCATACATTACGGTCCACCTCATCAATGGCAGTGCTGTACGCCAGGGTTAATGCAGCTGGCTGACCTTGAGCCTTACAGTGAACTGTAGAACTCTTAGATTCTCCTTAGAAAATTGCCCTCATTCATTTTTCATTTCACCTTTTGGTACTTCTGTGATAAAGTTTCCACAAAGTTTGCCAGAGAACAAGCTCAATTTCCTTAGTCCATAACCTCAAGCCGTTATTAAATGAATGGTAGGTTGTTTCTTTTCCCCTTCCTTCTTCAACATAAGAGTTCATCTTGAAGCACCTGACATTGACTTGGTAATATCTCATTTTAGTTTTTGTTTGCTTGAGGGTACTTTTCACTGCAGAGTTAACGCAGACAACCATGATGAATCGGAGCGATGTGGTTAGTTAAGCACAGATATGAACCCCTCTGCTGCAACTACACTTTCAAGTTCGTAGATTTTCGCTGGTGACCACTATGCGCAGATTATTAGGATGTCAGAGACCACATCGCACATCCTTAAGTGAAAGATGGTGTGGCAATTCTTTAAGAAGAGCTTAGCTTAAGACTGAAAGTGAATCTTAGTGTGAAATTCAGCTCTGAGCACAGTCTGAATAGTGATGGGGTCTCATTTAAGTCTGTCTAAGAATTCGGAATACTGGGTAGTCTAACTAGAAAGATTTAAGATTTTTTCCTCTTAAATGGAAGATTTTCCAAAAATTTTTCATCTTTTCCCAAAATCACAAAATTTTCACAGAGCACGTAGCAGGTATCACTTTTATAAAGAAGGTGTGGGCCCTTGGTCACCACCTGCAATACCTGGAAGCAACTTCATAGATCACTGAAATGTCAAAGCCCACAGTGGTCTGCAGTCTCAGTGCTCTGACCTTGGTGACAACTATGATACAACTCTGCAGAAAATGGATGAGGTTTTCCTGGGAGACGTACATCAGTTAGAAAAGTGCTAATGAGATATGGAGCCCTTTACTCATTATTAGCAATTTTTACCCATTCCTAGCTAAACAGCAAGTGAGAGTTGATGCCAGACTAATTCATAAATGCATATAAAGGTATCTCATGGTGTTGAGAGAAAGTCTAAATCCCCCTGCGGAAGATGGCACCAATAAGAGACTCTCAGGTTCTCTCTTGGCTGCATGTTAACACAGAAAACTGACTTTCAGAGCAGAAAGGCAGAGATTTTAGAAGGGTGAAGTTAGGTGTGCTATAAGGATTGACTCCTCTCAGCTCTGCATCTTGACTAGGTGGAAGCCACTGTGTGGGAGTTTCTACCAGCTCTGCTCATGCTAGGTCTCCTGACCAAAAAAGACCTCTTTAACCTACAGAACTACCAAACCAACATCCTCTACAATTATCTTATTCACCATGACAGATGTCTCAATTAAAAAATAAATTAAAAGGTAACTGAATGTTGTTATGAAAGGGAAAATGGCTAAGCAGTTACAAGTGACCTTTTCAGAAAATTAAATATATTGAATCAAAACTGGAGGCAACTTAGGTCATCTGTCAGTCTTGCAGGATATTATAAATCCTTCAGTATGTATTATTATAAACCAGAAAAAAAAATTAAAATACTATAACTAAACTGAAAGGAAATCCAGCCATATAAATTCCATAGTGAAATGCTTCATAAAATCAAAAAGAAGGACTTAGAGCAACTGGAATTAATACATGAGGGAATAGTTTACTATTGATAGGGCTGATACTGCCACCTATTTTTAAGACTTCCTAATGCTTTCTCTAAATACACCCTATTTTCAATTCAATGTAACTTTTGCCAGACTTTAAAAGGGGAGCTCTTCAATACAGGTATCTGCCTTTATTCATCCAAAGCACTTCAAACATCCAAAGGTTTATCTTCCAATGCAGTCAAACACAGAAGTCACTGTTCCCCCAAAGTCTATAGTTTGAAACAGAAGACAGGCAGAGCTTGAAAGGGAACAGAAATGCAAGGAAGTGACCTGGCTTCCCCAGAAACAACAGCAAGCCTAAGAATAGAATCCTGAACTCCTCAATACCAACTTAGTTAAACCATTGTCAAATAAAAACACATTTGTTTTTCCAAGTGTTCAGAATTCCATCGTCATGCAATATGCTCCCCATACAGGTGATTGTGTGAGTATATACACAAGTACAACATTCTTGTACACAAAAATACAGATATTCTGCAGGCACACTTCCAAAGACATTCCACCGGCCCACCTGTCACGCTCTGCTTGAAAACCTGCTTGAAAAATCTGGCCTTCAGTTTCTGTCCTTTTTTTTTTTTTTTTTTTTTTTAAAGTAGAACTTGGTTACTTCCCCATGTGTCATACAGTCCAGTGTGTGTCTTTACTTGATGAGTTAATCGTTAAGTGGAATTAAGCAGCAGAATGTTCTCTGGTCACATATTTGCAGGGACTTGGAGAACACCATCTCCTCCCTCGCTGGCAGTCGAGGAGGGAATGCCAGGGCAGCTGTGCTGCTCACTGGGCTTTTATACCAGTGCTATTTTTAGCTGTTATCAGCCGCGGTGTACAGGGCCAATCGGCGCCCAATGCCTGCAAGAAACTCTGCTCCCGTCCAAACTTCATTCTCTGCAATCTCACAGGGAGGAGCCAAATGACTGTGAATTTGCTGCTCCAAACTTCTGCTGCCGGTTATACAGGCTCATTAACACACGGCAAGGGACTAGCACACCAAGGTACATGAAGAGTTAAGATCACGATGAAGTTACTGATTCAGCAGATAAGCACCCTGCCTACATTTGGTGAAAGTAAGTAAATTTGAAGTGCCTCAAAAAGTCCAATAAAGTATGTAATCCTGTAGTATGAGATATATATATAGATATATATATATAAAACAATCTGTGTGGTTTTTACAAAGGTGTTCTTTTTTATGTCACCTCATAACTATGTGCTGTGTAACTAGAAACTACTTATTGCTGACTATTTACAAATCCATGTGCTCACCAGGGGGAAGAAAGACAGGTGCCTCTTCAAAATACGCCACACGGTGTATAACAGATTTTTGATACTGGACCATTGTCCATTAACTTTAAGCTTTGAGAAACTGATGGTGGGGTTAGACTGCTCAGACACAGACCTTCAGAGCCATGTCAGATGCCCTGGGGTATCCTGCACAGCCTCCCACAGTTCCTTTTCACAGGAACATGTTAAAGCACTTGAATCACTTCCCCAGCCGAGAAAGCTGCTCTTTCTCAGATGGTACCTGGTCAGATTTATCAGGTGGTTAGAGTTCCCTGCTAGTTGATCTACCATTTAATGACTGACCTCCTAGAAATTTAGACTGGACAAATTCCTTAGGATAGTCTATGCTGGGTCCCGGGGTGTTTAATTCAAACAGATTGTCTCTGAGGTTTGTGAACGGCCATTTTTAGCCAAAGTAAGAATTACTCCTTCTCCATATTCAATGTCTATCCCACCATGGAAACAAGAGAAAAGTAAGCAGTTCAGACCGGTGTTCAAGAAATCAATCATTAAACAGGCTTAATAAATTTTACACAGATGAATCCCCAAATCCAAACAACCTTCAAACCACATGTACAGAGTATGCATCAAACTATCTTGAGTAATATCCCATCTGCATTGAATCAGTGCAAATCTCTTACTAATTTCAGCACAGCTTACATTTTCAGCTTGAGCATGCTATCGTTTAGAAATATCCCTGAAATCTCACTGAGGCCCACTGAGCAGACAGCATTTAACCGTGATCCACATTGAATCACTTGATTAAAAATACTTGCCCTATAGCCCTTTATTGTATTCATCTGAAATGACAAGTTGAATTTTCTTTAGTCCCCGAAATGACAATGAGACCGAAACACTAGACAATGAAATTAAAATATAGCAATTAGTTTCTTATAGTTCCATACCTTACATCTAAATTGAACCATGATTTCTCTATATGATAACATTTTAAATTAGTTAAGCTCTCTATCCTCATAAAGCAAAGGATGGCATTGTAATGTTGTCCGTTGAACTTCCTCTTAAACACTATGATTCTTCTCTAAAGGTTCATCAGTTTTTAAAAAAAAGTCCTACTTTCTATTCTTCCTTTTCCCAAAGCACTGAAGTATTTAAGTGGAAATATAATTTTGTTGATTTAAAATGATTGAGAAAAATGCGAATTAAAGTTCTTATATGCTAAAACATTAGGCATGTGGTTTATACTTCTTATGGATAAGCACCAGAGCATTCAGCATGCTGCAGCACTGAGCTCTTGGATAACTTTTTTTTTTAAACAACTGGGATATGAGTGCAGTCTTCATTCTTAATGGGCCTTCTTGATGGCCTGTGAAAAAACCCATGATATGTACAAGAAAGGTTACCTTCCATGCCTGAATCACAGTGTGATACAAAAAAACCCCAACAACAACAAAAAGCTAAAAAAACAACTCTTAGGTCACCAAGTCTAGTCTATGAAATTCAGGACTCCTGAATTATTTTCTCCAGTACTTATCTGGAAAGTTCCTAGCTAACAGACATTAAAATTAGAAAGAATTTCTAATAACATTAAGAAAAAAAACTTTATAAGTTTAAATTATTTCTCCTGGTATTCCTGTTTAATAAGGACTTGCCAGTATTATTTAGACACCTCACTGACCAGTCACATGCCATTTCTGGCTAACAGAGACCCTCTCGCAATGAGGGGCCACAAAAGTATCGGTGTTACAGATAAGGATGCACGTATTTATAGAGAAAATATAAATGTGGGGCAAGTATAAAACACTTCTGCTGGCCAGATTTTTAATCAAATACATTTTAAAATAAATCAAAAAAATAGTACAAATACATGTGAGCAGAGGTCAGAAGAGGGATTAAATACTTATATATTCAGATGCAAAGCTTCCACTCCTTCCATTTGTTTCTCAGCCAGCCCTCAAGCTATGGGCATATAGTGTTGAGCTTCAGATGCTAAGATTTCCCAAAGAGCAGTAACATAGTCAAGTGAACAACCCCATCCAAATGTCAGTTAAGGATCCTGAAGCTGTTGAACTTAAGAGTCACGACCAGTACCTGTGAGTACTCAATGCCAATGGGACAGTGGGAACTACGCCCTGCTGGTGCTCTGCAGGCAGACTAGGAAACCTTACAGTGATGTTAGAAAAACATTATTGTTGCTGAAAGGAGAACAAACAGGTGTCAGGATAAGTGAAAAACTGTGAAAGGCACCAAGAAATTAATGAAACTTTTTCTGACTGACTCTAACATGTTTATATCAGGACATTGCACCTCAAATAGAATGATGTGTTTACTTAAACAATCATAGGTATCTTAAACCAGGAGGTTATTAAAAGAATCTTTTTTGCTGCTTGTTTAGTCTAGCTATAAAAGTAGAAGCAACCTGAGACAGGATGCAGCTGTGAAAAAAAAGGCACCTTTTTTGTGGAAAGAAGATAAGTGCAGAAGGGGATTACTATGACGACTGGCAGAAATGGAGACAAAAAGGATTGGCTGGTTTAGCCCCAAAACATCTGAGGATGTCTAAGCCTAAACTGATTTTAAAAAGTGCTAAATGAAAGAATGAATGCTAATGGACCATGCTGGCACAAGAACAAGGATGTATTAGCTGCACATGAATAAATGTTATTTGGAAATTGGAGTAAGGTGTCAAACCATCAGAGCAGTGGCATTCTGGAAGAGATTTCCAAAATGAGTAATAATGCCCACTTAGTTTTTAGATCGGCCTTAAGCAGTTTATGAGTTACGTATTATATGATGAGGCTGTCTGTGACAGTAAAGGACTCTATTTCATGTCCCAAAAGGTCACCTCAGTCCCATGAATTTTTTTTCAGATTACCAGGAACCCCCCCAAAAAATCATCTTGGTGAGTGTGCAAAGATTTTTACCTTTCTCTGCCTCATTTTTTATAAACATATAAGGAGAAAAATATTGTTTTCTGTTGTCTCAGAAGATGTAGTCTCAAGTTTTACTTCATTAACACTTGTAGACTGCTTTGAGGTGACTGCATGGAGGCTGCAACAGAAAATCAATTAACTTGCAAATCAAAATCTTGGTTTCAAACACTGCTTGCCTGTACTGAAACCAGATCTGTGCACTAACAAATTCACTTCTCATCTGTTCCTAATTGTATTGTTATAACTTCATGAAGGTCACTGACTCCTCATAACATTATCAGAGATGTACCAACAGTAAAAAGTCAACAATAATTGTATCATTAATTGATATGAAAAGGATCATCTAGAGGTCTGAATATAAAAATCACACCTGCAGATAACAAATCAATGACTCATTTTAAAGTGACATGCCGCTTCTTTTTTTTTTTTTCCCCCACAGAAGGTAGTTTCATACAGGTTCTTAACATTTACTGTTAAGCAATTTTAAGTATTTAAAAAATTGCCACTGATACAGAAAAATATTCAGGTGTTCCTTTTCAGCCACAATCACAGTCTATGAGAGAACATTGAAAATATTTCTAATGGACCAGTAAATACAGTTGCAGATCAGTGGAAAATTTCCCTCCAATACAGTACAGGGTCTTATCACCCAAAGAAACAAAGCAGATTTTCTTCTCACAGTTAAAATATTAAGCTGTGTTTGAACTGCTACCTAGGAATTCAAGTTCAGCTGGCTTTCCTCTTCTACTATGGTGTCTAAAAAAAAGTAACTATAAAACAAATAGAGTTGAAAGAAACATATATGGGGGTTGCTATTAAGAAAAGGATAAAGGTTGACTGAAGTTAAAGAAAGTGCTAGTTCTCAGTCTTGGAAAGATGCTGAGATGTATCAGATGATTTTATCTGATTAAGTTAGACTGTCCAATGAACAGCTGAACTGTCCAACATTGCAATGTTTGTTCACTGTTGCACTTCAACTATTGCTGAGTGTGGACAATGAAAGAAAAAGGAAAATTAAATAGCCGGGGCGGGGAGGGGGGACAGACCACAAAAACAAACTGTCTGGAGTTTGTTTCCAGATACCCATTATCAGAATTAGCTTCTAGCCTAATCTAGTAATCCAGGCTTTGTATTTAAACTGTCACTGGTGGCATTCAGTTTATCTAACTTCAGGTGACCATGCCATTGTATGCAGTGAAATTTTACAGCTTGATTCATTTGCCTAAACCTAGATATCCAGCAGCATTTGAGAGGCCCTAGGATAGCTGGGGAAATCTGTAAATTTATAGCAGAAAGGATCTATGGGAGACCCACTGCCTTCTGCAGAGGCAGCTGGAGGCCAGGAGGGAAACCTTAAGGCATCTAAAACAGCACTGGATGCCTGTGGGTGGAAAACTGAATCAGGCCCCTACTCGATTCAACAAATGGAGTCTACAGAACAACTAACCCCACCCTACAGCTGGTGCTTACACTTGGCCACATGAATTAACATCCCAGTGCGCTATTGTAGATAGCTTTTTTGCTGCAAAAGGAGCCTCGATATCTTGCAGAGATGTAGTTAATAACTTAGCTTACAGACACACCTTAAGTTGAATAAGCCAAATCCAACCCTTGATATCTGAAGAAAACAACGAGCAGAGCAGAAAACCAGCTTTCCTCTTGTAGATTCCAAAATAATTTACATACATCATTACCAGTTGCTTTGCAGGGACTATCTATTACTTCGTGTTCATAAAACATCAGTCTCGGTAGAGCTGCTCTTTAGGTACTTCTGCAATAAACAATTAAAAATAATACATATCCCTCTATATTGAACTGAAACCATTTAACAGCTGACAGTACTGCTACATAGATAAATTGTCAGGGACAGCAAAAGAGTAATCAATCCACAAATCCAAACATTTTCCTTTCCTAAAATGTAACAAAAGGAACTGAGATGTTTCAAGAGAAAAAAACAAACCAGGCTGAGATAACAGTCTTATTTTCAGAACATCACAGAGGGAGTCACAAAAAGAAAATTGTACGGAAAAGAAACAAGTAAATAAATTCCATCTTAATTTTCCCTCCGTATGACCGACATAATTACATTGTATTTGCTATAGCTGCAATCACTGTGCAGTAACAATTTCCTAGACAATACGGGTTCGTATTTTGAAGCTGTTGCTACGCTACTGTGCTATAGCCAGCCACAGTCACGGCTGGAGCCAAAAGCTGAAGGTGGCACAGGAGTGTCAGCTGAAAATTGATTCACGGATCTTTCTGGAGGCAGAAACGGTGTATAAGCAAGGCACAGACTCAGCAGAGGTCAGAAGCAAGACCTTTTACCCTTTGTATCCAAAAGATTAAGCAAACTGCTATGCCCTGCTGCTAAAGCACATGTTCTGTTCATGACTGATAGTCAGGGAACTGGATGTTATCTCTTCACAGAACTGCCATTCGCTAATCTTTTCACACAAGCACACAGAGTAATTCAGATAAGCCTAAATCAAGCTATGAAGGGACCCACAACACAGTTTTCCTCCTCAGAAATAAGGTTTATATAGCTACTAGGTTTATATGTTAACACTTAAGAGATTACCAGTGTCCTATACATAGTAAGGTGTAGGAGGTAGCCGTAAAGCCATGTTGTGTCTGCATAGTGTGGTGCAGAGATATTACAGGTGTATCTCTATTTTCTAAGTTAGTTGAGCAAAAGCATTGGTGATAGCATGCTCCACATCGGACTTATATCACAGCAATTCTCCAACTTCAAAACCATACTATTTTCAGCGGCGGGTGATCAGTCTGACCACATCACTCGGAGAAACCTAATGCTCTTGAAGTCAAATGGCAGGTGCAAACTGGGCAACAGTACTGTGTTACAGCTGCTTGCAAAGAGGCAAGTAATAAATGGTTGAGACCATTACAGAAACATTTATTGTGAAAATACCAGGGCTGGAAGATGAACTTTGTAATCCTAAACAAAATGTTAAAGGATACACAAATATGCTAACATACAGCAGATAAAGTGTCCCAACCAGAGAGCTGGACAGATGATGAATTAGAGGCACTTGTTGTAGTGATTTTTATTGGCACTGCTAAATACACTACCTGTACCTGAAAACCAGAGCTTAAGAAATATACATATTAAGTGTAGAGAAACTGGAAAAGGTCAAAAAAAAGCCTAAAACAAACAAACAAAAAAACCCCACAACACACCAAACCAAAGTTTAGAAATGATGACTCAAGCTTGAAGGCAGGCTGAAGGAAGTGAATTTGTTTAGTCTAGGAAAGCAAAGACTGAAGGAAATTTGGTATCTGTCCTCTAATACATAAAGGACCTATCTATTAAAAAGAAAAATAGCATAATTCAGAGCAACAGAATTTTAATAAAGGAAAATATTTGTCTCAGGAAAATAATTACGTATTGACAGAGACTAATTGGTATATGTGCTGAATCTGCATCACTGAATGTTTTCAAAGAAGCATGTTAGGGGTAGTCTAAATAAGACTGAGAGCAGGAGGACGCATCTTATCACTTGATATTCCAGACTTGTATTTCTATACTTAATTGTACTTGTAAATTATGTTAAG
>JANXJC010000017.1:23954713-23978149 GCA_027564655.1 Leptodon cayanensis | reverse complement strand
GGGGCGGGCTGCGGCGGTGAGGGCTCCGTGTGTGGAAAGAGTGTGCTGCCGGTCTGCGGAGGAGCTGGGCGCGAAGGTCGCGGTCTTGGATCTCCCTGCGCCGTGAAAAACTCCGGCTCTGCTTCTTCAAGCCCCTGAAAACATCAAACGGGTGATTTCCTGCTCCATTGCTCGTCTCTTTTGTCTTTTTTTTTTTCCTCCCGCCTTTATAGGAGCTGTGTGTTCCAAGTCCTCTGTATCGGGAGATATCTTAATGCTGGTTTTGACGATGCTTTCTTCTAACATTTGTATCTTCTAAAGAAATTTTAACTGTTGCTCGGGGGGTGGTGGTGATTTCCCCATGCTTTGAATTCCTCTCACTGCTAAAGCTTTTGCTAACATTAAAGCTACTTACACTTTTAAAATAATACAGTTTTAAAGAGTTTTGGGAAAAAGGTTGAGGTAGGCTACTACCGCAGTTAGGAAAATACCTGCTGTTCCTCCTACAGTCACCCTAGTTGGTGCAAGTGAGATAAAGGAGAAATTTCCTGGAGTGAGGCTCTTGAGAATATGCTGTGTAAAAATATAGCAGAAGTTTTTTGTGAAACCTGCAGCTTCACTTCCTCTTTCTTAAAGGCTTATAGAATAATTCTGGACCTTCCTGAACAAAGTACTCCTGTCACACATCATAAGTTTAGGGGGGAGAAAAATCATGCTGCTTACAAATCATACCTTGCATTCGTAATAGTCATGAATTCCTTGGTGAGAAATACTTGCCTCATGGCCAAGGTTACTAATGATATTTTTAGGTTTTTGAGAGAGAGAGAAATACGATATGTAAAGAACAGGTTTAAATACTGTTACGGTAGATGTACAACAGCTTAGAAGGAAAACAGAAGTAGAAGTTACTCCTGGCAGTTCCATGTATAGAGTAAGCAATGAGTAAATAAGAATGTTGAAGGACTCAAAAGTCTTCCAGCAACTCGAGAGGGTGGAAACTGTGGAAGAGGAAAGGTGGGATGAATTATAGTAGAAAACAAACTTCTGGTCTGTACAGTGATGTGTAAGCAGGATTTAGACCTGCAGGGGACTCTTAAATGTGGAGCCGGAGTTGTTCAGGTGCCTGTGCTTGAACATGAGGAAAAAATACTGATTGTCTGTCTTGGAATGTAGAATTGTAATAAGACACACAGAATGATAGAATAATTGCTTGAAAGAGAGAAAACAATTCTTCCTTTCATTTAGTCTGGAATGAAAAAAAATCTCATTGCTCATTTGTTTTGATATGTGAAAAACTATGACAATATACGAGAAACATCTGAAGTCAGTAGGGAAATACACTGTTGACTTCAGTGGTTGTTTAGACTGGTTATTTTGCAGTTAACCTCAATAAGGAAGATTTCCATAATGTATAGCTAGTTAAACTGGTTCCAGTACAATTATTTCATGTTACATGCCTTATCTTTTTAAATTTTTCAGGTGCATCTGATTACCTGCTGGAAATACTTTGAAGTATCAACAATGAACTCGATGTTAATATTGCTTTTTTCTGGAATAGTTGCCTGTTGTGCTCACTCTACTGGGGATTCGGTGTCCAGGTTACTCCTTGTGTCCTTTGATGGCTTCAGGGCTGATTACTTGGAAACCTATAAACTTCCTCATCTTCAGGAGTTCATTGAGGATGGTGTGCTTGTAAAACAAGTCACAAATGCTTTTATCACCAAGACTTTCCCAAACCATTATACCATAGTGACAGGCTTATATGAAGAAAGCCATGGCATCGTGGCTAATGACATGTACGATGCAGATGCCAAGAAAAAGTTTTCACAGTTTAATGATTCGGATCCCTTCTGGTGGAATGAAGCAGTTCCAATTTGGGTAACAAATCAACAGCAAGGAAATGGAGCAAGTGCTGCTGCAATGTGGCCTGGTACCGATGTAAAAATTAATGATACGACCCCTCAATTCTTTTTGAAGTATAACTTTTCAGTAACATTTGAGGAGAGAGTGGAGAAAATTGTTGCATGGCTGAACAGCTCTAATCCAGTAGTCAGTTTTGCTACATTATACTGGGAAGAACCAGATGCAAGTGGGCACAAGTATGGACCAGATGACACTGAGAACATGCGCAAAGTATTAGAAGAAGTGGATAATCATATTGGTTTCCTTACTAATAAACTGAAGGCATTAGGTTTGTGGGACACTATTAATATCATAATAACAAGTGATCATGGAATGGCCTCCTGTTCTGCAAAGAAGCTGATTATCCTGGATAAATGCATTGGTCGCAATAACTATACTCTGATAGACAAGAGTCCGGTTGCTGCAGTGCTGCCAAGGCAGAGTATGTTTTGGTTGTTTTAAGTCATACACTGAGAATTAAATCTTGTTTGTCTTACTGCTAAAAAGTACACATTATGGTAGACTGTTCCCATCTTTTGCAAAACCAGTGTAGTTCATATTGCAGAACGTTGACATAATTTAATGAATAAGCTAAAGAATGTTTGTTTATTTAGAAATTACTTTGGTTTGGTAATCAGTGGGCCAAGGAGAGTTTCTTGTCAAATTGCTATGGTGGTGAAGATGGTCCTGGTATAGCTTGTTGAGAAAGTAGATAGGCACTTAGTATGCCTGCAGTCTTGTTGCTCACTTAGTCTATATGGTTGTAACTCACAGTGAGCATGAAATAAACCCTCGTGTTTATTCACAAAAAAAAAGTCATTGTCTAAACTTCCAAGTAAAAATCTAAACCCAACTTTGATTGCTTTACCACTTCTGTTTCTGTGAACGAAACTTCAGTTTTCATACTGTGAATTCAATTTTTGTATCTTGGAGTGGTTACTAACAGGCGTGTCTTAAATCATGACACTGCTGGTCTCACTTTCCACAACCGTGGCCAGACTGAAGCAATTCTAATGAACAAAGTGATTTATACAGTAACAAAATTTAGCACTTACTGCTTTGGATAAAATATTGACTACTTTGGTGTGCGATTGCTTTCTCTTGATTTCTGTGCTATAATTTTGCCCTCCTTCCCTGCAAGCCCAGAGGGTAAGTTGAACTGTAGGTCTAAAACCATAGCTGTGAGGTGCTGATTTAAAATGGGAGCAAATTGTGAAATCCACCTCAATATATGTAACGTTTCATTAGGGACATGAAAAAATCCTTTTCTATATGCCTTTTAAAAAGATAATTGTTTTGGAAAAAATGGATCTTGGGTTTAATGACAGATAATTGCAGTAAACTGGGGACATAATTTCCAGCTGTTTCACATGTGTTTTTTTCCTTGGCAGACAAAAGGGACGTGTATAACTTACTGAAAAAATGCAACAGTCACATGAAAGTATATCTCAAAGAAGAAATTCCAGACAGATTTCATTATCGTCGTAATAAGAGAATTCAACCCATAATACTGGTTGCAGATGAAGGCTGGACAATTGTACAAAACGAGTCACTTTCAAAATGTAAGTGTTTTTTCCTCATTTGTGCTCTTGGTGGGTTATGTTGGTAAACTGTCTTGTTTTTATTCCAGCCATCTGTAGGATGGTCCTAGTTTAGCTAGTGGAGTCTTGGCACTGTATCTTTAGGAACATCTCAGCATTTTCTGTAACATCTCAGCCTGAGCCTAGAGTGTTCTAACAGATGAGGAAGAGATAGGGGTATTCCGTTGCCTAAAGCACTTTGTCATGTTCAACTTAATAGCTTGTGGTACACTTTTAAGAGTTATCTTAGGCAAGTTAGCAGTCTGTCTCAAGCTTCTACTAGAGTATGGTTTAACTATTTTTTGTATATAAAATATGTATATATAGGGGAGCATAAATTGAAGAATGCAAGACACAACGTTTAATGCTACAGTACATACATGAGGAAACAAAAACAAATGGGAGGAAATACTAAAAATAATAGGAACACAACAATAATGGTCAAAGAAGCCAGAGTTCTTCCTGTTAGGGGCATCAAATAGCATGTTTTAAAGACAAAAAATGAAACAGATGTTAATTTACACAGTGCATTGCTAAGCTGTGCACTTTCTTCCTGCTAGATGCTATCAATGTCAAATTACATACATATGTATGTATATATACATATATATGTGTGTGTGTGTGTGTTTATAGATCTGTATATACATACATACATGTATATATAATTCTTGGAAGAAAAATTCATTAATAGGAATTAAATACAAAGGTGCCAACTTCCAGATAGTTTCTGAGCAGCCAGCAGCTTGAGGCTGGTTGGTATGTCAGGGCTAACCCTGTTGGATACTTCCCAGACTCCCTGTTATGACTGCTGTCAGAGACATGATGCTGGGTGGTGTAAACTCCCAGTTTCACCTAGTTTGGCTGTTCTGTCTGCCCTTTGCACATCTAAGTTCAAATTTTCTCATTATTTGTACAAAAGTACTGCTTTTAATGTAAGATATGTTTATATTTTAATTCCCTTCCAGATTTGCTACAATCATCTTCAAATTGACAACACTTAGCAGAGGTGTTCTCTAATAGAAGTCTCTTTCTTGTTTATGGTTAGATCCAATTTCATGTACCTACAACAGTTAGTGTGTATTTATAAGTAACAGCATTGTATCAGTTGAAGTGAATCACTTTTCAAGACAATTTTGCTAGCCAAAGCTTCCCAGAAGCAGGCAGGAGAGGTTTTAGCCTAAAAGGCTATTTAAGTGTTTACTGTACTCGTCTTCATGGACAAAGTGGCAGCGTAATGATTGGCAAGGGTACCAATACCTGTACTGTATCTAGCAATGTTAGCACACACCAGCCCTCCTACTTCAGAGGTGAAATATAGGAAACTTCATTGGAGAGAGGACTTGGAACAGCTCTATTCAAAACAAGCAAGCAGTAGAAGGGGAAAAAAAAAAGTGATCAAGAAAGGATCTGGATTAAAGCAAACAAGCAAGATGCGGTGCGGTAGTATCTTTGTGGTAACAAACTAATAATGGTGGAAAACATTAAAAAGGAATATTGGAAGTATACTGAAGTGATGAGTGTGATGTAATCAATAGGAATCTTGACATTTCATGTCAGAAACTTCAAGGAAGCAGCAGGCGAGGACAGTTCTCAGGGAGACTCGTTAAACTGTTACTAATAAATGAAGTCAAATGCAGTCACTCAAATACTGTGCTGTGTGTGCTATGAGAAATTTTTGGCATCTTGGACAGATTTTTCAGCCATGTTATTAGGAAATTTGACTATGGCTGCTTTTTAGCTGTTTATATGCCACCAAAAATCGGAGTGAGTAGGTCTTAAAAAACCTACCAAACGTTCAAGTACTGGTGACCTTGTAGCCACAAACGTTTTGTTGTACGCCTGTCACAGACATCGTAATCCTTTGACTGTTTTTTGGGGTTTGACTATTTGGGTGTCCCTGCACCTGAAGTACCTAATGTGGTAAGCATGATTTCAGGGTACTTAATATGCTTGAACCGAACACTATCAAGGGGAAAGTGCTTGGCTTTTAAGAAGTAATTAAAGTGTCTGCTTTGCAAGGGGGAGATGTCTTTCCAAAAAACTGAGAAGTACAAATTTGCATTCGAGCTACTGACTCATCGTGGAGTGGCAACATCCTTTTCAACTTTGGCATGAGGAGTGGGAAGGGGAAAACTGAAAATGTTGATGACCAAAAGGAAAAGAGATAATGGAGGGGGGGGAACCACGACTGAAGACCAGTATGGGAAAAGACTTCTGGGGATTGGGGAAGAGGGAAGGAACTCTGGGTTCCTTCAGTGTTTCACCCAACAGCTGCTTTTATGTTCTGCATTAGTCCCTGGTTAAAATATATGCCTTTTGGGGGTGGGGGAGAGACAGGGAGGGAGATACTTGATATGCAGACACAAACTGTGATGTTAACTCTTTACTTTGCGTTTCTCCAGTAGGTGACCATGGCTATGACAATGCTCTCCCAAGCATGCATCCGTTCCTGGCTGCTCGCGGGCCTGCTTTTCATCGGGGTTACAAGCAGAACACAATGAACAACGTTGATATTTACCCCATGATGTGCCACATCCTGGGACTGACACCGCAGCCCCACAATGGCACTTTCAGTAACACCAAGTGCTTGCTCACTGACCAGTGGTGCACAAATATTCCAGAAGCTATTGGGATAGTTATTGGGGCTTTTATGATACTGACTACTTTCACCTGCATTATAATAATCTCAAAGAATAGAGTAGCTCCCCCACGGCCATTTTCCCGACTTCAATTACAGTATGATGATGACGATCCTTTAATTGGATAGCACGCAGGGAGCCTGGTCTCACTTGCTAAATAGTGATTTCAGGAAAAAGAGTTTGAACTTGCACTGGATGGCATTCTTTGATGCACTTTAATGGTATCTGTATAAAATACTGTACAGCCAGATCTTGCTAACTTGTTTGTGTGTGCTACCTGACTAGGAGTCCCGTAAAAATATTTTCAGAACAAAAGGGTGAACAGGTGCTTTCTGCTGGAGGAGATGCTTAACAAAATAAGGATGCTTAGTTTTTCCCTCAAGCCTTTGAACATTTTCCAAATTAAATTCCAGAGTATGAACTAGCCAGGATAGACTAAGTGAATTTTAACATTTGTAAATTATAATTGTTTTTTTGTATTATTAAATTTAAATTAATGGTGACTTCTTTTATTGGTCTTCTACCTGTATTGGAAAGATTTTTTTTTATAAGAGTTGGAAGTTGTATTTGGACAGTATGTTCTGATTTGTTCTTAAATTTGGGGATAGAGGATGTAGAGAAGATCCAATACTTCTGTTTCAACCCTAAGCCAGCAACATGACAAGAAACTGGTGAGAAGGAAAATGGAAGTTGGTGAGGAAAGAATTGGTGCATATCACTTCTATTTTGAGCAATAAGTACGTGGTTCAGCAGTTACAACACTGGGCCGATGGCTCTGACATTTTTAGATGTGTGTCTGTGGATGTCTTAGTTCCACAGTTCCTGCACTCGGAGAGTTGGGATGGTACTACTTGCTTATCTCAAGGATGCTGATTTAATCTGAGAATCCTTGGATTACTCAGTTTAATGGGCTGTAGTAGTAAAATTGCTGCTTCTAAACCCTGTGAAAAGTTTTTCAGGTGTAAACTCTGCTGTAGGTGGCTCTGACCTGTGTACCAGCTGATAGTTATCTTTTGAAGGCTGTCGTGCTAAAAAGCAGCAACTGAAAGTTTGACATGCAATCATCAAGCAAGGATTCCAAACTCTTATTTTAAACCCTGGAAATTTAAGGGGAAAAAATTAGTTTCTTTTTTGAGATCAGATCTGTTGCCTGTACTAAGTTGTATAGATGTAAAGTTCTGGTGAAGACCAGTGCTAGTGGTTCTCTTAATTGAAACTCTTGATTCCTTGTTAATGGTTAAGTCTAGTAACTTGCCATAAAAAAAATTTAATTTGATTTAGAAAGCCTTAGTGCTACCTTACCTTTTAGTGAGGAAAGAATGTGAGTTAAATTGTTAATGCTAACCCAAAAAAAGAACTACAGTTACCAAGTCCTTTTCCTACAAGTTTGATGGTTTTAAGAAATGAGACAGCTGAGGTACCTGGTAGCATGCAACATAGTTTCTTGTTCACAAGCTAAAATTCCATGTAATTTGGTATTAGCCAGGGACTACCTTTTAGTGATCCAACTGGAAGGAAGTATGGACTTCAGAGGGAAGGGTTACTTTTAACTGCCCACTGAAAAAAATACATTTGAGTTTTAAAAATGATGTGTGGAAGCTTTACTAATTTGTATCTTTCTCTTTGAGGATTCTGTTTTACTGATTAAAAACACAATACAGAAACTAACCTGTTCTGGTCCCCTCCCCCCTTGAACTATTAGTGCTACTTATTGACTAATGCTTTACTCTGGATTAATCTGAACTTGAAAGAGGCTCAGGCCCCTTGAAAAATCTGTACTGTTACTGACAGGATACTGGATTTTAGGCTGTTGATATAATAGAGCAATAACTAGACTGAACACAGAAGTCACTTTCTCATCCTGCTGGAGGATTTAAAGTAATTAATTACATACAGTAAGAGGTCAGGTTAATGAGTAAACTATGAAGTGAATGTTTTGCAGGGGTAGAACCCAGGCTTAGAGATGCTGTAAAAGTGAGGATGCTTGAATTCCTACGTTGGAGAGAGCTGTTTGTTAGGTTCTTTTAATTTTGCTAATAACAGCTGCCATCCTCAGAGGGCGGCAGACTTGCTGGGAGCTGCTTTGCATCATCTATATATGGAAAGGCTTGACTCAGCTAAGTTATCTTTATCTTTCTGGCAGATGCAGTAAGACCAAACTGTACTCGTGTCCTCTACCTGTGGGGGTTTTTCTCCTAGATGCTAAAACTGATTAGCACAGTATATGCTCCACTCTATTCTTCCTCCTTCCCCAAATAGTTGTCATACAGTGTTTGACTGATGTGCTTTCAGTTCCTCTCTGCATCACTACCACAGGCCAGGTGTCAAGGTTACCACCAAAATTTTAATTACCAGAAACGTAAATGTTGACTGAAGTACAATGGCAGCACTCTAATCTCGAATACAAATATTGTTACAGATGGGGAAATCTAGGTCTAAATTCATTTCTCCTCCTAGCTCTGGTTAGCTCCTGATAAGAATTGCTATAGGCAACTGAGCTCTTATCAAACCAGAAAGTGAGTGGTACTAGCAGAGATCCTTATTACCCTCTACTCCTCCCTTTAGCGTTGAGACTAAACAGTGCTGTTGGGGGAAGGATTTAAAGAGAAAGTTTAAGTATTAATCAAGAAATAGGATAAACTATGTGCCAGTTGCATTGCTAATTATTTTAATTCCAGAGATGCAGTATGGTCTATAGGATGCTGAGTATTCTTCCTGGCACAATTCTATGCTGCTGGCAGGGAGGGTTTCAAAGTAGCTCTTGTACATCCAGGATTTCATGCAGATCATGTACAAACCAAGAGAATCTAGAAAAACACCTCTTTCTCCTTAGAGACAAAGTTGATATATTTAAAGATGATTATTTTTTTAAAAAATAGCATTAGTGCCTTAAACATGATGAAATATTTCCACTAGCTAGTTACAGTTTGTATGAATTATTGCTTGTGAAAGTCAGCAGCTGATTTCCTTTTGAATAGCTAATTCAAGACAACATAAGAAGCTGTGGCTTCCTCCTTTCTTAAAGCTGAGATAAAGGAGACATCCCACAGCAGTTTGTGGCAACATGTAATGACTTTCTAAATATACACAATTCTGCAATGTTCATACAGGGCATATTAGGAGAACTTCTTAACACTTAAACTAGCACTGAAGTTTAGAAGGGAAGAGGGGAAGTTTGTAACACTTACTTCCCAGTAGTAAAGACTGATGTTTCATTATATTGACTGCTTCCAAAAAGGAACTCTCACCACTGGGTAGAGAAGCCTTAAAACATCCACCCCTCTGGGTTTATATGCTTTTTGTCCATTAGCACCAGGAAACAGTTCCAGAACTGAGCTGATTTCAGGTAACTATAGGTCCAAAACACTTGTTTCAAGGGGAAGTTTAACTTCCTGTAAGTTGAAAAGAATGTACTGCCTATGAAAATAAACCAACAACATCATGTACCTCCAAGGATCAGACCACAGGGACAGACATTTGCTTTAAATATGCATTGTACCACCTTTTATTGCAAAAAAAAACCCCAGTAATAAAGATTTGTTAACTTAATATGGTTCAGATTAGGATTTAGTTATGGGAAGGCCGTCCATTTCCAATGCTGCAGATATCACTATTAAACTTACCACTTTCATGTGCTTGCAACAATTTTTGTAGTCTAACATCTAATAAATGCTTCCATTACCTTTACTGTAGCACAAACATGACCTTTCTTGAAAGATATGTACAGCAGCATAGGCATGGTCAAGACAGTATCCACAGCCATTATTTAAGCAGAGAAGAAGATCTGGAAGCAAGCCTGTTATATTTGCATTTTACAAAGCAGCAGGACTCAACAACTGCGCCTTTGTCATTCTGCCCACACACGGCTCAAGATTGTGTTGTTTCACACTTCTGAAAAGTCACGCTGCACAACGCTTCATCTGATAATAGGCTTTTTTTTTTTTTTTTGAAACCGCATTTATTGTAAGTGGCTTTACTGCAGCTTTTTACCAAGAAAGTCTGGAAGACATTTTTTATTAAAGGAACTGTTATTTCCATATACAGTAGCAAGGTGGGAAACAAGAGGCCTTTTATATAAGAAAGTTCTATCACATTTCCAGTTATTTTTAATAAAGGCATACACTATGGACAGTACAAGAAATAGCTGGGATACATACGAGTTAAGGCCATTCTCCCCCAGCCATCCCCCCACAACTCAAGTTTTTTTCCAGAAGTGTTTTTAAATGAAGCAAGCACTCAATGCTTGATAGCACTATAGCAAAGATGTATTTCAACTTCAGCATTTCCAAACAGGAAGAAACAAAGAAAAGGTTTGACATCTCAAAGTATGCTTCACAGGTCAATAATGAAAGACAAAATCATGCAACCTTCTCAGCTTCCAAGCTTAACTTACAAGCAGTATACAGCATACTCAAGTCTGCTTTCCAATGTACATCATAAAAAGTATTATATACACAGGAACCAAATCACACCTCCTCCCCAACCAAAAAGGTAGTCTGAAAAAAATCTCACATCGCATCAGAGAAAAAGTTGATATTTTTCTCCAGTGACATCATATGTGCTTTCAATTTGATTAAGCATACACCCAACAACTTAAAACAGTGTTTAGCACTGGCTAGGCAAATACCCTAACAAGGTAACTACCCAAGAGGTACCTGCAAATAGACCTAAGCAATAAAGGAAACATGTTTAAACCTAAACTGAAATACCCAAATGCTGAAAGATTCCCTTCAGTTTTCTATAAAGTTTCATTTTACCCTCCTCAAAGAAGGGCCTTATAGTGCAATACAGAACAATGACATCGAGAATTCTCATGTTTGTGCTGCCAATCTATTTTGAATATTATTGTTCCCACACCCTTTGTGAGGGAAAACCTACTGCTCTTCCCTTGTTGCATGTTTGGGCAGGCAAACCTAAGGCCCAGGATGACTGAACAACACTGACCAACTTTGCCCCCTCCTTAAAATCAAGGGTCACTTTGGCTGATGATAGAACTACACCTGTCACAATTAAAAAAGTGGGAGTTTAATGAACACCTCTGAGGTTACAATCCAGTTATTTTTACATCCGCCATAAGCACTGCTACGAAATTACTGCAATAAGAAAAATTTCTATTAAAGCAGCATGTTCCAAAGTGAGAAAGTGTGCAACTGAAGTAGCTACAGGAGAGGATTACAGCATCTCCAATTTTCACTGTTACTCCCTTAACTAAGCTTGTAGATCTTTCTTTAAAACACACACAAAGCTTGTACTACAATCATTTTTAAGTTGCAAATAAGCAAAAGGTGGACTCAATGCATCAGTTGGCTATCTGCCATCCACTTTTTTGACGGTAGCTAGGGAAGTGATTGGTAACGATTTAGAGGTTTAGGTTTTCTACTCAGACTTCCCCATCCTCTCTAGAAACTACTGTGAACATCATTACTGCTTTCATCTTTCATCTTGAAAAGCCCCTGCAGCATTCAGTTTTAGCTGGCACCAGCAAATGAAACTTCAGACATACCTAATCATCAGCTCCACTGAGAATCAGCTTTACAGTACCAGGCACACCCAACCCAGATGTTTTCCTTCAGTGTTTTCTTAAGAAAATGGCAAGGTAGGAAAACAAGGCCACACGCAGGACAGTAACAGCAGAATTGCAGAGATGAGTCAGATTAAGTTACACAAGACTTCATACATATCCCCCAAATTAAGGGGCTGTCCTCCAACAGATCTGCTAGTTTCCTGCCTCCCTAAAAGCTAGACTTTCAGCATATACCTTAAGTTGGAGTCTTTCATTGCCTTCCCTCTCAAGCACTCACTGCACCTAATTGTGGTCTCTGGAAACTCCCACATCTGCCTGCAAGACAGCTTAATGTGAAGCAAGTGTCCATGCCATCACAGAGGAATCCAACAGATTACTTCTGACGCAGTGAGCACCAGACAGTTCGTAACACGGCGCTGTAGAATCATCACTGAGGCAGCGAGAAGCAAGCTCCCTTCTGAACTCACCTAGATACCATTCATTAAGTCCGGAATTAAGTTCAGCAAAATGAGTCTTGTACTTGCAGTTAGTCAGCTTGTTGCAGTTCCTTCCTAGGTCTGCTAGCAACCCTCCCAGTTGCAGTATTAAGACTGTTAGTCACACCATTAGTTTGACAGAGCACATCCAAGGCCAAGATGTTCCCATCTTTGCCCTCTGCTGGGTGCTGTGGATAAAGCAATAAATTGCACTTAGAGAAATACCTGACTGAGTATTTGTGTGAATTTTGAAAGGTGCTTTCTCCTTCAGGCATTGTACTCAGAAGCAAAGTGCAGAGAAATACTAACTGACACAGGGAGGGGGGAAAAAAAAATTCAGCTTTCAAACAAGTCTGACAACTAGACAACTTTGCTCACTTCATACCATGTTTTTCATACAAACCTGAGTCAGCAGCGTCTCGCCTTCCATTTAAGTGAGCTTATCGATAAAACCACAACTATAATAGCAAGAAGATTAATTGCCCCACACAAAAGAATCAGAGTAATATATAGTTCTGTTGACTCAGAATTAATAATTTTCCCTGACAAGAGACGTTCCTCTGGAAGAACAAACTCTGTCTTACACCTTTTTTCATATTAAAGTGTGCTTTTTCAGATTTAAGAGTATATATGGCTTAGGATTTATACAGCTGTTCCTTAAATTGTGTGCCTAATCCTACTCACCAAATTCTAAGGTCCACCCAGACATATCAGATAAAACACAAGATAGCAAGCCAAACTCATACTAGAGAAGTGTCTCCAGTAATGGGTCAGATGTTACACCCAGTGACAAGCACTCTTGAAACCAGCTTGTACATATACGTTCCTTAACTGATTCATCTGCCTTATTCTGAAAGAACCCTCTTACCACGGAAATACAAGACTCCATTTGGATATACAGGTGTTGTGCTTGTATATGTCTTTAAACTGCCAGCTATGTGGAATTCCTAGAAAATTTAGTCCAGTGTACAGGAAACGATAGAAAAAGTAAAGACCTACATTTACCAAAAATCATACCTAAAATTGTAAAGACCTATATTTACCTAAAAAAAAAAAAAAACACTTAAAAAAAATCAAGTAGTTTAATGCTGATTGCTAAAGGCAATACCACCTAGATTCATATTTTAGGGCTACAGTTAACACAGTAGTTTAAATAAATATGTCTAACTCTAAATTTAGACACTTAGCACTGCATGACCTAGCTTAGTAATAATGTTGTTTTCTGCAGGATTTAATCCACCAAGCTATGTGTAATGGTGATCCATGCAAAAGTTGCCCTGGGCAAGGAAGAAAAAAACCCCAAAGAAGTCTATTCACATTCAGTGACTTGTTAGAATCTAAGAGACTTTAAAAAAGCCTCCCAAACCAAACCAAAAAAAAACAAAAAAAAAAGTGGGGGTGGGAAATTAAATCACCACATAATAGTCTGTGAAGCGCGCCTCAGTTGACATTATTTCCCTAAAAGTAGCTCAGAATGAGGTATTCAAGGTCTATTGTCACTACACATCTACATACATATACAGCTTTCCTAGTTTAACTAGAATATTTTCAACCTCTGAAGGATTTAGCAGTGGTAGGGTGAAACAAAAACATGCTCTTTCTCTGCATACCTAGTACGTATGTACTCCATGGTACCAATGGATCAACATCCATTTCCTTTTAGTCCACATACTTATGCTGATCCACCTCTATTCATTTTTTTTTTGTATAACCTTATTTTAAGCATCAAACAGGAAATAGTACCAAATGTTATTAATCTTGCAACAGTGGCTGGGCAGCTTCACTACGTTGTATTTGCATGGTATTTGCTTGGGTAAGGATAAAATGCTTAACAAAAACTGCAACAAAAACCATAACAAGAAAGCTGCCCAGAAAGACTCCTACAACAGTAGCATAGGTGCCTCCTCCAAAGGCTACAGGAACTTCTTCAGCAAGTATATCTTTCACAGCGTTGAATGAACCATTGTTTGGCAGTGGGTTAATACCAAGTAGATGGCACAACAAGGGGTACAAGTCTGTAGCATTCATGACTTCTTTGGTGGCATTCTTTCTGAAAGCAGGCCCAACTGCCAAAAAAATTGGATGCATTTCTGGTAAGATGTTGTCATATCCATGATTACCAACTAGAAATAAAAGATAGATAAATGTCAATATTCTGAAGTCACAAAACAAGCAATGAACCTTTTCCTTGAATTAGCATAACACAGAAAAGGAACAGCCATCATTTATTCTTGCAGAGGTTTAGAAGAATCATTTTGATCAACAGCACAAATGTTTCCTAGCAATAACAAGTCTCAGAACTACAAAGAGAAGATGCCTTAAAAAAAGAATGGAAAGCACTACTTAAAAAAAAAAAAAAAAAAAAGAGAGAAAAAAAAAATGTAAGCTCACATGGCAGTAACAGCACTGTCAATGGCATGCTACGCTACACTTAAGCTTCCTTGATTTTCCTCAAGTCATGTCCTGAAACCAGGACAAGTCAAAACTCCAACTTTGCAACTGGACCAGATCTCTTTAAAAAAAAAAACAAACCACATAGAGACAGACTGTCTGTTTTGACACCTAGTAGCAAACAGAACTTAAGCTCTGACTGCTTTGACGCTTTGTCCAATTTGGTGCACTATTTATTCATCAAAAAGGAAGAAGTTCACAGATCCCACTAGTGGGTCTCCAGTGCCCCTTCCTTACAGGGGCACTAAAAACTCTGAACAAGTAAATAAACATGCAGGCACAAAAAGCTGCTCTCATCAGCTATCAACAACTGAAAAACTTGTTAAGTCTTGCAGGTAATGCTGTTCAGCTTCATAACCAGCAGCAAAGTTTAAAAGGTTTTCAGTTAAGAAACTTAAGAACTGACCATGTGACACCTATATCTTTCTTCCTAGCTAACCAAAAGTTACAGTTTACTGTCTCCATTCTATTTATAATAAATCTCAAAACCCCAAGGTGAGGAACTTAAAAATGTTTTTTTTTTTTTTTTCTCCAAATCACCTAGAATACATATTATCCTATAAGGCAAGCAAAAAAATCACTGGTGTACAGTAACACAATATTCAAAGACTCTTTCTAGCAATAAAACAAGGTTACCATAAGTGAAGGCATCCACAGAAGTGGAGGACTTTCCAGAAAGCATTCTTTTATTTCCAACCCAACCCTGCTCCAGTAAATAAATAGTACATGATAAAGCCATGCTATTCATCCTCTACACAACAAGTTCAGTTACAACTTTTTTTTTTTTTTTTTTTTCCAGTCTCTCAGGAAGTGCTTGTCAGTTTGCTAGATCTCGCAAGACTCCCTCGAGTATGTGACCACTAAAACATGTAAACGATCTTACCTCGGTAAGTTTAATTTTTAGAAACTGTAAGTCCAGTCCCCCTGCCCTAACAGTAGGGTACTTCCCATCCCATCAGGAAAAAGAAATTATAAATTCTACACACTTAGCTTCAGAGTTTTCCCTCCCAGTCTTAAAAAAAGGGAAAAAAAAAATTAACATTGGTTGAGATTGGAAGAGAAAGTACCATGTAAGGTCTCTGACTAGAAAGATACAGCAAAACACTGTAAAGACAGAATACTTACATTGAAAACCATCAGACTTATTATAAACAATTTCCCATCCTTTATCAGCCACTGCTAAGATTGGCTGAATTTTACTGTTGTGTTTGTAATGTAATCTATCTGGAATCTGCTCCTTTTTATACACAGTCATGTTGGGATGAGCACTGGCCAAAGCTCCATATACTTCATCCAGTTTGCCTTCAAACAAACAAAAGAAACAAAAGACAAAACTTAAACATACCAGTATGTTTACTGAACTCACCAGTAGTTTAAATACAACTGAAAGAAGAGGGCAAAATGCACTTCCCCAAAAGCTCATTATAGCTGTTAGAAACAACAGTGGATTACAACGCACACAGAAGTTCCTGTGAGAAATCCAGAGCGTCATTCACAGTAAGATCACACGTGGCATCAAACTTCACAGCCTGTTCCTAAGCAGTAAGTGCCTTGCTAATTTTAGAAAAATCCCTCATTTCATAGTTATCAGAATGTAAGCTTCTCACAAGAATGAGTTAGAAGGCATTCAGCTAAGTCTCACAGAAAAGAAGCCAGCTCCTCCTAGCTCCTTGCAAAGCTTGAAAGCAAGAAGATGGCTCCTAAACCTGTTTATGAGGTAATGTGCGTATTAAGGCCATATTCTGCCTCTCCCCCAGTTAGCTACGATGACAAGTGACACTTTTTATTTATTTTAAAGCAGTTTAACTGTTAGTTGCTTTCCTTAAAAGGCCAAAGAGAGCAGCCACTTTGTTTCTTGGCAGCTCTGAAAACTTATTTCTGAGTGAACCCAATTGTTTATTTCTCCTTCTGCAAGATGCTCCAATAAACAGCTGCATATTTGACCTCATTTGATTCCCAGTTTTGATCTTCTACCATTTTGATGACAAGTTCAGCCAATTTAGAAAGAGTAGCTAGTTTGTTGCTATGCACCATGTAACATCACAGTATTAGCAATTAATTACCTAGGGAAAAGCAAAACTAGCTTGCATTAATCTTTCAGCAGAAGCCCTCAGGTCACAGTCCAGATGCCAGTAACACGTCAGCAGCTGTACAAAGATTGCGGAGTCCTAAGCAGGGAACACAGGACAAGCATCCAAAGGGACAGGTTGGACCGGCATATGAAGATGGCACTTTTTGATTTGGAACTGTCAGCCACTCTGTGTATTCAGTAACGGCTAACAGCATTACCTACTCCTTTGTGTTCTTAGTGTCTACTCCTTTCCCTTCCCTAGTCATCTGCTGCATAACAAGTGTAAATCCTTAAAAGCTGTACTATCACTACCAAATAAATAGGCATTTTCCACCCCCAATTCTTTATTTGCTTATTTTCAGTTAAAATCACTGAACAGCCAGAAAGCAGTTGGACAAGCTGGAACACCAGCACACAGAAAGGAGGAACCAGGACATACAGACAAGAACACAAAAGCAAGTTCAGGCATCTACATCTGAGCAAGCTTCTTCAGTGTCATTCCCCACCCCCCATTTAAGCACAGATACCTATTGAGGGCTATGCAGTGTATGTAACAGACTTCTGTGATATACCAAATAACTCAACCCCATGACTGAAATAAGTACTTTGTGCTACACGCACGTGCGATTCACTTGGACAGCCGAGTTCACAGTTAGTTTCTGCAGGCCAGTTTCAGCGCTACAAGGTCTGAAGCACAGTTGGAAGACGTTTACATTTTCTTTGTGGCCAACACTGCTGTTTTTAGCAGATTAGTGGGATTTAAGCACATCCTGTCATTTTGACTTACTTCTTGCTAGCTCTGCCTTCACAGCTAGTTGTACGACCTGTGGCGGGCGTTCCTGCACGTGAGTGCTTCTCTGACTCTCTGTCCCAAGAAACGATTGCCTTCATGACCACAAGAACAAGTGCTTAGTTTGACCCGAGACACTGCCTGAAGTAAACCAAAGATAAACTCCTGTCTATCATTTACAGCATGCATGGAGTTTTGAATACGTCTCAGGAAAAAAAATGTTTGTGAGGTGCCCAATGTCTTTAAAGAAACCATCTTCAGTTTCCCTCAGTTCCTAGGATCCAGTATAGAAATAGAATGATGCATAATGTTTCTTATCTCAAATTGACATTAAAAAAAAAGACTCAAAAGATTCACTAAACTTAAGAAACACAATAAAGGTCAAAATGAGACAGCAAAGGTCCACATATGATAGAGATAGTTGCAGCAACTAGAAAAGGGACTCCAATCTAGCATTTCTAGGACTACATTAGTAACAAAATTAATTTTGTTATGCCACTTTTCTATATGGGGTAACAGGGAGGAGAAGCCCCAAATACAGCAAACTATGATTTTACACTAAATTAGTTATTTGAATTAATACATTCATAGTGAATGGAAGAAAAAGGCCAGCATCACCAGCTGTGCTACAGGTACCATCTTCATGAACATATAATTAGTTCCACACACAGTAATACACTAGCATAGTTAAATAATGGCTTTAATCCATCTCTTGGGGATGAAATATGCAGCCAAACAGTTTAAGTAGCAGAAGTTGCTGCATATTTAAGCATTCAAAATTTGTCTCAATGTCTCACTAAGTTTTACCACTCCCTTGGTTTAAGCAAGATGAATGGAATAACAGTTGAACAATCAGTCTTATGTACTTAAGTATATGTTATTTCATAGCTAAACTGAGAATGAAGCTCACTGGTTTATAATAAAAGTTACAGCTGGTAACAGGAAAGGAAGGAATTTGAGCTGTGCTCAAAACTGATTCTTGTTTACTGGTAGTGTAATAAATATCTGAACCTCTGGGCAAAACCAAATCCAAGCTATTCCTGAAAACCATTGAAATGGCTTTTTTACTATTCTGTTACCTAATTGCTGCAGAGATACTATTTCTTTTCAGCATTTAGCAGACAGGAGAATCAGGTTACACATCTTCCAAGTTCTCATTTACTGCATTAGGGATGTTTCAGCACTAAAGTTTACTTTTACAACTCCTTTATTTGGTAATGAGAACATCCTGGACAACTGTGTTTGTCTCCATTAGGATGGAGCTCCCAAACTCAGCTCTTCTATCACAACTGAGAAAGTGTCCAGCTACAAGCACCTGACTGTGCTCAGGCCGCAAATGATCTCAGTTTGGACATACTAACATTTTAGTCTAGAATATTCTTCAAACAAAAAATGACAAGAGACATTTGTTTACATATTTAAAGGTCACTTACGTCTACAAAATACCCTCCCCGCTGGGGCATTAAATACAGAATGCTGTCCATTAGTAATGCAAATATTACAGAAATCTTAAAACACACCTTTTCAGAAGGCCACCTTAAAACTCAACTTCCAAATTAGCACCCCTGCCCACACAAAAAAATGCTGTTTTCCAGGTTAACACATTCACACCAAATACTTACAGCTTTTGATCATCAAAATAAAGAGCGGCACCTCTACATCAGTGATACTAAACATACACCTGACACTCAAGCAACCCTTTAATGACTGCAACCAGACTTCAGATTTCAATTCCAACAGGATTCTTGCCCAGCATTATCACATATGATATGAACATAACATATGGTATGAACATAACTGGCTGGCAGTTCAGCCTGATGGGGGAAAAAAAACTGAAGCAAACTACAATAGTTGGCAGCTAATCAAATAGCCGACACAGGCTTTCTTTTTATCAAAGGTCTGCATCTGGTTTCAGTTTACTGTTTGAGTTAGAAATCTAATTCTTCCACTATGGCTTTAGCATCTTGATGAAAGGCAAGATATGTAACGCTCAGTTGTTATCCATCTAGAATGCCATTCATCCTTGATAATGCCATTAGATTACCTTACTTCTCATAAGGACTAAAGGAGAGTTGGCAGTATTAGTCAATAATAGATCTGCTCACTTTTCATTTCAGAAAGTTAATCCGGGTTTTTGACGGAGCTAGCAAAAAGAACAAAGACGTGAACGTGATCCTGCAAGTACTCCTTGTTCAAGGCTGATGTCCTACTGGCATCAGTGCTGCTACCACCACTTCAGTTAAGGAACAAGTCTCTAAAGTTTTGATACTCAAGTATTTTCTTCAGAGAATTTTACTGCTATAGCTCCTACCTTCTTTTGGCAAAATAGCTACTGCAGGAGAATGGTCAATGACTTCATAGAGCTCTCTATTCACATACTGATCAAGCTCAATGAGCCTTTCCGAGGAGGACTGTGACATTCCATGATCACTTGTGATGATGACATTTATCACATCCCACAGCTTTGCTTTCTTCAGTTCAGACACAAGATATCCCAGCTTTTTGTCAATATCGCTAATTATCGGTCCCATAAGTGGGTTTTCTGGGCCCAGAATATGTCCCATCTCATCAGGCTGTTCCCAATACAGGAGACCAAAGTTTATGGGTTCTTCTGATGTAAACCAGTCAATAAGCCTAGCAACTCTATCTTCAAAGGAAACAGATTCATTGTAGGGCATATAATATGTAGGAAAGACTCCATGTATTTTCACATCTGTTCCAGGCCACATAGCTGCACCAGTTTTACGTCCTTCCTTCTGGTTCGTCACCCATATTGGGCTGGCTTCTTCCCAGAACTTGGGGTTATGGATATCCATTTTGCTCAGAGAAAAAGTTTCATTCAGAATAGGATCATACATCTCATTAGCAACTATACCGTGGCTTTCTGCATAGAGACCAGTCACCATTGTATAATGATTAGGATACGTTTTTGTTATAAACACATTAGTGACCTGTTTGACGTGAACACCATTCTCCATGACATAATGAAAATTGGGAGTTGAGACTTTATAGATATAATCCCATCGAAATCCATCAAAAGATACTAGCAACACTCTGGGCTGGAGAGACAATGCACTTGGAAGAAACAGTAATAAAATTGCCAGGATCTTCCAGTAACAGTTCATGGCTATTCTGGAAGGTATTTGTCCCCTCTTCTGAGGCAGCATGGCATCTGTTGAGCAGAGACAGAAGATTTGTTTGCATTAGCTTGTTTGTCAAAGTCATAACTTAGTTTTAAGAATGAGTAGCTAAAATATTCCATATGTATTTATACAGCTTGCTTTACTAACACTGAGCACTCCAAACATAGGAACGGGACCTTTTACCTATCAGCTATATCGATATCCCAATTTCAGAGATGGGAAGCGAGACACTACGATTTGTTGAAGGAAACACAGTTCACAAAGCAACTTCTTTAACCAACACCACTGCCCAACCTCTTCCTTTTTTTCTTCCAGCTCCCAATACTCAGGAACTCCTGCTCTTGCAAATTGACAAGTTTTCAAGTATTTTCTGCACTCAGTGTTGGAAGAAACTGCCCTGTGAGAAAGCTGCTGCTTGTTAAGAGTTAAGATGTAAACAGGGGCAGTTCTCTCCTTCAGAATAACAAGGTCCATCTCCACCAGAACTTTATAACCCTCATTAAAATCTCTGCAGCATTACTTGTCTTCTGTGCAAGTGTCGCACAGACACACTAGTATCACATGGCAGAACAGCAGATGGGAGCAGGAAGTACACACTGGAACTGGAGGACTCTGTGCCTGCACAGCTCCCATTGGGGAGGCCAGCTAGAAACCATTACAGCTTCTCAGCCCCGACACTCAGTACAGTGTTACTAAACGTGCCCAGTACAATTTCTAGTGGAGAAACTAGCAAATAAGAGTTGAATTTCATATATAGCAGTATATCCATTAAAAGGTTTTGCTGCTTAAAAGGGGTCAGATCAAGACTGAAGACAAACAAAGAGCAGGAACATCAGTTTCCCAACATTTTGTCACATCTCTAACCTGATCATAGCTTCCCTACATAACCAAGCTCTTGTTGATCATCCAATTCTGACACTCACTACCAAAGGTCACTTCTAGCTTACAGACAGCTTTACAGACAAGAACATATATAAGTCATACAAGTCAGTGTACAGTTTAAGTTCTAACTAAACACTTATGTCTCTGAATGGATTGGAAAGAGGTGGTTGAAAGATTCACTTGTACAGTTGTGAGCCACTGGAAATACTACATCTTTCAAGCAAGCATCATCTGTCCTTTCCAGTCAAGTATCACTGCAACCAGACTGCAAGCAGCTTGAAGTACGCAAGACCCAAGAACTATAATGCAAGCCTCGTCCATGAACTGCACGAGAAGGTGACCACTACACACTGTATCCTAAAGCATTTGCTCCCTAGATAAACATTCAGCACTAATTCCGATCATATGACTCAAGGATATTGACTATTCCTAGCTATGACTGGGACTCCTTATCTAACAGCATGACATAATACAACACATAATTTCATATGGTATTGGGTTGTACTCCCCTGCCTCAGTTTCCCTCTGCCCTTCCCAAACACTTTCTTGTTCAAAACCCGGTTATCTAACTCAAAGTAAGATCCCTGTAAGAACCCTCACACAGGATTTCCCTATCTGTAACTGACCTGAAATTTCATGCTAATACTCCCCACTTCTTGCTCAACAGCATCATTTAACCATGAGACCAGATACTGTTCAATCCAAACCTGCATGTGGACTGAAATAATACCCCACACAGTTCCCTTTAGGTTCCCATTTTTCAGCAATCCTCTGGAACAAGTCACTACTGAAATTCAGCTGGAAAACAGTGATTGTGTAACCAATAAATCCATATTAATATCTGGAGCACATAAATATCCTAGTTAGTATAAAACGTTATAGCATAACAAGCATGTGAATACCACTGCAATGAAGGAATAGGATTTGTCATTTTGGTAGAACCCAAGATATCTTCCACGGGAAATTTTCCTACTCCAACTCCCCAGCTAAATCTCTCATTTACACTGGAAAACAGCATAGGCACTGTTGACTTGCAGGTAGTCAAACGTTACACCAAACTTGCATGTCTCCCAAAATTAAAATCCATGCCTACAGTCCTGCTAAGAATGAACTGACACTTAGAGGCATAACTCCCCTTTCAGCGAACACCACAGACCCAAAGGCTGCGGAGTCACTCAGTTTCACCCAATGTGGGATTTGTTCCAGCTGAACCTGAAGGGAGAAAGGGAGAACACGCTGCTGTGTCCACCTGAACCCCATCCGCCAAATTAAGCGTAGCCCAGGGCTGAGTCATAAATTCCCCCTTCTGGGGAGCAACAAGTATGAATGTAAGTCCTCTCAAGCGAAATTAGGTCCTTACTTCTGAATTTTACACAGTTAATGATGTCAACACTACCTAATCCTTTAAGTGCGTATTTTTAATAATAAATAATGGTGGGTTTTTTTTTTCCAAGGCCTTCCTATACCAGTCTTCACTGGAGCCAACCTGAGCACCCCTACTGATCCGTCTCTCTCCAGAAACCCAGCACCACAACACACGGCTCTGGGGCCCTGAAGGGGCTCTGGTGGGACGAAGCCACCTGGCTGCCCAGGGCAGGGAGCTGCCACACAGACACACAGACAAAGTGCCCAGGGACCTGTTCAGCAGCCGGAGGAGCCCAGCACACAGACGAACGCCGAGGGCTGCCCGGCATTCCCCCACACAGCAGCCCCCGACCGTGGCCGGACACCTCCGTGGAAGGCCTACTTCACCCTGACAGGCCAGCCACCCGAAGCCAAACCGAAACCCACGCTCCCTCAGGCCAGAGACCACCTCGACGCCCACGGCGGCCCCCACCGAGGCCCACTCGGGCCTAAACGAACCGCCCGCCCCGGCAGCCTTCGGTCCGGACCGCCCCAGCTCCCGCCGCCCACGCAGGGCGAGGAGCGAGGCCGCGGGGGTCTCCCGCGTTCCCCCGGAGGAGCCGCGACCCACCGTTACCTGCCGGCGGCCCCGCAG
>JANXJC010000017.1:23932643-23954613 GCA_027564655.1 Leptodon cayanensis | reverse complement strand
AGGAGCGAGGCCGCGGGGGTCTCCCGCGTTCCCCCGGAGGAGCCGCGACCCACCGTTACCTGCCGGCGGCCCCGCAGCGCAGGCGGAACCGGACCCCCCTCAGCGGGCAGCGCCGGCGCCCCCCGCCCCGCCCCGCCTCTCCTCCCCGGGAGTGGCCAGCGGCGCTGTCACTCAGCCGGATAACGGTCAGGGCGCGGCGAGGGGAGGAGGAGCCGCCGCCTCAGGCACCGGGCGTTGCGCTGGGTGGTTTTAACGCTTTCCCGGTGGTTTATTAACGCCTCCCGAGAAGGGCCCGGGCTAGGAGGCGGCTTCCTGAGGGGGCAGCGGCTCGGGGAGAGCGGGGCCTTGCGGGTCTAGAGCCGGGGAGGTTGTAAGGGGTCCGCTGGGTGTGGTGGGATTGCTTCGGAGGGAGAAGAAGGAGGGCCCGGCCCGGCCCGGCCGTGACCCGACTGTGAAGGCAAGGAGCAGAGTTCGCTGCCCGGGTATATTCCTGCAAGTGCTTCCTCAGTTGAAAACAAACCCCAAACTAAACTGATTTTGATTCGGGTGTTTTTCCTTTTGTCTCCTCTTGTCTTCTGAGGCTCTGCGTTTTCTGTTTTTTTTTTTTTCCTGGCAGGTATGCTTTCCTGTGTTGTGGTGTTCCAAGACGTGTAGGCATACCCTGGAATGAAGAGGAAAATCAATTTATCCCTCCTCATCTCGCTAGAAACTGAACTGCTGAACGGGGACAAAGTCCAAGCTGGGTTCCCGCTTTTACTAGGCAAGGATCTGTGCTACCTAGAGGTCCAAAGACCATGCCTTGTGTACGTACACAAACCTTACCCCACTTTGTGGTAGTGTAGAAAACCGTTACGTCTTTACAGGTGCATAGGAACATGCTACTTATTAGTCACTTCATAGCCAGCACTGGCTAACTTACATGTCCTTCTAGTGCAAACAAGCATTGCAATGCAAAGAAAACAAAATTTGTGGTTTTTTTCCTTTTTTTTTTTTTTTTTTGGCCTAATCCATACAGGATGAACCTGTTTTTTTGTTGATGGCCACCTACTGGAGGCTTCGTATCTCCAACATAGTACCTTATTGGTAAGTAGGTAGAAAAGGGTTACGTAAAACCTGTGTACAGGCTGTAAGCTGGGTAAGATTCTGGCTCCTTCCCCTCCTTTTTGTGTGAAGTTACAGCTTGGCTTCATGAGCTCAAGATCACTGACCTGGCCAGGCTCATGCAGTAAGGGACTCACTCAAGCCTGGGGCAGTGGCAAAGTCTGGTCCTTGTATCTAAATGTTTTAAGCAAGGGTGATACCTTCCTCACCCCAGCTCTAAGAACTGTAGTAGGGGACAAGGCTCTTTTACTGTTTTTGTAATATCTTCCCCACTCCCCCCATTACTGTTGTTTTGTTAGAGCTATGAGACTGAGACTAGTGCAAAACTGGAAATATATATTGCTGCAGTGATTGGTAGAAGCTGTGTGGATGTGGCTTGGGTACATAGGAAACTGAACCAGACCACACCTGTAGCACTAAGTTCATCATCTGTTTCCCGACAGTGACCCACAACAGCAGCTTTGGAGAAAGGGGTAAAAAGAAAAAAGCCATTATAAAATTGCACCTGTGTGCACTGAAATCTCTAGTTGGGTGCCCTTCAACAGTAAAGTGCTGTCTCACGCTAAGAGTTACTCTTATTAGCTAGGAAAAATAGTACTCACGTTTACTGTTAGTTCAACTTTAATTTTGGCCTCTCATCACTGAGATCCAGAGGTCTGGGAAACCACAGTAGTGACCTGCACGCTTCTGCAGTGGCTGGAATTAGTCACTAGAGGGTAGAGGTGTATATGGATTTAAGGCACTGTTCTAAATAGCTGGAAATGATAATATCTGCCTTGGATGTAAGAAAAGGCTCAGAAAACTGTTATAAAATGAAAACAAAGCATGGACAAGGAGTCTGCTAATTCCACCAAAATGTTTAATACCGTAATAGATTTTCACTGAAGTACAGAGCTAATGTGAATATTTGTACAAAATACGTGGTTAAAAATAGTATTGATTTATAATATATACAGATATGTCACATCTGTGTCAGAAATGCAGACACTTTAATGAAAACATGAGTAATGTTTTTAAATCTACAACAACATACATGAAATATTTCTGCAGCTACCCACAGTAGGACAACTTGCCAAATTGACACTTAAGGATCCATCAGTCATTACAGATGGCGTTTCTTTCAGAAGTTTCTGAACAAGAACTCTGCTCTAAAATGGATTCAAAACATTTACCTTCATTAACCAAATAGTGAAGAGAACACATCTGTGTGACACTAACGTAGACACAACTTCCTCATACTAGATAAATGATCAATTACAAGAATTTGTTAAAACAAGGCTGATTTTCTGGTGTATAATAATAGAGAACTTTAATCCTTCTTGCTGGGTACTCTTAACTCAGGTGAGGAAGCCCCTGACTCAGGGACAGCAAACAGGCCCTTCTTCATACAGCTCTCATTTACACCGGTTTAAATCCTAACGTCTGTCTTAAGGTTCTAAGTATCTTCATTTTTCATTAACTTTGAGGCTGCTCACCCTTCACAGTTTTCCCAGCCTTACTCCAGCAAGAATCTCACTAACAAATGTCCCCGATTCTAGGCTTTGTAGCTGCTGCGTCGGCACACAATCCTGTATTAAAAGGATACACGTATGACTCTTGCTGTAGCCCCAGAATCTCTGTGTAGCAACTGAACAAATTGACAAAAGGGGAGAGACTAATTAAGGCTATTTTTCAATGCTTTCTGAGCATCTCTGCCATGGAGGCATTTGGGGTTCATGCCCTTCAGTCGAGAGTGCTGCTGCTGCTCTAACTCTAACAGTGCAAGCTTCCCTCCCCTCCAAGCCAAAGCAAATATACTCGACCCTTCAAATAGACACGTGGGAAGGAGCTTTTACAACACTTCCTCCCTTGTAATTTTATCCCTGAATGCTGCAGTCTACATGTATTTTAAAAGAGAGCACAGCTCAAAAAAAATCTCCTTTTAAGAGGAGGCTAGGATATTTGAAAGCTGCTGTACTCCCCCCAGAAGATGTGCTAAAGCAGGAAAAGCAGTGTTGGGTTTTGGTTTTGGTGGGGTTTTTTTTGCTAGCATAACTAGTTGCTCAAGAGCATTGCATGAGGATGAGTATAAATGAGGGTCTGTCTGGGACTTTAATCCATGCCTGGGTTTGCCTTTTGGTAAAACAGATACAAAATATGATTTCTTAGGCAGACAGGAATCGAGAAAATGCAAAGGTCTTAAATTCATTCTAGTATGTGAGAGAAAGTCTTAAGTGGCTAAATGTTCAGTGGTAAAATGTTTACCACTAAAAAAGGAACAAAAATAAATTTAGTAAAGGTTCTTTAGAGGATGTGATCTGAAAGCACTGTAGCTTTAATCAGGATATCCACAATAACCTACTTGAATCCCCTCTTCCATAGAAAGCTTGTTCCAGCTCCCCAGATTCGTGACAGATACTGCCTTCACTTCAAGCAAGCTGTTCCCGTAAGTCTATCTCTAACACCACCAAACTGACTACATTCCATCATCGGGCAGTAAAATACTGAAGGACCCAACCCCTGTGAGCTGCTGAATCCATTTTAAAAAGTTGTGCTGATCATCAGAGAGAGAGTTGCTAACTACAGACCCAGTTGCAGAGCTGGAGTCTGCTCTGCGCTTTCCAACACATCCTTAAATCACCGTTTCTCTTGATTTGATTGTAACTCTTCAGGAGAAAAAAAACAAGGCTGCACAAGGAACAGCAATAGCCAGACTATCAGTTGTAAAGTGTAGAGAGCCTCAGCTGTAGTAATCAAGGCAGGAGCCATGGAAGCCTCAGGCCCCTGCTGCAGCTGGGAGAAATACTTTTAATCCCCATTACTCAGTATTGTGCAGGGTTAGGCTACACGTTATCACTTGTGTGCACAAATGCCCAGTATAAATAAATATTGCCTATCTGTGTGTACAAATTAAGTGTGTACTGAAGTTACATGCAGACAGACAGTCACGTTCTCAACCAAAGACCAGTTTGAGATCCTCTGGGACATACAGCTCTCTACCATCCACAACTGATGCCTTGAAGCTTATTTCCAGGTGGTGTGTCCAGTGCCAAGCAAGACGGAAGAGCCACAGTCGGCATGTTGGTAATGCAACATTTCAGTCCGATCAGATAAAGAACCTTACTGTAGTTGGGAAAAGCTCATTTGCTGTTCAACAGTGAAGAATAAATCAGACCTCCTGTAGTGCATTTTACCTCTCAAGTATTCCATAAGAAGATGACTATTACTTTTTCTAATCAAAACACAGAGGTTAAGGCCTGTCTTTTCAAAAGGAATCAGTAAGCTCAGAGCTTACATTTCCAATGAGACTTCTTAAGCGGATCTAATTTTCAGAATCACAAACAATGATCCTTTGAAAACTACGTCTTTTATGCCAGACACCCAGGAAAAAAAAAATAATCATTTTTCCAAATGCAGATCTCAGTGATCAAATACTAGAATTTCACAAGACAGTTAATCAGCAAACTCATCTCCTGGTTTCCAATCCTTTGCAAGATCCAGTACAAATTGACACAAGAGACTACAAACAATTATTTTCAATTTTTGTAATAATGTTAATAGAACTTCTTCCCCAGCCTGGATGGTAGCTGGATGCTACCATGTTTCTTATTCAATCACTCGTGCCCACTGTATTTACCCATTATTACAAAAGCACATTAAGAACCACATTAGCTGTCAGGGATGTGCTTTTGCTCATCAGGGACTGCGCTGTGTTCTCTTTTTGCACACACCTAGCCAAATCCACAGCAAACCACTGCAAGTTCACATGACTCTGTAAAATTGCTGCAGTTTAAAATGGAACACGGCATATCCTGCCAATAAGAGGGCTATTTTCCCCCCTAATTTCTACTGAAACAGTCTGGCCTTTGTCACCCATTTAAGCATTTTCATTTCTACCAGTTAAGAGAGCAGTGGTATATACCACACTAGTCAGTTTATTAATAGAGCTTAACTCTTTAAATGTTGCTTTTCAAAATGCCAACGCAAGCAGAACACAAAAATATTGTTTGCTATATTTATTTTTTAAACTAAGCTCTGAATTATACAAGTGTAAAAGTGATTAATTAGCCAATAGCTTTTAATACTCCTATAAAATATGACTAAATAGAATATTTCAAAAGTATGTACAATACAATGGAAATGCTAACATAATCTGTCACAGTGCTCAGACATTACCACTGTAATCAAGCCTTGCAAGATGGTTCAGTCCATTACTCTGTACAAAGAACAGTCTTTCTTTTTGCAGAAGAAAAATTGCTGTTGCTGAATGGGAAGGAGAGGGAAAAAGGCCAAAATAAAAACAACCCACCTCTCCCACCCTATTTAGGATTAAATAAATGTTAAACAATTTATGCATGGGGCACATTTTTATAATATAAAGCACTTTACAATAATTATGTCTGTAGTCTTGTTATGGTTGAGGAAGGGATGTTCTTGCCATGTTTTCTTGCTGAAAACAAAGTGTACTTGAGTGTGTACATATATGTTAGGAAGGGGGGAGTTTGTACTACCTTGTCTTAATTACAAAAATCAAGGCCACAGAAATTCTTTGTTCTTTTGTTCCAAAAGAGCAGATTCCAAAATACCCTTTCTCTGTGTGTTGTCAATGTTTTCATCCTTTTAACTGTAGTTAGGAAGTCATTAAAATTTCAATTTCGTATCTGAAGAGGTCAGAAAGGACAAGCAGGCAGCAGGCAATAGAAACAGCAACTGTACTCCCCTCATTTCCTCCTTCCATTTCGAAGCAGCAGCGGGAGCAATGTCCACCCAAAAGAGGGCCCCAGGGCATCGCTGCCAGCTGCTCCCATGGAGCGCCCGCTTTGGAAAGGAAATTAAACGGACACCGTCTGTGTCACTGTGCATCAGAAGCTGTAATGTAACACGGAGATTTCATTCTTATTTTTACTATTACAACATGAGAGAATCTACTGTAGCGCTGCGGACACCCTGTGAAAAGTACAAGTCAGAGGGACTGAGTTCATAGATGCTACACAACAGAAAATTCCCACTGAAGTAAGTAGGGGCTCTCGTCTGTGAATTACTTAATTAAATAGGGCAGTTACTCTTCCAGATGGTCAGCGTTTTTCTGAAAGAAGCCTTTCTTCTGTGCCAGGCAAGAACCAGCCTTTAGCAAAGTACCAGGTTCTCTTAAGTTGCAAATGCTGTTACTTTTATGATGGGGACATTATTCCATAATACCTGAAACATTTTTCCTTGATGACTGTTATTTTATCACATAAAGGTGATACATAAGCTTTGACCATAGTTACAACAGGCTTCTTTGAGTTTTCAGGTTTGTAGTTGTGTTTCTGTTTCTGTGCTTTAACCAGTGAGCCATGTTCCACTCCCTCCTGGGTAATACTACGCAGTTTTGTGAAGACAAAGAGTAGTCATTGAAAGGGGCCTGTTTTTAAATGTGTGAAAATGCACTTTGAAGAAAGAACATTTAAGATCCAATGCTTTAATTTGCAGTATAGTTTTACATAATTTGAGGCCGAAGTCCATAGTTCAGAACCAAGTCTCCAAAGTTTGAGTACATGGATACAAGAACTAGATTCAGCCTCCAACACTCTTCCATGGAAAAAAATCCAGAGTATCAAATTTGATTGGAGAAGATGTCTGATTGCTTACATCAACTGAGGATGTGGCCAGTAAATTCTTCCATACAGCATATAAACAAAAAATCTTAGGTGTTTAAATCTTTCTCTCCCTGTTTATACTGGTCTAAAACCCATGCACCTTAGCATTCTGTATGTTCTCAAAAACGACAGTGGTGTTACTCCCGAAATATTGTAGGTGGCCTATGATGGTGTTTTCAACAGGAACATCAGGTTATAGTCTTAGGGTAGTAAGTGACTATTTATTGAAGCCATTTCTAAATGCATCACTGAAAAAATAATTGAAGTGAAACCTCTAAGGAGTTACTTTAAGACAACTTTACACAGATATCATGAGGATACTAAAGCCCCATTTTTTGTTCAGTCTCTGCTGTATTTAATGTGCTTCTATTAGTGTAACACACACACGACGATGTCCATAATGCAGTAACAAGTATCACATTATAGATATACGCTAAGTAAAGCACTACATCTCAACAGGAATATTAGGGGCCTGTGGTGGTCACAGAATGAACTATATGAGAATGCTTAAGTCCTTCAGAACGTCCTTCACCGTGCACGTTGAGAATGGCATCTCCTGTCTTCACCGACAAAGCAACATGCTTTTCTTCCTGGAAGTACTGGAGAGCCAATACCCCAGCAAGGGGGAATTGACTCTGCTGAAGCTTGTAGCCTCACTGCTAATTAAGGGTGGAATGGAACCCTCCCTCAGAAACCAGATCATTAGGTTTTATGACAAAAATCTTGATTACAGAACCTAAGCTGACTTTTCAGATCCTAGAATGAGCTTCCAAGATGTATTTCCTTATTTTAACTTGTAAAGGATTTTAAACCGTGGAATCTCACTGTGCCATTTTATAGTCACTTTTGGGAGTACAGCTGCAGCTAATTAGCTTAAAAATCCCACCGTATCTTACACATATGCTCAGTTTTCTGCAGTATTAATTTCAGTGGAACTACTCATGTGCATAAGTTAAGCGCATGCTTAAATATATGCAAAATCTGAGCTCAAATGTCTAGAAAATATGTTCTCAAAAGGACAAGTATGCATAAAAAAAATCATCATGGAAGGTCTGCCAGACAGGCAATCCAGTATCTGCTTGCTGTCAGCCATGATGAAAACACAGAACAATTTTTGTAACGCAGTATACATTGCAAGTGAAAGAAACATGCAGGACAGAGTGAAAAAAGGGGATTCAATTGCATGCAGTCTAATTTCAAGTGTGTAATTATGGTCCTGTTTTCTTTGGCCTAAAAAAAGAGAAAAAAAAACAACAAAAGAACACCAACTAACCTCTCCTCACCTCCACAAACCCAAACTGCATACAGCTCAAAAAGGGCTTTAAAGCACAGGAAGTGGGGAAGGAAAAGGTCTGAATATTAGAGATGTACGAGTAATTACTAAAAGTTTCAGGGCTATTCAACACACCACTAGGAAAGCATTCAGCCTATATCATTACTAGAACTTACAGCTATGACAGAGAGCAATGAATCCCTCCTTAAATAAGCAGTCAGTTTCTCTTCTGCCTCAAACTCAGAAATACCACTCTTACCTTTAGGGAAGATAAAATGACAATCCCTGTTGATATTCTGGCTCCCTTCTTTGAGAGAAGGACTGAAAGACACCAGACCCTCCAGCCAGCTGCCACCTCTCAGCCCCGAGAGCTCTGTCTCACATCCCTGCCACCATTAAGGACCAGTTTACTCTACAGCTGTTGGTGGAAGAGGGTGTTTTTCTGATGTTTCTAAAAATGTTGCAAAGATAGTATTCCTTACAGAAAACTCCAGGGGGATGAAAAGGCCACCAAGCTGCTAGTAGATTAAAAACAACACACATACCCCCCTTTAAAAAAAAAAAAAAAAAAGGAAAAGACTAAGGTCTGGTGGGGAACTGAGGAGGTCAGAGGAGCAGGCTGCTTGATGAAGGGCAATAGCAAGTATTCTGGGAGTTTGAATATTAAGCCTGCTATCAGCCTAATTGCCCATCCTGAATGATCTCTCTGGTAGTGGTGTTTCAGCATGCAAATTATAGCTGCGAAAAAAAATCCTCAGACTGAAACCCTCCCTTGTTTCTTCAGCCTTGTTTTGTCCTTTCCAGAAAAATCTATTAGTTGGTGTGTGATATGGTTACATATACAAAGATCTTTTTCCTAGCCCTTTTATTACATAGGCTTGATTACTGTAAAGGGATTTCAATGAGTTTAATGTCTGGTACTCAAAAGGCAATGGCTGCCTTTCAACAAAACAAAGCAAACAAAAACCAAGAGCTGTGCTGGAGGAGAGAAGTGCTGCTTCTGCCGGAGAGGCTCAGTTAGATACAGGAGGTGGCAGACCAGGGCGTCGAGTTTGAATGATTTTTGGCTTTGGAGAATTCTTTGGGTCCTCATCTTCTTCCATGTCGCTGTCACAGACATGCACTACCACACTGGGAGTGGACTCTGTTCCTGCGTGCAGCTCATATTTCTCCCCTGGAAGCAGAGAAAAATAGTTAGATCAAAAGGCAACAGTCTGAGTAGCAGTGCAGACCATGGCGCTCTTGGACTGCAGAATACTCCTGTACCTGGATAGGGCAGATGAGTGTGTGCTGCTCCTAAATGTAGGTGAGGGCAAGCATGGCTAGACAGTATCAGCTGTCACAACAGATTCTGGGGATCCTGCCCCCGGGGGGCTGTGATCATTGGTCTGTAAGGCATAATAAAATACCTCGGTGTCTATAATGGTGTTTTGCACCAGTATTAGTGGCCAACAGCACTGAAAAAAAAAAAAAAGTACAAAGAGGAGAGGGAACACAGAAGTTCATGGCTAAGAAGAGGGACTGGAATCCAACCTATCAAACATTTGGTCTGAAGTCATGTCACTTTTGGGTTAGGGCTATTCTTTTGTTGTTGTTGTTTTCTTTCAGTCTAGCATGGCTCCAGTCCCATTTAAAGTCCACTAGATTCTGCAGCTTGTTGCCTCCAGACAGACATCAACACTTGGTCCAACTGCTCCAGAAATAAAAAAATACATGTATCTGCTCCAGACAGATTTTGAGATTTAAAGCTCTTTAGCTGGGGCTGTAACAAATTTTGTCTGTACAGATGAGACTACAGAGTACAGTCTATAAATGCTAACTAGCAGGCTAAATGCTTAAACAGTACATTAGATTTTCTAAGTATATACGTTCCTTATTTAAGTCTCCACCCAGTAGTCCTGCAAGGAAGATTAATATGGCTTAGGTGGTTACCTGCAAGAGTCCACAAGCAAACAAAGGAAAATCAGGATCAGGCATTGGACTTCCAGTCCTGCATTCAGTCTGTTGGCACTACATATGTTTTGGATTGTACATAGGATGTAAGTAGGTATTCGTTATTAAATTGCAAGGAATTAATTCAAGACTGTAAAGAAAAAAAAGTCCCAATGGTGGCATTTCTGACAGGATGACTTGGTCTTTCAGACGTGACAAAGACCCATTCACAGCATTGAAAATTAGAAACCATTCCAGATATGCGCTTGCCCCCCTCTGGACTATTTGTCATCACTCTCATCTCCAAGACCCACAAGCCTCAGTTAAATTGAAATAGGCTTACAGTGACCACACGCACACCTGATAGCTTGTTTTTTTCTTCCTAAGACTGGTCCAGAACCACTGCGTATTTCCTGGAAGGTGAGGCCTAATATACCTAGCTGACCTGTATTCGTGGTGCAACAGCTCCTAAACACCTGCATCACTGGCAGAACCTGGCAGGGCTAGGTGGTGTTGTTGTGAAATGGTGGTCCCTACTCCAAAGCACTTGCAGTTTGCTCATGTTACTAATTTGGATTTTTATTTATTAGCAACTTTGTGGCAGAGTAATTCATGTGAAGAAGGGGTTGCAGGTTTGGCCCTGCATTAGCATACACAGTTCTGGGACTGTCATCACATGGTATTTGTGCTGACAAATTCTTGGTTCAAATAAGACTGGGTGGCTTGCGACTAGACCACATTCTGCATTTTTGCCTAAAAAATAGTAGGCAACTAGTGAATAATAGCTATAAGTCAGGCATCTTGCTGTGAGAAATATTTTACTGCTGCGATACCATTAATGTTGACATTTAACTGCTCTATTTTTAGCAACCTTTCCTCTGAATCCAAATTGAGCAAAGCATTACAGGTCTTGCTGATAGGCTAAAATATAAGAAGAGAAATAGCTTGGTTGTGCTGCATTGAGAAATTATATGGTTTTTCTTTGCCTATTTTCCCTCTGGGCTTCAGCTAATTTCTCAGCTATGGTCTGACGTCAATGCTGCCAACCAGCACCGAAGGCTACATTGGTCACTGTCAGCTACAAGCAGCTCTGCAGTGCTGCACACACACAATGCCGGGCCCTTTCCTCATACACCAGCACCATGAAATAAATCAGATTCACTGCCCTCTTAAGAGGCAATAATCCCAGTTCAAATGCCACATTCTTTTACTGTTCAAATCCTTCCCAGAAGGACTTTTTCTGCTGAAAAAGAACAGTGGAAATAACTACAGACACAAGGAAAAAATATTCAGATGCCTCTGGCACAAGTAACTGCAACAGCAATTAATGTCACTTTGCAAATCAAAATGTGATGCACTTATAAATCAGGTTTTTAAGGCATACAGTTATTTCTGAGCATAAATGAGCTGCAGACTCAGTTCTGTACTCACAATTATTCATGCCTGCAGAACTGTGGCTTGAACTGCAGAAAACCTTTTTATGGCTGAGCTAGGAACAGGACAACAGTAACTATGGGACTTTTATACAGCCGTGTCTTGTTCCTAAATGTAACCGTTGTTTGCAGAAAAATACTAGGGTAATAAATACAAAATAAAAATCCAATAGCTAACAGCCAGATTACCCCTTCCCTTCTGTTTTTTTCTATGTTTTTTTTCTTTCCTCTTAAACACCTCCAGCATAAAAAAAAAAAACTGAGCTAAATCTGCAGCAGTTAAGCTAGTGGAGTAATGGTTGAATCACTGCAATCGAGTTAGGTTTACAAGACATACAGGTTGTCCCAAGCCAAGAGTAGCAAGTCAAGTTAGCATAGTTAAGACTCACCAACTTCTGTAGTTAGTATCACTCAAGCATTTGTCCAGTTATCTCATTCAGCTGTCTCTGATGCTGTGTCCTTTGCGTTCTCAGGCCCTACATTGCCCCACCGCTCCTGCTTCTCCCGCTTGCCTGGAGATCTCTTACAGGCTAAGCCAAAGGATTCTTGGGGAGAGGTGTCTTTCTCCTACAGCAGTCTTTGGGCTGTCTCTATCCCTTATTATTAAGTTGTTTAAATATTCACATAAGCTGAGATAACAATGGAAGCTCACATAAATTTACTCAGAAAAATATCACAAAATTTATCAGGTATGCTCAAACATCTAAACTCTGCCTTCAGGATATAATGCAGGGAAGAATTGAGCTCTGGCACCTCCACCATATAGACTTCTCAGAAAAGGTTCCTAACCCCTGAAAATAGCAGCGATGTCCTTCTATTCATTTGCTTCACATAAGAAAAAAAATAGTAATTTGAAGTTTCACCATTCAACAATGGGCCTAGCTGCTTTTATGTCACTTGGCACTACCTTTTGTGACCACATTTACCACAAGCAAACCCACGGCCTCAGGTGACGCAAATAAGATGACCCCAAGAACAGCACAAAAGCAACTTAGGGTATTTTAGAATTAAAAATAATGGCATGTGATTTTCTATCCCTTTGTGAATCAGTACTATGAACTTTGATGGTGCATCTCTTGTCTAATGAGGCACTTTTGTCCAGCAAAGAGTATGTTCACACACTTAATTAATAATGAAGAAATGGTAATGATACTGTGCAGCTACCTCATCCCTGGTTCTGACTCATGGTCAAAGGTTAATGGGTTCAGAGCTGTCCATTCCATGTTAAACGTGTCATTAGCTTCATAAAAATACCTTCCCCTTATAGTCCCTTCATCCAAGTGCTTTACAAATAATATGGTAAAATAACGTGTAGTCCTTTGTACGGGTGCACGTTTATGCCGGAAGAGCTACAACCCATCCCATATAATACCTCTGCTGCATGGATCTGCCATGCGCAATATGGAGGAGTTGCTCTCTGGAAGTCCATTACTGATGTTGCAGGGGAAGGGCACCCTCTTCTCTGGGCTGGCAGAACAAGGCTGAGGGAAAGCTTTCTACTAAACTCAGCAGCTCTCCTGTACCCTGCCCCTGGCAAGGGGAGGGAAGGGCAGAAGCAGGCACAGAACACAGGGGAGAGGGAGGGCAGGGATGGAAAATTTTATCTATCACCCATCTGCCTGCCCCTCCACCCCCTTTTAATCCTCTCTGGAAGTCATCTGAAGTATTCACTATTGCCTTTGAATCAGTGAAAACAAACATGAGAGTTTGAAAACACCCGGGCATAGAAAACTTGCCGTGCAAGACATGGTTTGAAATCCCTGTGTGCGGCATTTACTGGGCAGGGTCCTGCTCTTCCCCATTTTCCCCTTCCCTTTGCAAGGGTGAGCCAAACCCAGGGCGGAACAGGGGCAAGAGCTACACATCCTCCTCAAGAAGCCCAGCTAGAGCACGGCAGGAATGGCTATCACTTAATGGCTCAGAGACAAAAATGAAACCCTGACCCAACCCCTCCTCTGACCACTAATCATTTGCAGACCCAGCAGCCAAGTGGCACAGACCGCTGCAGGGTTTCCTTTGTGTCCCAAGAGGTACGACTGTGGACCTAAGAGCCATCATGTGTAACTCTTCAGAATGGTGCTTTCATAATGTGAAAGATGTATTTTCCATGACCTGGAGCATAGCCTGAAGGCATTTAGGAGGTGCAAAGCCTGCTGGAATGCTGATGGAGTGGGAAATGTGGAGAGAACCAAAACTGGTGCAAATTTGTCTATATGGGCTGCTGGAGATGGTGCCCAGCCTGCACTGGTTTTCAAATAGTGCCTGAAACTGTGGAGGCGAGCGCTAAGTGACAGAGGGAGAAATTGCACTGGGGAGCACATGGAGCAGTTAAGCACTCAGGACTCTGACCTACATCGTGTGTTACTGCATAGTGCAGATCTCATCAGTGGAGCCATGATCCGTGAATCAAAGCCACGGGAGAAAGTCAATTTGTCTGGGCAAACACTGTGTGGGCAGCAGGCAGAGGCTGAGATTGGCAAGGGGAGGCCAGGGTGGCACCTGCGACCCTGGGGAAAGGCACTCTGAAGAGCGTGGACTTAGAAAGTGAGGGAATACAGGGCAGTCTGTCAAGAAGAAATTGGGGTAACGGGTTTGAAAGAGGCAATGGGGGAAGGAGGGAAGAAATATGCAGGTTGGGGGTAAACAGGAAGGGGGTAGGACTGCTTTCCAGAAAATAAGGACTGACTCTAGTGCCAGCAAGATGGCGATGGTTTGTAAACTGTAACTTTGAGAGGAGCAGCTCTGCTGTATACACATAGCCTAGACCTGGAGATTCCCCCGCTCCCCCTTACAAACATTTCTCATATAAAATTATTTCCTGTATTCCTCGGTGGGATGAAATTAAGACCTTATAAAATGTTACGGAAAAGACATGAGGGCCTACACGAGCCAACAGCTTGGTACGTTGCAAGCGTTCCTGTAGGAAAGAGTTAGGTCCAAGTCACGCCAGGCAGAGACACAACCTGGGCCTGATAGGCAAACAGCCAAACTACCACCCTAGTTCAGTGCAATGCCTTTGTATCTTCATCAGTATTTTAAACTACTGGAAGTTTGCTTGACAGTAGAAGTGTTCTTCATCAAAGAGATTAATGATCACACTTCTTTATTTGCAATATATTGAAAAAATTGTAGGCTGGTGGTCAGAACCAGACACAGTCACAGTTGCTGGCTCTGACAGGTCTACAACATTCTATTCATGCCTCCTTTAAAGCTCAATGTCTGCATCTGCAGAAAGTGAGAATATACATCAATCAACCAGAAACTTAATTAAACATGCCATGGTCTTCCCTAACAAGTAAATGCACCCTTACCTGTCTCAGTTGTATGTCAAAGGACCAAAAGCCAGCTTCCTTTTGTGCACAGCAAAAAGAAATCTTTTCTGTTAGACCTCTCAGATGCCAGACAGTCATTGCTGCAGCCACAAGGCTGCAAAAAAATCCCCCAAACTGTCCCAAAACTGAGCTTGGAAAAAGAGAACACACAGCAAATCTGTTAACTAGCTTCCAGCCTATTCGTTTTACTCTGGAGCAAATCTCCCAGCCTTGCGCCTAGGGACAGTTTTAGTCTCTAATTTTGTGGCTATGATGATTATGGCAGCATACTGTGAAAGATGACCTCTATTCATGGAATGGGACAGTAGCGTGGGTCTGTGTCCAAGTGGTGTTTCTTACATTCCCGCAAAGTAGGTCAGTAAAACTCATCTTGTACTGAGGACATACAAGAAACTGTTCACTATTTACATGCTCAAATGAGTTTTCCTGGTCCTCAGATATTAATCTTACCAAATCGTTGTATTTAATACAGGAAAGATTCTTCACAAGTTAAAGACATAGAAGTCAGGCTCTAACATTCAGAGTTCTGTAAAAAACTGTGCCAGTGAGTATTTTTTGAAAGCTGATAAACTATAGTTACATTTTTTAATTGTGTTTTTTGAATGAAAAAAAATCCAACTTAGCTGAGACTAACAGCGTCATTTGATGTAAAGCAGTATGTTTTACTGATGTGATACTGAGAAATGAGTTTTGGTGGGATTTGTTTTTCAATTAAATTCTAAACATAGTAAATGCACAACTGAGAACTGCAACGCTATTTTAAAACCGCCTCTGCAGTTAACTAAAATTGATCTCTCTAACAAGGGCTAAAAATAGAAAGAAGAGAGCACACAATGACTTTTCATATTGCTCCCTGCAGGCTCCTTAAATACGGGTGAATATGACCTTCACGCAAAGCTGTCCCAGAGTGTGGGACAATGAGTGATATTTCACATTCCACTGCTCTAGAACAGGAATTGATTTATTACCCAGCTAGCTAGGGAATTCGTTTACATGTTTCCATTTATAACACTGCTGCATCAAAGGAAAGAGAAAAAAAAAAAGAGTTTTTTGTTTTTCCTTTATTCAGCAGTTTAGAAGCAAAGCATCAATTCTGGAAATAATAAGCAATATAGTACAAAGTGTTACACCTCACAGCCCTTTTCTATGGGCTTTCCTGCTGAAGGGGAATAAAACACAGGAATCTCTGACGTTCTGCTGATACATATTTTCCCCCTGTGAGAGATCCCATGTGAAAAAGACATGAGGTGATCCTGCAAACCTCGTGAATCATGAAACATCTCTTCCTGCACCCCACGCACTTCAGCTCTGGGTTACTCTGGTGCAGTTACACAAAAGCCCCAGTGATAAGATGTCTGCAATTGGAAGCTAGTCTTAGAACAAGACAGCAACATCTTCAGTACAGCTGGGGAGAAAAAATTCTCTCATCCCGCAAGAATTTAAAAAATAAACTCTAATAAATTTTCATGAGCTCACCCCCCAATTGTTATTAGATCTGAAGTGGTTTATTTCAATATGAAAATAATTTAACAAGCTATTTTTTCTTATGGTTTACAAATGTAAATTAGACAATTTCTAAATGATACTGCTTAGACCTGGAAGTGGAACCTTTTCCATTTGGAAAATTTTAAAAGAGGATGCTTCCACAGCTTTGAAAGAAAACTATTTGTAAAGATGACTTAATTAAATCAAAACTAATCCTCTCCTGTGAAAAGTTCTGGTTTCATCAGATGATCATTTTCTTAGGGAAAGGATTTTTTTGAAAATCCCAGCTAGCTTCAATTCCTGGCATTAGCTGAAGATGGGAACACAGAAGAAAGTCTATCTGCATTATCCATTGACATCTATCCTATTTTGCTAGAGGCTACAACTTATCCCATTCCTTCTGCATACAGTTTTCAACAGAAAATGGGCAGTCCCAACAGAGCAATCCTGCTAGGATTGGGGAACGGTAGTTCTGTCTTGACAAACTTGTTAACGTGAGAGATTCTCCACTCTGGTGGAGATGCAGTGATGCCTAAACATTTGATGAGGTATTCTGCATCTTGGAAAGCAGTACCAAGCAGATGTGATTTAAAACAAAAACTCCTCGAGTTCATGGACAAGCATTTGTCCAGTCCCCACATAAACCATCAGTTGTCTCATCTAAGCACAAACCCAAGCACAACAAATCGTGTAAACAAGCTCTGATCTGCTATTCAATCAAATAGCACTCACTAGCTGCAGATAAGATCTAATTCTGTACACACATATGGTAAAACTCAGGCTCACAAGCTGCAGATAGGATCTAATTCTGAACATACATATGGTAAAACTCATTCTTAAGCAAAGAACCAGTTGACATGCATGAACTTAAATCCAAAGCTTTAATGCAACTTACAGGCTTTACCTCAACTTCCTCTGCAGTTATTCTCTACACTGCTATTCTCTTGTCTGCTTTTTCTGACACGTTTTCACACAAGGACCAAAAGCTTACCTGGTCCTAGCTTAGAAACTGCATAAAGGAGGTCGTAGTTGATGACAGGTGTTGCATCATCTATTGGTTGCCACCCTACAGGTGGGGAGGCTGGAGGCGAGATGAGAAACTGTTTTGCAGGCTGTGGTGGTGCCAAATGAAGCTTGTCTCCATCTGTCTCAGAGGTCTGAATCTTTAAAGCGTAACAAATACATTGTTTAGTGTAGGATGGGTAAATGGAATGATTACTCAAATCATACACTTCTAATACCAAATGCCACCCAGGCAGGGTTTCAGCGTCAGTCTCAGCAGAGAAGGCCTGGAGATGAATTTCATCTCAACCTTACAGATGGTTTCTCTACAGTAAATACACTGTGGGGGGCTGTTATATGAGCAAAGCTACAATGTTTGTGCCTATTGTATATGTTCTCTGAGGATACATGCAAAGCTTTGGTATCCACAGCTGCTAGTTCAGAGATTTTTGAGGGCGAAAAGAAATTGCTGTGATCTACTGGCCTAAACTCCTAAATAAAACCAGACATCAGACAAGAAACCAGTAACTTCTGCACCAAGGCCTTATCAGTAATTTCAGAGAGGTTTCTGAAGATTTGTTTTCTTTAGCTGAAGTGATAAAGGAATCTACCATGTTCCTTAGTAATTTGCAACTAATTGTTCTCATTTTATTTCCATCTTAAATTATCTAGTTTAATTCCTGCTTTTTTCTGATATATTAAAGAAGTCTCAACATAAATGAATTATACTACAGCCATACCTGAGCAAGTTTACAACCAGCTCAGGCCCAGAAGCAATAAACTGCATTTGCATGACAGCAAGACTGAGACAGCACCCTGCTATACCACAGCGGGTTTTGCAAAGAGCCAGTTCGGGTCTTTCAACTCCATGTTCCCCAGAACTTCTAGTTCTGAAGTGCTTATTCAGTCTGGCTGAGGCCCATACAAACATACTCTGCTCCAGACACTGTGCTGCTTCCCCATACTCATTCCCTGGACACAGCTAACAAGCTCTTTTAAGACTGCGTGTACTGGAGAGCATAGTGCAGATACCTAAATGGCTTTGCAGGAAATCAGCTTAGATAAGGAGACTAATCACTATTCTGAACATTTTTCTTTTTCTTCTGTTATCCTAAGTTTCGTATTAACCTCTTGATTGTGCAGTTAGAGTGAAATGATTCTGAGATCTGCTTAACAGCAGGTTTGGAAACCTTTCAGAAAAAAATCAGAGCCAGATCTAGGAGATTAAGGCATATAAAATGAGATTGAGGTAATTGTCAACACCTAAATCCAACTGTAAGATCTTCTGAACTCATCTAACTATTAAGCATATTTCACAACTGTAATTTCCCATGTTCCTGAGGTTCTGCTCTGCCTAAGCTCAAAACAGCTCCTATTCTGACCAGGCTGTAGAGACTCAAAATGTAACTGCCTCCTAGGTTTGATTGATACCTTCAAATGAGCCTGCCTTTAACCTAAGACCTCTGAAGGACCAATCTGGCAGCTTAAAGCACACTTACATTGTTTTTAAGCACTACTGAGTATCCCATAAGCCACAGTGGCCACAGCAACTTATTAAAATACATTCAGAAGAGGTTGTGGTTGGGTTCTCAACCTCCCTCACCTTTCTATATCCTGGCTGGGGCCTAGTACTCACCCAGGCTGTGGGAGATCTGGGTTCTCTCTCCCTTAACCAAGAATTGAACCCCCATCTGACACTTCCAACAGATGGATATAATCACCTACGCCCCCAGACTGGGGGTGTTGTTCTCCCTCACCTTCTCCCTTTTACTTGAACTTAATAGAAAATTCACACATACATTCAGTAAGTTAAAAAAAAAGAAAAAGCAGGAGGAAAGCCTGACTGTGGGTCAGGGTTGCAGTCAAATAATTCAGCCCTACTTTTTTTATGAACTTATGATACTTTACGTTACCGCTTTTTTTATGGCTAGTTTAGAGAGTTACCCACAGAAAATACCCAATCAGTTGTAAATCAGTTCTAAGCTATGTAACTTCTGTGTGTTGAATAAGCAACTTGGGTCCTAAGTGGTCCTTTAGATTTACTGCAGACCCACTAGGCAGGTACAGCTCAGGCAACATAAGGATGCTTGAGTAATCTTTTAGCAGAGAGATTGGGCATGGGAGAAACCTTTATCACTTTTATTCAGTGTTACTGTACAATGTTTCCAGAAAAGCTATGCGCTAACATAGAAGTAGATACCAGATTTCATTACCTGTGCAAAATACAACTTTAACTTCTTCCCTCTGAACTGTGTTTCATGCAGCTCTATTCTGGCACGAGCAGCTGATTTGGGACTACTAAAATTTATCCGCACACGCCTGAAGCTTTTAAACTGCTGGAATGTCACGCAGTCATCATAGGCACGGAACAAGCCTTCAAATTTTTCCTGCAAATGAAAAAGAAATAATGCTGAAGATTAACTTTGTGCTCTGTCACATCAGTCTGTGCCCAAGGATCATCTGAAACTTGACAACAACTGTTTAACTAGGAGGTTTCAGCCTGGGGCCTTTGGGGGTGGGTGTCCACAGACTAGTAAGGGCTCTGTAAAAAGACACTAAGGAAAGCACTGGTCTGGAAATGCTGAACTCTGCAAAATGTTTGGGGGAAGGAGTCTTCAAATTGAGAACCCAGCAGCTATTGAACTTCTCCTAAAAGTTGAGCAAAACCGTGACAGTGACTTATGAAATGAAGCTGAAAAGGGCCTATGACTGAAAAGACCAGACAACTGTGGTCTTATCTGTACAAAAGCAAACATTGTGCTGAATTACAATGGAGTCAGCAGACAAGGTCAGGCGCGCTGTAACTGAGGGTTACATTCACATCAACACTGCAGGGTCATTTTGTACTGCATGTTATGTTTTTCTGGATGTTTTGGCATTTAAATACTTAGTGCAGATACACACTCGTTCCTTAGAGTTCCTGTAGCAGTAGGGAAAAAAATAAATAACTGAAAACAGTGACCTGTCCCAAAGACAAATTTCAGGCTTAAAAATGTTCAGCTGTAGAACTCCATGTTCAAAAGCACATGACACAAATACGGATATTTCAACATTGTAAAAGAAGGTCTGAAATGTACCACATCTATGGACCTAGAGATCAGCAGAATTTCAAGGTACGTTAGCAGCCTTGGAGGATCAGACTCTCTCTGCAATTTCTCTGCACACAGCGCACTAGTTCCACATCATCAAATAAAACCAGAGTCCTTAAATCAATTCTGACACTTGCACAGGTCTTTTCATACACAAGCATAGATTCATAAAATGATAAGACTGAAAGAGAGTAGTTATCGTTCAGTCTAGCCTTTGGGTTTACTCAGTTTTTAGACTACCATCCAGTGAGTCTCACATAAAGTCCTAGTATCTTAACTACTGCAACCCAGACTTGAAGTCTTAGAAGATGGATAATCAGCCAGAGCAAAGCCCCTTCTTTTAAGAGTTCTTTAATGTGGAAAAAACAGTGTTTGAGATGATTGGCCACACCATTTCACACACTGAGGGCTATTATATCAGGTGTTTGTATAATTACAGTAACCTGACATTTTCTTTTATATATCTGCAAGTAAGCACTTCTTTCCTTCTCATCCAGGAAAACAATTTCTTATCCCTTAGAGTGGATAATTGGTAGAGGCTGCAGAAAGATGAAATAGAAAATGCAATTTATGTAATCTCATCAATACTTCAGTTCTCATCTGTTGATCTTACAAGCAAGACAAAGAATCCAGAACTACTTAGAAAAATGTATCCTGAAGCACAGTGAAGCTGCATCAGGGAGCACTAACAGCACTGTCAGCATGATACATTTGTTAAAAAGTTAACTAGGAAAACAGACCAGTTTCGTGGCAAGGAGTATTAAACACTAATACACATGTAGCAGATCTCCCTTCATTCACTGCCAATGCTGTGGTCTTCTTCCCCATAACTGATAGTCCATCTCTGGCACCCTTTCAAAGGAACCTCCCTGTGGTCTATTAAGCTTTCATGATTTTCATTTCATTTTGCCTGACCTCACTCACCTCCTCCTCTCACCACAGGAGATACTTTGGAGAAGGGAAAAAAGTAAAAAAAAGAGAGGAAAGAGCTCAGTGGTTTGGTTGAGGGTGAATAAAGGCACGCAGTAATCCCACAAACAGCATGAAGTTGATAGGTTTGCACAAGCCGGTCTAGTCATACCACCTAACGTTCAAATTGCTGACATTTCACACCTGAGTTATGTTTTTTAACTGCTTTGCTTACAGTTTTGCAAAATTCCATTTTCCTGAGCAGAACTCTACATCCAGTGACATTTGTATAAAGGTCAGCCAAAAGCAGCAGTCATCTCAGTCCTGTCCTGCTTGGAATTTTGATGCTACAACCTTCACAATGACCAGGGAAAGAGGGCTGGGGGAAGGGAGAGAAAGGGACAGGGGACCAGCGTATAAGGAGGACTTATACAGCGTTCAGAAACATGCAGTAGTGTGGATAATCTAAATAAAAGATGATAGTGACTGACTAATTAAAGCTTATGTCTTTATGTTACCTATATTAACTATTTCAGACTTCTTCAATTTTTTTTAAAAAGCACCTTGAAGTAAACAAACTTAAATACATAAATATATACAAGAGAAATCAAGGTATTTCTATATATACACATACATACTATATATATAGAGAGAGAGAGAGATGATCAAGGTATTGTAATAGAACTCACATAAGCTAAAAATAAGCAGCAAGGTTGTACTGGTTTTGGTTCTAGGACTTCCTTGGCAACCAGGGTACAACCAAGGAAGTGGTCATGTTCCCAGTATTCCATACGAT
>JANXJC010000017.1:23902848-23921035 GCA_027564655.1 Leptodon cayanensis | reverse complement strand
GTGCCTGAAGGACTGCAGCCCAGGGAAGGGACCCATGCTGGAGCAGTTCGTGAAGAACTGCAGCCTGTGGGAAGGACGCACGCTGGAGAAGATCGTGGAGAACTGTCTCCCATGGGAGGGACCCCACGCTGGAGCAGGAGACAAGTGAGGAGTCCTCCCCCTGAGAAGGAAGGAGCAGCAGAGACAACATGTGATGAACTGACCATAACCCCCATTCCCCGTCCCCCTGCACTGCCGGAGGGGGGAAGAGGTAGACAAAATCAGAAGTGAAGTTAAGCCCAGGAAGAAGGGAGTGGTGGGGGGAAGGTGTTTTTTAAGATTTGGTTTTATTTCTCATTACCCTACTCTGATTTAACTGGTAATAAATTAAATTTTTTTCCCCAAGTCGAGTCTGTTTTGCCTGTGATGGTAACTGGTGAGTGATCTCCCTGTCCTTATCTCGACCCATGAGCTTTTCGTTATATTTTCTCTCCCCTGTCCAGCTGAGGAGGGGCAGTGATAGAGTGGCTTTGGTGGGCACCTGGCATCCAGCCAGGGTCAACCCACCACATTCACAAAGTAAATCCTCCTTATCCAAGACATTTTAAACCTTTTCTTAAAGTCCATCTGCTCTGCTTCTGTTTCACTATAAAACTATATAATCTATAAAACTATATAAACTATAAACCTATATAAAATAGTTAAAGCTTAAGCAGAAATTTTAGCAAACACCGAGCCAATGACATTCAAAAATACTCTGCATTGTTTTCTAGGATGCAGTATGCATTGCATAATCTCCTGTTTTGGGACTGCTACTGTATGCCAAGCAAATGTTTTTATTCAGCAATACTTAGTGACACCAAGCTCTTTGCCCTACCCCAAGAAATATCACTACTTTGGGAGTTAAAATTATAGGCAGGTAGCTTAAATCACTACAGTTTTTCAACAGTTTGTCTAGTTAACTGCTACAAAAGCAAGAAAAAGATGTCTAGTTATCTGCTACAAAAGCAAGAAATAGATATCTAAACATCCTTCCTCTTTATTAATTTATTTTAAAAATTCAGACAAAAATGCATCAACTTCCCAAACCTCTAAAACTTTAAGTATGCCAATAATTTACTTCAAACATAAGCAGTATACTTATTACTGTTATGACCCAGCATTTGGCTTTGCTCCCAGCTGTAGTGATTAATAAGATTTTTTTTTAGTTCAACGATTCTCAGATTATGGTTCAAGGACTAGCAGTCGCCTGCAGAAAGCTGGCTGGTCGCACAGTCCTGGAATTACTCTAATATAATCAGCTGTTTCTAAACACAAAGGTACTACCTTTCACACTTCAGTAGTTTTCTTCTTAGGATCTGTAAACAAGATAGCAACATGAAATCTCATTTTTAGACAAAAAAATGTGCATCTGAAAACTCTAACCAGCCTGAAGAGAAAAACGGTGCACCTGCAATAGCAAGCTTACTTAGACTGACCAGCGGCCACATTAGCACAGAATCCAAACTAATAAACTGCCACTCAACAGAATTAACCTGCTCAGCATCAAAGTACCAAAGAAAGAGACTCTAAGGGATACACACTGCCGTCAATATGTCCAGAAATTACCTGTACGGAATTGTATCCTGGGCTGTATAAAAGGAAGGGTGGCCAGCAGGTTAAGAGAGGTGACTGTCCTCCTCTACTCTGCTTTGGTGAGACCCCAGTTGGAGTTCTGTGTTCGGCTCTGGGGTCATCAGCACAGGAAAGACATGGACCTGTTGGAGCGGGTCCAGAGGAGGCCTCAAAGATGATCAAAAGGATGGAACACCTCTCCTGTGAGGAAAGGCTGGGAGAGTTGGGGTTGTTCAGCTGGGAGAAGAAAAGGCTCCGGGAAGACCTTATTGCAGCCTTTCAGTACTTACAGAGGGCTTATAAGAAAGATGCAGAGAGACTTTTTACTAAGGCCTGTAGTGACAGGACAAGGGGCAATGGTCTTAAACTGAAAGAGGGTAGATTTAGATTGGACATAAAGAAGAAATTTTTTACGATGAGGGTGGTGAGACACTGGAACGGGTTGCCCAAAGAAGTTGTGGATGCCCCATCCCTGGCAGTGTTCAAGGTCAGGTTGGATGGGGCTTTGAGGAACCTGGTCTAGCAGAAGGTGTCCCTGGCCATGGCAGCGAGGGTGGAATTAGATGATATTTGAAGGTCCCTTCCAACCGAAACCATTCTGTGATTCTACATTTGTTTTGATCACAAAAGCATGATACTGCTGACTATTACTCATTGCAGTTCACTAGAATTTGAGAGATTTGCTTCACACAACTCTTCAGACACATGAATTTCTTCATACAGTTGTGATTTTGATTCCTTTTCGGGTGTACTCCTTTGCACTGAATTTCATCCTGTTGCTTAATTAAAGGTTGTTCAGAATGTTGACCATGCCCCACCAGTACAGTGTCATCTGCACTTTTTTTTAAGGTTTTTCTCTGTTGACTAGCGTCATTAATCTCAACCTGGTTCCAGGAAGAAACATGTGAGCTTATCTACTTAAATGCCTTCACTGTTTGAGAAGGAACCACTTCTGCTTTGGACATTTTTCAAACAACTATGCACCCACTTTATTGAAATTATATTTAGACTGTAGATCACTTATGAAAATTACTGGAACAGCGTGAAAGCTTTAGTCAAAATATCTGCCTTCCACGTCTCCTTTATCCCACTTATCCAGTTGCCCTCTCAAACAAGGCAGGCATATTGATTTGACATGATTTGCTCTAGACAACCCAGGCCTAATTACTTCCAAAGTACTTACAAACTTATTTCCAAAATTAAAGTTAGATAAGAATATCTGTAATTATCCAGGCCTTTCTCCCCCTCCTCCTTTTAAACAGAAATGCTATTTCTTTCCATCTCCCATCCTCTGCAGTCTCTCTGTAACCTGTGAATTCCCAAAGATAATTTCAAGTAGTAGAAAGATTATTTCAACTATATCCTCAAGCATTCTTTGGTAGATTTTTATCAGGTCCTGCACACTTGAATAACTGTCTTACCTCTGTATTTTTAGCATTTTTTCTCTGCTCTGGCCACTACTAGGGTTGTTTTTTTTCTGTTAATTTAGCTCATTATCTGTCAAGCACTTTATATAACACACATGAAATCAGTCATACCGTAACCCTCCCCACACTGTTCATTATGTATGTATCTTGCCGTTAATGGATTTGCACATTGTTTTCCTCTTCTTTTTATGCATCACAAGACTTTCCTTGTTCTTATCTAAATCCTCTGCTAATTGAAATTCATTTTATGATTTTGCACACTTGGTTTTCACTTTATATATAAATCCTTAAACTGTTGTAAAGCAAAAGGAGTATCTGATCTGGCTGTAACAGTCTCTTAATGTACGTCCCATCTGTCCTTTGCATCAGGACAGATAATCTCCATTATGCATTCAAACATGCCTCCTTAACTGCTAATTCTCATGCACTTCTCTGTCTCTCAGATAATCTTCTTAGGAGACACTATTTACCAGCTCCATAAGGTTGCTGAAAATTACTTTAAAAAAAATAATTTTCCTTGTTCATCTGATCTTAGAATTAATTTATTTCAAAAGCTTACTTCAAAGTAATTTTCACCAAAAGTACTTGCCATTATTAATTTCTTCCTTAATTGCTAAGATCAAAATCAAAAATCAAAACCAAATTACCTACCTCCATTTGCTGAAAGAAGCACAACCAGAACATTTTCATAATTTGATATATCACATCTTACTGTATCACTTACTGGCTGGATACTTTTAACAATTTAGAAATAATAGTTATTTATTTCTAGCATCATCTACCACACTGGACAAAAACAACATGGGAGAACACACAATTCCTTCTTGCATTCCAGAAGGATGAAGCAGAAGGGAAGATAGAGAAGGTAGGAATAAGTTATACTAAAAGAAAATAGATTTTTTTTTTTGGTAGGGTTTACAAAATATTTTCTGTTCCATGCACTCATATGTGTTTTAGTCTAGCCACAATCAATCATCTAATTCCTTGTAAGACATTTAACAGCAGAAAGTTTTGAGGGAGCTGAAAGAAGAGCAGCAGCAGCCCAAAGAGTTCACAAAGGGATTTTGTTAACTGGAGGTGGAATGGAAGCCTGTGGGAGATGCTTTCAGGAAAGTAGAAAGCTGTCAAGATTAATTTACCTAAGGTTTCAATCATGCTAACACCTGCTTGGTAAAAGCTTTGTCACAAAGTCCTTCTTTTTTCACCATCACTGGATTTTTCCGGCATCTTGTCTCAGCTTCTGCTCTCAAAGTCCTTAAATCATTCCACTACATCATGAGAAGTCAAAGTCATCTGTTCTCACCTTGGTCTTCCATTGATAATTCTTGTTTTCATCAATTCTCCCTCCATCCTAACTTCTCTGCCGCTGTCACCCACTCAATTAAAAGGCCTGCCACAACCTACCTCCCTGCCCCAGCCTCCACAAGTTTTCTCCATACTTGGTCTTGCACCACAGAGGCTACTTCTGATGGGAAAGAAGGAAAAAGAAAAAAAAAAAAAAAAGCCCTATCATCATACTGACTTTCCTCTGAAACCCCGTGCTCCCCTTCCTCATTTCAGCCACCTTTTTGAATAACTAACTGCTTTCTTCCTCCCTCAGGTTAAAACCACAGCTCAGGACTTCCACCTACAACCTGCTCCCCTTAAAGATACTGGCTTCTTTTAAATAAATGTTTCTCTTTGAGGAAGAAAGGTCATTTCTGATGGTCGGTTGTTTTGGGGCTTGTTTTTTTATCAGCCCTAGCAAATAAAATAATGATCCCCCAAACAAACCAAAACAATCCCCCTCCCAAAACAACAAAAAAAAACCAACACAAAAACAAACAAAAAGGACCCACACCAAAGCAACAGCTACAGAGAAGTGGTGGTTAAAACAAATTTCCCAGTATAGTTCTAATTATTTAGACAATGAAAAAGTTTGTATTCTTATTGGTTTAGTGGTTTAGTTACTGGTTTTCTCTGAGAAACATGGAAAAGTAACCAAAACTGAATGAACCTTGTCATCAGGCAAGAGAATACACAGCAAAGGATGATGAAACTTGAGGTTGGTAAACTTGGAGTAAGACTTATACAGCAAATGAAACAATCTTATTCTTATCTCCTCCATAAACAGAATGTCATTTCTTGAGAGGATTAGCAGTTCTTTTACCATAATTTGTTCATCTGCCCGCACAACAGCACATCTGACCTACATGAATAAAAGGACAGATGAGATTTCTGCAAGGTTACCACTTCTCTGGCCGTGACATGGGTATAACACAGAAAAACTCGATGTTGCATGATTCAGTTGTCTGAATGCCTCTGCCTTTTATGGCCACCATAACAAGATTACTCACTGCAATATATGAAGCGGACAGATACTTCCGCAAGTGACAAATTGAGCTGAAGAAATTACCGTGTACAGCTGCCTGCTGATACTGCTCTGAGCACAATAGGTTCATTGTGTTTCTCAGCTCAGTGACTATTATTTCAACAGATAGGACTATCTGGTGCTGCAAAACTGGAGGCTCGTCCATGCTGCAGTACATTTCTCCTGCTAAACATGAAGCCATCCTGCAAGATAAAGTCCATCTCTCTGTCCAGATGCTGCCAGAATCTCAGGCAGATTCTGAAAGGCAGCAAGTTTGGGCTAATTCCAAAAAGCCCCCCAAACAGCTAGTAACTAAGCAAAGCCCCTTGCTCTCTGGAAAACATCTAGGGCTTAAATAGCATTTGAGATCGAACATCTACAGAACCTGATTATTAAAAATACGGATTATTAATTACACCAGATCTGATACATTCTGATCCAGTGTCCTAATCAGAAAACTTATTTCCCAGTTCCTTAGTTCTCCATCTAGAAGTGAGAATACTTGGAACTTTTTACCTCTAACAACACTTTGAAGTTTTTCAGCAACTCCAAGCATACAGAATAGACACACTGCCATGGAGATGCTGCTGCAGACATCCTGCAAGGACAGTGGGGCTGTTTACTCTATCTGAGCTGCTACAACCAAAAGCTTCTCCTTGATTCAGCACCAACAGAAATTCCAAATAGGGGCAGTTAAATGCATCACAAGAACACTGATGTTGTGAGGAGGGGATCTGTACTTTCAGGAATTAACATGAAAGAAGCGGAAATCAACCTGAATTCTAGATGGAAAGCATAGGCTGGACCCAAACTTGATGACTGCATGTGCATTTTAGAAGCATTGTCAATGAGGAAAAAAAGGGGAGAAGTTTACCATTTGGCCAGAAAAAATTAAAGGTGTAATATCCTATACTGCAGATAGCACAGAGGGCAGCTAAACTGCCATGCCTCAAGCTAGCAGCAACTGAGGCTCATCTATATGATCTACACCAAACAAAGGAGTCAAGGCTCAACACTAGGAAGTCAGTAAATACAGTTACTTCAAGGAGGGTTAGACAGTACAGTCTCAGAATGGGGGAAATTTAAATTCTGTTGGCATTTAGGGGAAGGTGCTTATTGACACTTAACCACGTTAGTGGAGGAAATTTTCAGGAAAAGCCCATGCATGTAGTCCTGGCACCACTATAAATACATGGATGGAAACCACAAAATCGTGCAGCAACTGAGCACTGACTAGAGGCTTAGCTTGGCCATTTTCTGGACCTTGGCAGCTTGTGTGTTAGTCAAGTGTTTGATAAACTGCGGTACTCTTCTCGTTCAGCATCTGTTTGCCAAGGAAGAATTCACTGCTCGAGACCACACTGTCATGGTTGTTTGCATTCTAGCATATGATTAGATAATATCTTCCAAAGCAAATATGCTGTTTAGAACATGAACGATCAAAACTAAGTAGATTATCTAATGCCTTTGGTAGAATCACCCCTAGGAAATATTAAAGGAAGAATTGTCCAACCATAAAATATATCCATTAGTCTATGTGCAAAAAAATTATTCAAGAGATACACACAACAAGGTTGGTGCAGACCTCTACCTCAAAACCTGCAACTTTCTTAATATCAAAGCTTAGATCATGCTAAGAAGCAGCAAACAGTATCAGTAAAGCTTGAGACAAAACAGTGCACCTATATCGTACCTTCAGAGAAGAATGAGACTACATCGCTATAGACCTGAAAACAACATGCCCTTGAAAAACTTTTTTGAGAAAAACTGAAAGAATTTGGGTACTTCAACTCCCTAGGTTCTTCTGGGAATTCTAACCAAAGTAATTATTTAATGAAAAATCAGTATTGCACTTGCATCTCTAGTAAAAGTACCACAATCTATAGCTGTACTGATTAATTCTTCAAATCTGCTGAAGAAAATAATCATCTCTTCATTGCTCCTCACACAGGCTGGGCCATTTATCAGTATAATTGCAAGGTCCATCTTACCTTATTACTTGCCTTGGATTAATGCTGCACCTTCTAGCAACACACTCTAGCTGTTATTTATTTTCATTTGACCACAAATTACTCATTGTCTAGTTATCTTTATTAAAAGGAAACATCTTCATGTGACTTCCAACAGAAAGGAGGATCAAAAAGAATACAAAAACCTCTAACTCGTTCTGCTGTTCACTCTTAGTATTAAAAGGGTGAAGAATGAGAAAGCGCGCCATATTCACAGGTGCATAAGCACCTGCAGCTGCCATTGACCTCCAGTGAAACAGCAGCACTCCCTTCTTCTGATTCAAGAAAAAAGGAAATACAGATAATTGAAGGTAAGCTTAAAGGGCACATCATGACCCTTAGAAGCCTTACCATTTTATCACTTCTTCTTTGAAAACTTCTTAAAGAGTTCAATTGCCTTCACACAGGGGCTGTTAGAAGGACAAAGGCAAAGCCTAAACTATTTTTTGTAGCACAGGTTACTGGCAGTGCCTCAGTCTGCAGTAGCACTGGGTGAACGAGACCCAGGTTTGCTGGCTCAGAGATTCTCAGTGCTGACAATGAAGCCATGCAGCTGGGTCAATGTCCTCGAAACAGCAATACAGCTTCTGGGACCTTTTGAAGAACAGCGAGAACAGGGCTACCATTAAATTAAAAGCAGAAACTATCTCTCTGGACATGTACCTGCTTATTTAGTTACTAAATATTTTTGTTGCTTTTGAAATTTTTTCATATTTACAACATAGCAACCAGTGCTTTATATAAAAAAAATAGATATTACAAGCCTCTTAAAACAAAGGGGATATCTTTTATCTTTCTAACTCCCTTATTTTACATCATTTATATCAATATTACAGCTTTTTGAACACTGTAGAAAAAGAGGTTGCACTTTGCTCTCCAAACCAAACAGTCCTATTTTAAAAGTGTTAATAGAGTAAATGAGCAAGAAGCTAAGTGTTTTCATTCTTCCTCTTTGTTACTTACTTTAGGTGAAGACAGACAGTAAGCAGAGATCAAAGACACGTATATCTATTTCTCAACCTGTTGGATCTTGAAGATTTAACAGATTTCTGTGCACTGGGCAGCTGGCAGTATCCAGAGGAGCAGCAACACTCCTCCCTTTTTCTACAGCTTTCTTCACTTGAGTCTAATCTCAGAGCACTTAAACTTTAAACCTCAGAACATCTCTGTGAATGAGCCACTTTTACAAATGAATAATTGGAGAGCAAAAAACACAAGAAGCTAGTATGCTTTTGTACTCTAGACCCCAGAAGTTTAGATACAATGTTAGACTGCTAAACCTCTCAAAGGTAACTGCAGGGCAATGACTATTCTCAAAGTCATTGATCCCAAATAACTAGTATTAGCAGTGTTCTTACTGGAGCATTTGAACTGAATAATGAGTTTACAGATTGACAGAGATCCTGCCCCAATGGGGATTAATCCCCCAAAACAATACAGTCATAACAGGGAAACTATTTCTACTATTTCCCTTAGCTGGCTGGCTCATGTCCACATTGTTTTTTCGTTGTATTAAGGTAGTGTTCTTATCCACATCACTTTACATTACTGTCTTCAGATACAAATTCAATCAGTCTGGATCATTAGTATTTCTTCTCTGCTACAGTAGTGCCTTGTGGTCCCAATCATACCTTACTGCCTAGTGGAATGGTGCATGTGAACATAATTGAAGAGAGAACATGAAGAATTAATAATATAAGAATATCTTGCTTAGAGTAAGAAGTATGAGTTTAAATTCTCTTCCACTGTTTCAGTGATGTCTGGAATTTCTGTTAGAAATAAACAAGATATTCATTAACTAATTGCTTATGTAACAAACATCATTACATAAAATTATCATCTAGAGGCACCGGAAGAAGAATTTTAATTATCCAGGTGAACTTCAAAGCAGAACTGCACTTCATGATTTCTATGGTTCTCTTCTCAAGTTTCCCAATTCCTGATATACAAACACTGAACAGTAAGTAGCATCTTTATTAGCGTGACCCAGTTTTTGGATTATAAAACACAATTCAAAGCAGCAACTGATCAAAACTGAAAGGCCTGTTGGATGGGTTCATGGATGGTAAACCAACGCTGTCAGTGCTTTGGGCCAGCTGCCAGTTTCAGGGCGTCCATACAAGCCTCTGTTGAAAGGACGAGCCACTCCAAATGCTGAAACTAAAAAGCTTTGCCTTCAGTACTAAGTAATAGCTCTCCTGTTCCAGAGGCCAAATGGAAAAAAGAGTACTTCCGAGCCTGTCTGCCAGATGCTAAGAGCATAATGCCTACAGAATAAGGTCACTTCCATAGGTGGAAAAGCAGCAATAAGCTAAGGAGCTTGCTCCACTCCAAGACCGGTGCCCAGTAGCAGCCTTTGCCTCTCTGTAAGAAAGCCCCAGCACTGAAGGGCTGTTGCCCTGGAGGAGTGACAGCTTCAGGAGGCATCATTGCCACTTGCTGCAAGAGCTCCTGCTCTACAGCCCAAACACATATCAAGCTCTTCCACTGCAGGCCTAGCAAACAGGGCAGCTCCTTTCCACACCCCTCTTCAGCTTGCTGGCTGCCGTCAGCCTCCCAGGTGCGTCCAACCCACATGCTGTAAGTGGGACAGGGATGGCTCAGTACAGCGAGCATCCTGCTCCAAAGCCTTGAAATAAAGTGAGCTATGCTGCAAGCATATCGTAAGACCTAAAACACAATCCTTGCTGACATTAGAGAACTACTTCTACAGGACTAATAGCTCATTTTAGCAAATCTCATCAAGCACCACGCATATCATGAAATCTTTAATGTACCTGTTCTACCACTGAAGGAACATTCCCTTCACACAGCCAGAAGGCTCCCTACAAAAAACTCTCCCCTACATGAAAAGCTCTACAGCAGAAGAAAACTGAAAGGACAGTAGCCTAGACTTAAGTTTTCAATACTACTTGTGCCTTCTAGTTGACCTGCAGAAGGGCTGGGCGGAGAGGTGCACGCAGGAGAACAGGGGAGGGGGAGAAGGCAGGATTTCTGTGCTTGCGTTTGCTCTTCAAGTTCCACACCCATCTCTTCTCAGAAACAGCCTCCTTCCTTTTTAACCTTAAAGCTTGATGTTCCTGTCATCTTATCGAAGTCAACATAAACAAGTTTATGTTGACAGCGACCATACTGTCAACAACAAAAAAAAAAAAACACCTTGAAGTGAACCCCTTTTGCAGACCAAAAAAACATTCTTTTTTTTTTTTCCCCTGCAATTCTCCTGGATGTGAGCAAAGAGCAGTAGGTCTCTCCACCTGCAAAATATCAGTAGGGCTGAAACTTTGACAGAGAGGATGCCCACGCTGCAGCCTGCTGTGTAGAGAGAGACTGGGCATCAGCACAGAGCTAGGTAGGCTTGTGCACTGGAAGCAGCCTGCGGCAGCGCTGCACACAGCCTCCGACAACCGAGTTTGTTGACAACTAAGTGAAAATTAGCCTGCAGTGAGCTGTGGGTCACCGAGGACAGACTGCTTCTAGCACCTAAGCCAGGCAACTTCTAAACAGACTTAGCATTTCTAAGCTGCAGTGCAGTCTGCAGTGCAGTCTCCATTGTAAAAATACCTAAAGTCTTTGCAGTCAACATTTTAATTCAGACATCAGAAAAAAAAGAAGAAAAAAAGGCAGTTTTAACCAAAGCAAACAAAGTACAGAAAGTCTAAGTAACATGAAAGGGATTGCAATTCCTGCAATGTCTCTGTAACCCTTTTGTTCTCTTATCCCATGTTCCTGGGCCACAGTCTCCAGATGCTGCAGCTTAAATCAGGCTAATCTAAGTCTTACAAAGTCAGTGGAACGCCTTCTGCTGATTTTATGGAAGCCAAAATTTTGCTTTTTCACTGCTACTGCCACATGAATAAGGATACAAGAAAATTACTACAACTTTAATTTCTTGCAGTCTTACATTGAGCACGGACCAGACACTAAAAGACAGCTGCTCCAGGTACAAGCCCATATCAATACAGGTGTAATTCCTAAATTTAAAAACACATGTTCTTAAGTAAAAAAGAAGAAAAAAAGGAATAAGCAGATGAACATTTTACTACTTCAAAATGCTACAGGAAACATGTCCGAATGCAGGCAAGACTGCTCACCTGAACCATTCCTCTGAATTATTCACTATGTCATCTCTAAATCCAGTATTAAACTGTTAGGAAAAAGCTTCTTAAATTAAGAAGAATCTCTTGCTGGCAACACAAAAGCATCTGTACAAAGTATACATGATATCACCTGATAAAAAACTAACAGGGAAATAAAAATCGTAATAACCTCTTGCAAATGAAAAGTGGTTTCATTTCCAGATATTTCCATTGTCTTCAATATTTGACTCAGAATTAAACAGAACAAGGGATCAAAATTTGACCTCCAATTTGTAAATCCTTTTTTCCTCTGTTCCACTCTTTCAGTACTAAGAACAATCAGATTAGAAACTAATGTATCTTTGTCCTTTAAATAAACTGCTGAATATCACTGTATTATGCCTATGAGCTCTTTCAGATGATCTGTGAAAAGCATATTTGAAATTCCTCTTTCAAACTTAATTTGCAGTGATTTTCTTGCAGTAATATGAGAATAAATGAAAAAGATAATTGATTTCAACAGTAAGCAATTATACACAATGACTTTTCTACAGCAGTTGTCTAATTAAGAGACTATGAGCCCAGCATATCAAGCCTTAGATTTAAGCACTGTTTTTGAGGTATTCATGATATGCAAGATGCACAACTTTTTGTATACTGTTATATTGCAGATGCACCAAAATACTTGCTACAAACTTCTAACCCTTCACAAAAAATTTATATTTGTATACATTATTTAGATCTGAAGAAAAGAAACAGCTACTGTTCAACTGAGTAAAAATACCTGAAGATTATCAACACTGATAAATAACATTTACGGCAAGGCTGATCTAAAAAGTGACACTGGACTAAAAATATCTCGACAAAATTAACAATGAATGATTTGTTATGAATATGAAACATGTATATGCACAGATGCCAGTTATATAACCCTTTTCTTGTATCATTAAAGAGTAAACACCAGCCTATTCTTTCAGGTTATCAAAACACAGTAAAAAGCAGGCACATTTCTCTCCCATATTTCTCTCCCCTAATTAACAGATTTTTTAACTGCATGTCTTTTACTACTGCAGCAGAATCTCATCTGCCTCCTTATTCTGAATTGCTACATACAAATGCCTATTGCTCCCAAAGGCTTTTCTAAGAAGCATCTGTAACAAAAGAATTGTAGGTGCATACCTTAACCTCTTGGTTGGCAAAAATCTCCACATCAACCCCACAGGCAACCAGAGTGGAGACATCACAGTCCATGCTACGGGATGGCATCCCCCCCTCCTGTACACAGAGTTAGGCAACCTCAGAGTAACAAATGATTGGAAGAAAAGAAAAAAATAAAATAAAATCTTCAATTCCGTATTGCAATTGAACAGTCCAAAATTCTGTTTCAATGCTGACAATAACTGCAAGCTTCCGACACAAGCTCTTTGCACTTAACTGAGTTGCTCCTTGCCTTTCCCTCATACACCCACCAACTGAGCAGGCACAGCATAGTAACAGCGCTATTCCATCTCTCATGGCAATGACATCACCACAAAGACTGACATAAGCTAAATCTATTTTTTCAACCCTTTTATCTCTAGGCAGCACAGTGGATCAAATTGAACATGATTATGTGCTAAATCTGAACTCGGACTAAATCAATTCAAGCAGCGTTCACTGGCAACTGAGTCATAGCTGTTGTTTCAGCTGAGTGCTTATGCGGGCAAAAAAGATCGCCAGACACTGAAAGCTCCACTCTGAGTGTAAATTAACCCAGCGTTTAAAGCCACTAAGCTCAAGGTAACATTCGTTACTTCATTATACTTTAAAATCTACAGCAGAGCACTAATGAAAAAAATAAAACCCAAACAACAAAACCTCAGCACTCTGCTTTTAATAGCTCTATATCTTCTTTTTTAATAAAGCACACTATATAACCCCACACATGAGATTAGAGAACATCTAGTCCTAGCATCAGGAGTGATCAACACATTGCAAATTTGATCCCAGTACTTAGACATACAAGTTGCACTATGACTCATCTTCATAAAGATCAGAGGCATGTCTTGCATGTGATTTGGAAGTCAATACCCTTTCAAAGAACAGAACACGAAAATTTCCCTTGAAATTAGGACTTCGCACTAGGCAACCTTTATACCATCTGTCCTTAGGGTTACTACTTCACAAATTTAACAGTATTCAACTGAAAGAAATATTTTTAAGTAAAGTGAAGATGTTTTACACCTGCTGACTCAGTGGGTCTGTTTATTCTTTGCAAGTTTATTTTTTAATGATAGAAATAAAATATCTACAAATTTGGGACTTCTAAAGTTGATCTTTATTCCAGACTTGCACCATTATTTTTCTTCTAATGTTTCATTCTTGTCATCCATAAATTACTTCTAATTGTTGCAGGCCTAGAGTTGACATTTGTGGGTAAGTCAGATTAACAGGCAGAATTAAAATATTTCTTAAATATTTAACTATTAATATAAACCTATAGCAGCAGCACACAGCTCAATGTAAGAGACTGTTCTGCTTAACTCCGCTTCATTGACAGAGATATTGCAGCTTGTACCATGTTCGGTGACGCTGCGCATAGTTTGCTACTGATTTTTAAACTAGGTTGTCTAAAACTCTCTCAGACACGTGTGCTGAACCGCAGTCAGTTTGGGCTGCAGACTACCATACCCGTAATGAAATGCAGAATGAAGACACCTGGGGAAAATATATTGAGTTCTTTGCACCATAACTGTGCATTCAGACACCTAAAAGCAGAAGCAGCTTCAGATTAGACTCAAGCCACCCAGCTTTCTGTCTTACTCTTTCACCAGCACCATAAATTTGTTAAGTGCAGGGATTTCCAGATTAGCTGAAGACAGAACAACCTCCGCTGAGAAATCCACTCTTTATGCCTGTGAGTTGGCAGTAAGGTTAGAAGCTGATACAGAAAAGCTGAGATCTCTTACCAGCACATTCTTTTCCAAGTTCTATTAAATTATTTGCCCATTTTTTAAATTGCATTTATAGCAGTCCCCATCAGCAATAATCACAAGCTAAGATCCAGAACCAGGACAGAAATATCCCAGCACTAAAGATTTTACAAACCAAGACTATACTGATCAACAGAAATGGATGAGGTAGCACAAGGCAGCAAATGAATCAATATGGTTTATCATAATAATCAATTATTTTGTACACCAGTCACTTGATCACTGTCACATTTGTTCATAAACCACAGGAAAACGTTTTTTAGAAAGAATTTGAAGTTAACATTTTTATGCATGTTTAGAGGAACTTTTATTTATATATTTGAATATCATTTATATGTGATATCATAGAAAAAAGCCATAAAGATGCCCGATTGAAGTTCTAAGCTGGCAGCAATGGAAAAATCATGTCACCAGAAAACTGAGAAGTTAGTAAGTGGTTATCACAGAGCTGGAAGGAAACACTGAAAGCAAAGACGAGTCATGTATATCTGAGCCTAATGAAAGTTTTAGCAGTAATGGACCAACAGGACAAAAAAACATAACGAACATTTGAAAAAGGAAAATATCAAGAATTGGACGATGCTGATCATTTAGGTCTAGAAAGGCATCCAAAGTGAAAGCGATGCCTGGCCTGAGTGTGGTTTCATAGCAGCGATAGAAAAAAGATCATACAATGCAGAGCTACACTGGATAGTTCCATAATAATTTATTTCCTTTTTTCATTTTTAAAACTGTCACCTATCAATTTCAATGGCCCATCTCCTTAATCTTCTTATAAAAACCTGGTACATGGTATATGAACTCACCTGTTCTACTTCATGATTATTCTTGCACTTCTACTATTCATCTCCTTTCAAAACAGAATCATTGCAATTTTCCACTCCGAGTAAGGAAAGGTTACTGAGATCACAATTACTTTAATTTCTTGTTTCTTCTTGCCTATTCCTAAGCATAACCTGTTTTTTCCCCCTTAAAATCCACTCTAGCTCAGTAGGGTATTTTAGTGAGCTCTTTACAGAGCCAACCTAGTTGTTTTTTCTTCTCATAAATTAAATTCAATTCACCAAACTCACAAGAAAAAATAAAACTGTATTTCATGCATATTTTAAAGTATCATATTTAATAAACAGAAATTGATAGAGACAGATATGCACTTCACCGTACTCAAAGAACCTACTCTTTCATAGGTTCTCCAGATCACAAGCTGCTACTAATCACAGCTTTTGTACCAACACATGCACAGGAAAGCTGCTCTCTTGTTGGCGGGTGCTAAGCTAGAGGATTTGCGGATCACGTATAGACCTTAAAGCTTCACCTGAAAGTTAAAGGCTAGACAATATATGGAACATTAATACTCACCAATACAAGAAGATTCTTTTTCAAGTAAAACCTTTGGTGCCGAGGACCTGACATCAACAGTATACCTATTTCAAGAGGGATTATTTTAAGCTAGTTCTAGTATGCCCTGAGGACTGGTACCCAGCAGCAGCACAGCAGAAGCAAGCCTGGAGGCATCCTCTGTTTTAGGTTCATCTGAAGGGAATCCACATGCGGAGTGCTCTGCGATGTGAGCCAAAGCGCAAAAGGTAGATGACTATTTCAGAAGAAAATGACCTGAACTAGAATGTTAATGTAAGCGCATCGAAAACTATGTAACTCTATTGCCGTCCCCTACCAATTTTACATTGGGCTTAATACCATGGCCACTAATTCTGAGAATGGAGAAAGAGTTTTGAACAGTCATTCAGAAGTTTCTCAATTTGTTTCAGGTCTTGCCCATAGTAACAATTATGCATGGAATTAAATGGGCACTATTCACTATATGTGAATATTTCAGGGGAGTGAATTTAAGAACAATTGAGACCCACTGTATATCTAGGCTGAGTACGGAAATACCAAGTTTTTACAGTTACATGGAAAGCCATCAAACAGGTTCTAGAACTCAGAATAATACCGATTAAACATAACACCAGGTGGTATTGTTGCTTCTTAAGAACCAAAGTAATCCCAAGCATTGTTGCCTCAAGCCTTCAAAAGACTGATTAACAAATAAGAAGGCAGCAATAGTTTAAAGAAAAAAAAACAAAACATGAGAAGTGCGATATGTTTGCTATTCAAGGGCTGTTTAGATTATGTGTACTCAAGGTAAAGCTTATCTAGTTTAAGATTCTGCTTACAATAGAGGATGCTTAAGGAGTGTTTGGATAATAGTCAAGGCACCAGATAACGGACATCGCAGACTTGCTAATAAAGGACCTTCATCCTCCTTTGGCATTGAGAAATGAGGGATTGCCAAGAGAAACAAAGATCCTGGTGTTCTCAGATGACACATGCCCACAGAAGGACAAAAGGAGGAGTGGGATTCTTCCCCAAATGACCCCCGACCCCTGCACAGGCATAGAAGACTCTGGGATGATTGCTCAAGAGAACAACACATCACGCTTTCTCAGCATAATGAATATGCCAATTCATGAATATGAATCTTCCCAAGATGAGTTTGACCCCCAAGCTAAAGTTTCTACAAATTCTAAATTGGCAACAATTGTGGCAAAAAAAGGACTCCAATTCACCCCTTCTCATAACAAATAATCATTCCTATGGTTTGAAGATTTTTAAAGACAGAATTTTGGCCAGAGAAAAAAAGAAAATGGAAGTTTAACTGAACTTAGAATAACCCTAAATCATTAAGTTCCTCATACGTGCAGAACTCTAGAGCTTGGAAAATCCCTAGCTGACCTACACCTTTGAACCACAGCCGAACCATACCTTTTGGAAAGGTAACTTTTCTGTATTGTAAGTGATATTTTGCTTTTCTGTAGGTAATAACTTTGTTAGTCATGCTTATAGATCTCAGAATCTGAGGGTCCAAGAGTCAGAAAATAAAACAAATCACAAACATTATGAAGGATTTCTCCCTCCTTTAATACAGATAATATCAAGCAACTCAAAGACCGACATACGATAATGTGAGAATACTTCAGTGACTGAATAAATGACTATGTCATTTAGCCAACATCATTTTGCTGTCTTGCTTAGCTACATACAAGTTTCAGCTCTGAGTCAGAGTTGTTCACTTACTTTTAACGTGGCATTATCATTCATAGTCCTTAGCTTCCAAGTATATGCGGGGAAGTGTGAGGGGGTGGAAATCATCAGTGCATGTGTCTTCTGTCTACTGGAAATGGTTACAAATCCTTCTCTGTGCCAGATCCACACAGAATAACTGTTACGGTTCCAGACTACAGAACCCTCTCTCATAAAATGAGCTGCCACAGTTCAGAAGTCAGGACATCCTCAATTCATTTGGTGAGCAGATGACCACCCACAGAATACATAACACACACACATATGAATCCCTGATAACAGAAGAGGATCAAAACCCTGCAGTGTAAGCTAAATTTATTTGCAGTCTGTCTACACAGTATCATAGATAAATTGCATAGGTTTCAGTTTTAAGAGAACTAAACATAGATCTCCACATCCTGGTATATATGTTGTCATTATAGGTGACAGATTTGGGACTTTATTTCATTGCTTCAGCATGAATAGCTAGTGCAATGTGAGCTGCCTTAGGGTATCCAAGACACATGCACAGGGTCAACAAATGTGATAAAGGACCTCTGCAAGACCCTTCTCTTCTGAACCATCAGCCAGAGGCCCTGAGAGATGCTCCAAGATAATTAATCATAGAATCATAGAATCATTTAGGTTGGAAAAGACCTTCAAGATCATCGAGTCCAACCATCATCCATGCCCA
>JANXJC010000017.1:23772986-23902748 GCA_027564655.1 Leptodon cayanensis | reverse complement strand
CGCAAACCTCCCACCTGAGGCCATGGAGCGCAGCTATTATTTCCCAGCTACCTCCTGGGCTGTGCCCTGCTGCAATGTGGAGTCCTGACTATGCACTTGCAGCCGCAGGGCACTTCTGCCAGGGCAAGCATGTTCGGGTATGGCAAACTCTCTACAGGTGAGCTCCGTATCTGAGTGCAGGAAATGGAAAGGCAGGTTCCTGGGGGGGCACTGGCCCTGCCAGGTCTGTTGGAGGAAGAGATGAAACAGACAAGGAAGAAGCGACTGGGATTAGCACTAAGCACCTGTATTTGGGCAACTGAATACTTCTTGTTCAATACACTCAATGGACTCTAGAGTGGGATTTTGCTGACCAGTCACGGGATGCATAGTTTAAGCTGGGCTGAATTGCTCTCTAACCTCCAATGATTGCTAACTAGATTTCCAGCAACAACAACAGAAGCTTAAACATATAGTGCATATGTACAAGCTGACATTCAAATTTAAGTGTTGACCTTGAACTGAATCTTACACGTATTGTTACCACTGTGCCTTAATTTCTTCAACAGCAAGAGAGAAATAGTGATACCTAGTGTGTAGGCATATGGCAATGTTAATGAGCATGTGTAAAACAGATTTCCCGGGCAAATTTCTAATCAATACATTTTTGTTATCTTTAATTTTATAAAAATGATAGAATGACCAAAGACTACAAAACAGATCAAGCGCTTACGTGTATTTACTCTTGCAGTACTCAAAACCAGGATTAAAACCAAGTCATACATAGATACTATAAGAAACTGCCACACACACAGGATGCCAGACCAATGCTCCGAGAGCTGCAAGAAACTGAGATCTCAGGCACCTTCTCAGTTCACATTGGGAAGATGGAGGTACTCATAGGCTGGCACAGAAGCAAGATGCTGAAGAGATGGATTCAATTCTTGACAGAACTACCTACGTGACCTTGGATGAAAAACATGCAGAAACACACATTAAGGGCTCAGAGCCCTTGTGTTTTATTAGGATTTTAAGTGTAAGCTGAGCAGGACAGGTACTCTCCATTACTAGATTTTATTTAATGGATTATGCTGGTTGGGATAGGCCTGTAATACTCCTGCCTAAAAACGTGATTTACAGTCATCCATGAACTCTGTTAACAGTTTCAAAATGTATTTTTAAATCATTTCCATTTACCCTTACTTTTCTCAGACTAGCAAGGGTATTTAACATGCCTGTATGTTTTCCTTGTCATTTGAGGTGCTTCATCACAGCAAAATGCCCTTGAAAGAAGAGCCTGGAATACCAATGCTTACTGCTGTGAGAGAGACCAACCTTATCTTTCAACTGCAGCTCTGCACAGGACACACAGGTGAAAGATTTAATGGCTGTGCTGAGAGAAAACAGTGCTTACTGCCAAGCCAGCAAAAGCAGTCCAGTTCAAAGGAGAAGAAGAAGGAAAAAAAAAATAAAAAAATAAAAGTAAACTGTCAAACAGCATGCAGTCAGACAGCAAATAATGAAGCAATGAATAACAGATTTCTTAAGTAATTGCTATTTTATCCTGATATCATAGGGTGGGTATTTATTTTGCTGCAACACTTTAAACCAGATAGTCTCTTCTCCTGTTAATCCCCTGATCCAACTGTAGACAAAAAAATGTGTTGATAATTAAAATCTACCATATACAAGTATCTATTCTTGTCTGTATTACAGACAGAAGACAGTCTTCCATTTTGATAAATTCTCTGCTATTATTTTTTTTTTATGTTCAAAGGACAGATGGAGAGTAGATAATATGGGACCCAAAAGTCAGATATAAAGCTTCTCCAGTGGCTCTAAAGTAAAATGTGAAATCTGTTGAGGAAGTTGTGGGGTTTTTCCCCTAGAGCATATAACTGATGATCGGGGGGGGGGGCTAAGTAACTCTAAAATATTAGTGAAATTATAATGTATTTATAAAACGGTTTTATCGAAGCCCCTCCCTCCCGGCAAGGCTGATTTCATGATTTCACAAACAGAAGAAAGAGACCACGATGGCCCATTTAAGAGCCTGTATCTTACATGAGGATAGAAGAGATTAGGTTTAGTTTCCTCTTTTTCCTCCCACTAAAAAACAGACTTATTTTCCAGCCAGAACTTGAGAAATAGTCTTCCACTGACTCAGCCCAGGAAAGGACCAGAACCAGTCTTCCATTCTTCTGTTTTGTACTCTCAGTTTACTCAATATTTCAGTAGTTTTTATAAAGTGTCATACAGCTCTAAACAGAGCTAGTTCCCATACAGTCATCTCACTGTACAGTGAGTTTCAGATGATGTATTTTTAATACAGTTGTAAATCATTTAGTCATTTTATATGTTGGTTCACTCTAATAAAGGGCATTACAATGCATTGTCAATATTAAATTGACAGTAATTAAGTAGCAGATACATTAAAAAAATACAACTGAGTGACAGAATATTGATCTTATTTCAAAGCAATTTATCTATATTTAAACAATCAGCTTCCTTCTGAAACATGGAGCTGCGAACAATGAACTCAAATGTATGCTATTACACAAAACAAAACATTTTCTATTAGAACATTTCAATGCAAAAATTCTAAGTTATTCTAGTTTTGATAATCTTCAAGAAAAAAAACCTCAAGTATTTCTGATTCAAGTCATTCAGATCCATGGGAAGTCTTCTCTGCACTAGATATTCTGGCCAAATTAGAGGTACCACTAAAATGCCTAGTATAGGGAAAAAGCCTCTATGTCTACCAGTGCAGATTTTTCCCACTTTCAAACAATGGTATCAGCCATACTTGCAATTGAGGCAGCAGTTCTGCACGCGCCATACAAAGTCTATGATAGATGTATACCTGAGGTCTTAAGACAGTTCACATGTTATTCCTCACCACCTTACTTAGTAAAGCCTCTTAATCATATAGAAAAGCCTAGACAACAGCAACTTTTCAAGAGCTTTCTTCAAAGGCAGGAGGGGAACAACCCAAATATTGGCTCCAACTAACCTAGAGCAGTTCAGCTGTTACCTTAGCTTTTGGGTTTTGTTTGTTTTGGCTTTTTTCATTTAACTTTCGGTAACTTGGTTTTAATCAAGAATCCCTGTGAAAACTTGAAAAACCGGAAACAACTGTTCTATGAAGTTCTGTGAAGTTTCTTGTTTTCTTGGAAACATGACACTCTCTCAGCCTCAGATTTTTATGTATTCATTTATTTTATACCTTCTTACGGTCTTCCGGTTGCTACATCATAAGCAAACCCAGTTTATGAACTTGTTTGACTTTGGGAATGGGCTGGTTAATTTTTTGAAGATTTCAGATTAAGTGGCTACATACATTTGGACCTAGGACTAATTCCTAAACTGTACCTGCAGTTAGACCAGTAAACTAAGTCTGCCAGGAATACTCTAAGCTTAGTTTTGAGACCAAATAGCACACAACAGTCCACATCTGTGCTGGTACTGTTGGCCTACAAAACAAGAAACCTGTCTTCAACCTGCCCACGGGGAATATCTCAACTGCTGTGAAGCTCTACCTGTGCCCAGGAATTGCTAGGAGAAAATACTACTTAGCACAGCTAGATTCAGGCCGTCTAACAATTTACTAACCACATTTACATAGACAAGCATGCTTGAACTTACTGTTGTAGATACCATTTTTAAGACTTCTTAGTTGCCCCCACTCCTAGCCAGACTTTAACAGTCAAAGACAGCTTGCAGAGCCAAACAGACCTGTTTAATCACTATTTTTAAAAAAAAAAAACTATGTTAAAACATTCAAATCACAAAGGTGAAAAAAAAAATTGCTAGATCTCAGAAAATGCTATGTAAAAATGCCACAAAGTCATAACTTCAATCCCAAATCAACTACTTTTGACTTCTGCATGTCAAGACACAAAGATGCAGGCCCATTAATCTGATGTGGAGTTTTTCTCTATAGTGCAGTCCATCTGTAATTTTGTCCAAGCTAGATTTAAACATCCAAGTGAAGAGTCTCTCTTTAACAAAGACTGTAGTTAAAATCATCTGTTAGGACAATATGCATTTACCTGCTACTCAATTCTGCATTTCTAATCATGAACACTTGTGCCCCAGTTATTTTCCACTCTGAATTTTGTTCACAACCTTATCACAGCTTACTTCACCTCATAATCAAGCAATGTATATTCAGTTATTTTTATATTTCTTCACAAGTAAGCTCTTCAAATTATCTGAGAATATTTATTGATGATATAACTTTAATCTGCTAATTATTTTTGTAATCTGTTACCAAGAATTCAAGGTAATATTCTGTTCTAGTTATATGAATCAATTAATATAACAGTTATGGATACAGCTCCGATACAGAACCTACAGCTTTGCCTTATACAGAGAATTAAAGTTTATCACATAGCTGTAGATCACTTAATTTTCTCTTTACTCAGTTCAATTAGAACAATGCAAAGAAGCTATGAAGAGGGAGACTGCCAGCACTGAAATATACAAAAATAAAAAAATTTGAACCATTAAGAGTTAATGCAATAGCCTCAATTTTCATATAAAGCACAGTATTCCAGCTGACGGGGGTGGAGTCTTCCTAAAAAAAACAAAACACTCCTTTCCACCCTATGCCCTTTGATGTAAGGCACTCTGTACTGACATTTACCATAAAATATGAATTTAAGATTATATTAGTTCAGAGGTCACTATTTGTTTCAAAGCTTTCCTCTGTAAAGGAATCTTTTTCCTTGGAGCATGAAGCAAGTAGGACTACAGTAAAAAGGCAGTTTGCTCATTGTTGAAAAGACAAAAAATACAAGTATCAATTCATAATTTAATATGTAACTTTAAAATACTATATATAAATTTTAGCCATAAACTGAGTTTTTACAGTCAGAACTTCATACTCACCCTTCCAAGTTAAGATGGGCAAGCAAAGTTCTACTTCAGTTCACTTGAGATATCACCAATTATATTATGATTTCCTCAGGCCACAGAGATAAACTTAGGCTCAAATATTATAACATATAGCAAGAGGCATCTTGGGTGTACCACCTGCTCTCAAAGGAGTACTTGGAACTACATTGTTTTATTTCATTGCACTGTTTTCATCAACTTGAACAAGAAGAAATCCATGCTCCAAAATGCACATAAAAGAGGAAGATCACAAGTCTTTAAATTAGCTCATAAAGACTGCTAAAAAGTATTCTTACATTGGATGATATCAAATGATAGCAAGCACTTCTCACAGAAAGGATATGTTCTGCAGCTATTACAGCTTTATTCCCACTCTAAATTGCTTAGCATCTCTCAAGCATGTTTATGTTTCTATCACAAAAGGAAGTAATTGAAGACAGTCACAAGCCAAGAAACATTCCTTGAAGATAACTGAATTAGAACTTGAACAAAAAATAATTTCTTATCTTTTGGACAGAGCAAGCAAGAGAGTTATATATTTCCTGTTCTGTCAATGTTCTTCTAGCATCTTAAAATATTATTGTAATGTCTGGTTGCTATTTACAAAATATTTTACATACACCAAAGAATGCAGCCATATTTCTGAAGGGACACGTACCAGACCATATACAGTAAGCAGATTTTTAAAAGTACAGATTTCCCAGCAAAACAATTCCTATATCAGGTCGCAGACTGTTGCAGGGCAGAGGTCTGCCCCATATTAGACTGTCCTAAGAGAAGGCCATTGGAGTCTTTAAGGCATCACATTCACTGTAGTGATCGCCACAGTATAAAAAATTTGCACATAAAAGATTGAAAGAGCATCTTGCTAACTACCGAAAGACACTCCCATCAGTCTACCATCTGGCTATGCACCAGGAAGCACAGTGGTCATGAAATAGAGGCAAAGTATAGTCACAGAGTCTTACACTTTTCCTACCTTAGCAGCAACATAAAACAACAGGGACTAAAAAGACATTCATTCATAAAGATACATATTCTGACATCCATAAAAATAGTCCCAACTTTCTGCCTTGTTCCTGTAAAGATACAAGAGAGAAGGTGGATGACAGACAGAAAAGTTTCTACATTAAGATCCACTTATATGTGGGGCTAGCTACAAAACTGTAAAATAAGTGTTCAAAAGCTACTAAATATCATAGGAACATAGAGTGGTTGGAAGTCCAACCCCCCTGCACTGAGGAGGAACACCCTCAACTAGATCAGGTTGTTCAGAGCCCCATCCAACTTGATCTTGGATGTTTCCAGGGATGGGGCAAATATCTGATGGTATTTTGAAAACACATAGATAACAAAAGCTCTTCTGGAACAGAGAGTAGTTACCAAGTACACAAACATGCTACAAGGAATTTTCAAGGCACTGAGGGTTTTCAAAATGGCAGATAACAGAGAACCAAAACCAAGATCCTTTCCTTCCACTATCTCATACCTTCTCCATTTATGACTGCACAGAATCTGCTGCAACCCAGGAAGCCACTGAAAACGGCTGAACTGGAAAAAGAGACTCCTGTGTCCCCTCTACATCCTGTTTTTGCAGAGTAAAGTTTTCTAACCACTTCATCTTGTCTCTTACTTTACTTTTGAGATATCACTATTTGAGTGCTTTCTTGTTTTACTGCATTATTTACAAATTCTAATAAAAAACATCTGAAACTTTCACCTCAAATCACAGGCAGGGGGGGTTAGGTCAACCTCAAATTTGCTGAATTTGGGGTTCTGTCACAAAGTCACAAAACCACATGACTGGCTAGGAATAAACACAGCTTTCTTAAATATAGGGAGAAGTGCGGTAGGCAAGCACAAGCTTACACAACTTAAAGAGATTTTTGGAAGAGGTCTTGAAAGAGACCATTACAAACCATACATTCAAATGCTAAAAAAGGCAGCAAAAGTTTAAAGTTAGTCTCTTTTTGAAGAGAATCTCTAATAGATTTTGTCTAGCATGTTTTATTTCAGATAAATAAATGGGGCATCACATATAATAAATCACCTGAAACAGTACTGGACAGCAAATTGTTTGTTAATGCAGAGAAGACAAGACTGGTATGGGAACTGCTAAGTGTACAAGAGGAGAGCACTACCTTCAGTGCCAACAGAGGAAGTACCAGACCAGGGAAAGGCTATTAATACCGCTTCTATTGAAATGGATTATTAGCAGTAATTTTACCTGGCATATTAATGACAACCCATGCACGACCCACGACAACCTGTGCAACAGGCAGGCACTCATGACTGCCAATGGCTTAAAGTCTTCAAAGCACAGAAAGATCAAGATTGGGACTACAAGTTTATTACAGACCAGCAGCACGGGTAAGGTAACATAACTAGCATTTGGAAAAAGCCAACGCAATCCCAGGTTTCAGCAGCAGAATACTTCCAGGTAAAGAAAGACAAATTAATATGTCACTTCCAACACCTCAGCGTTGTTTAAAGTTTAAAGAAGAGAGAGATAAAAGATGATGGTGGCATAGCAAACAAATACACATTTGTCATTAAATAACAAGCTCGTAAGATGTGTGTGGGAATGCTAACAGGACAGCATGATTGGCATTGCGGTTGCAAAGAAAAGGACAAGAGTAATTTGAAAGATTTTTAAGTTAAGTATGGAAGGGAAGAAATGCAGAGCAAAGAGAGCAATAAACTTGAAATGGAACTGTAAAATAGTGGCATGAATACCTAAGAGCGTCAGTGCTGGAGAGAAGAAAAAAGAAGTCTGAACATGCTCCTGCTTCATACCATTTTGCATCATCCAATACATCAGAATCATGGCCACAATGATTCATAAGGAAGACGCTTAACAGCAATGTTGAATAATGAAATAGCATGGGAGAAAGTGTGGGAGTCATGAAACTCAAGCACATGGTCAGCTCAGCTAAGAGATTATTACAGCTGATACATTCTTTCAGCCATAGAAGTAGGGGGAAAGAACAGTTCTTAAAAGTTGGAGTTTTTCGAGCATAGATAAAATTAGATGGATTGTCTGGGTCTGTCACCTGGAATCAGGGCAAAGATATTGTGACATATTCAGCATAAAAGAACAAAAAAGACATCAGAAAAGGAACAGCAGTTTGGTTTCAGTCATTCAAGTTTTTACATTGTCAGCAAAGCACATATAAGTGTCCATTAAAACAGGCCAGCTGGATTTAAGGAGCCAGAGAAGAACTGAGAAGCTGAATCACCTCCAGCTTTTGTGCTGATGACTGAAGTCAGATGAAAAAAAAGAATGATCCAAGGCAACTTAAAGAGGGTTCCTACCAAAGGAGACAATGAAGCACAGAGCAACAATGGGTTATGTCTCATCAGTAAATTGGGAATACAGTATCAAATCCAAGTCTAACCAGAGCTCATTAATAACCTAAGCTAAGAACATACTGGAAGCTATTTTACTTCCACAGAGCCCCATTTTATTTTGGGTAAAAATTCAAGAAGTGCCAGTCAAACAAGTGCCTGAATTTGTGCAATAAAATTATTCTAATGACTGTTAAATCAGTACAAGCAATTGATCATTTTAAAATAACTGGTCTACAATGATTACTTTAATTAAGCGTGGGCAAACGGGAACCAGAAGTCTGGTATTAGCATACCAACACTCCTGAATCCACCAAGAAAATTCTACTTCATACAGAGCTTTTATGGGAATGCTTTATAAGAACAGTCTTAAGTTGTGACTTTTTATATAAGAGAAAGACAAGTAAGAATCAGGGAAGGCAAGTCTGGAGATCATTTAGTCCAACCTCCTGCTCTGTGCAGGGTCAAACTAGAGCAGGTAGCTCAGCATCATGCCCAGTCAGGTTTTCAATATTTCCAAAGATAAAGAGTCTACAGTCTCTCTAGGCAAGCTATGCTAGCACTTAACCACCTTACAATAAAAAACTTTTTTTTATTATTATAAACTTTTTAAAAAAATATTTAAATGAAATTTCCTTTTTTTTTTTTTCTTTTCCAATTTGTGCCCACCACTTCTTTTCTTTTCACTGAACACCACCGAGAGGAATCTGGCTTCAACTTCTTCACTCCCTCCCCCATAAGGTATTTATACACACTGATTAAATACCCCCAAGCCTTCTCTTCTCCAGGCTGAACTGTCCCAGCTCTCCCAGCCTCTCCTTACATGATGCTCATACATGATGCTCAAGTCTCTTAATCACCTTCATGGTCCTTTGCTGGACTCTCTCCAGTATGTCTATCTCTCTGGTACTGGGGAGCCCAGAACTCTAGTTCTAGAACAGAGCACTCAGATTGGTCTCACCAGGGCTGAGTAGAGGGAAAGGATCACCTCCCCCAACCCACGGCCACCACTCTTCTGAATACTGCCCAGAATGTCTTTGACCTTCTTTATTACCAGCATGCACTGCTGGCTCCTGTTCTACTTGGTGTCCACCAGGGCTTCAGGGCCATTTCTGCCAAGCTGCTTCCTAGCCGGTCAGTCCCTAACATAGCCTGGCACATAGGGCTGTTCCTCTCCGGGGGCAGGACTTGGTATTTCCCTTTGCCGAACGAACTTCATGAGGGTCCTGTTGGCCCATTTCTCCAGCCTGTTGAGGTCCCTCTTAGTGGCAGCACACCCATCTGGTCTGTCAGCCAGTCCTCCCGATTTTGTATTGTCTTCAAAATTTGCTGAGGGTGCACTAGCTCCCATCATCCAAGTCATTAATGAAGATGCTACACACTAGTGGCCCTAGTAGCAACCCCTGGGGTGCACCACCAATGACTGACCTCCAGCTGGACTCTGTGTTGCTGATCACAACCCTTTTAGCCCAGCAGTCAAGCCACTTTTTTAATTCACTTCACTGTCTCCTCATCTAGTACCTACTTCATTAGTTTGTGTACAAGGATGTTACAGGGGACAGTGTCAAAAGCCTTTTTAAAGTCAGGATAAACAACATCTGCTCTCCTCTCATCCATTGAGCTAGTCACTTCATCGCAGACCACTATCAGGTTGGTCAAGCATGACTTCCCACATAGTTTACACTATAATTTAAGGAATGAACCAAAACCCATTTTTAACCTTCCCCCCCCGCCCCATTTGTTGCCTTTCTGTCCCCTCTGCTTTTTATTCTGTCACTCCATGTCTGAAATTCAACTAAGCATACCCTAGCTCAATAACTTATGTGCAGGTGGCTGTTCAGTACCTCCACAACACTGATATGCACAGAGCAGAATATAATCCATAGTAACGGGATATTCATTCGTGTACCAAGAATGTGGTTTTCTTTTAAAATGTTTGAGAGAGTTTACATGACTAAGAATCATGCTAAATGGCCCCAGGCATTCTTTATTATTCTGTTTTAAGTCTCTCCAAGCAGGTGAGAAAAACTCAACTTCAATACCTTTCACATACACAACAGTATTTTATGGGTGCATCTATATTTGCATTTAGTTCAGATCAGGATTGTGCTTTTGAAGCAAGCCTCCTGACAACCCCCACCTATCACACTTTGCTCTACACCAGTGATCAGGCTGAGTGTGCAAATTGGGTTTCTTTGGACAAAACTGAAGTGCAAGAGGCATTCCAGGAACATAATGAGCATGCTCAGTCCAGAGCACTTAAACTAAACTAAAAAGTAGTCTGAAATACCACATCCCCACACACATAATACACATACAACTATTTTCCTCTACAGACCCACCCCTGCTTTGCTATCGTGCTCTCTAATGCAGACACAGCCAGTGAACACCTTCAAGATCTCAGTCCAGAGACAGCTTCAGTTCGCAGAGGTTGTCAGAAAGTAAGAACTTAAGCACACAGAACTTAGCCACTATATGGAAAAAAATTAAAATTTATCAACAATGCAAAAAAGATTAGGTTGGTGTCAGAATGATACTGACCATATTCCATCTCTTCACAGTCATGCAGGAAGAAATGTGAAGAATGATATCTTCCAATCTGTAATAACAACAATGCACAAAATGGCCAGGAAGCAGTCCAAATAAAACCATGATTTTAAGAGGCCTCCAACCAACCATGCTCCATCTATGGCAGTTTGTATGCAAGGAAGCTCTACATTTGCCAATTAGACAACAAAAAGGCTGATACCAGACATATGTAGTGAACCGGTTTTCTTCAGCAGATTTGCCAGTGTTCATGTGTAAAGATTAAATGCTTTACAAAACAAATACTAAGAGAACCACAGCACAAAAAAAATTACTGACTTTCCTAAGTCAGTAATTTGAATGATCTTCAAAAGTCAAAGAGCAGAAGAATACCCATGTACATAAAACTGCATTACTTTCCAGGATACCCCAATAAAGTTCTGTATAAGTGTATGTCTTGTAGAACAGTAGAATAATCTAGGTTGGAAAGGACCTCTGGAGGTCATCTAGTGTAACCTCCTACTCAAGGCAGGGAAAGCTTCCAAGTTAAATTAGACTGCTGAGAGCCTTGTTCAGTCAAGTTCCAAAAAAATCTGCAAGGATGGAGATTTCTCAGCCTCCTTCAGCAGCTTGATTCAGTGCTTACCCACTGTGAAAACTGTTTTTCCTTATATGCAGTCAGAATTTCCCACTTCGCAACTTATATTTGCTGCCTTTTGTCCTTTCACTGTGCACCTGCAAGAAGAGTCTGGCTATCTCTTCTCTATACTCATTCAGTGGTAGAGGACAACTAGATCCCTCCTGAGTCTTAGTCTTCTCCTCCTTAGGCTGAACAGACCTAGCCCCCACAGACAGCCTCTCCACGTGTTATGTGCTCCTTCATCGCCCCTCTTCAGAGCCCCTCCAGTTTGTCTACATCATTTTTGTATAGGGAGCCCCAAAAAGGACACACTATTCCAGATGTTGCTTCACAAGTAAATAAAATAAATCACCTCCTTCAGCCTGCTGGCTCTGCTCCTGCTGACGTAGCACATTATGCAGTTATCTGTGACTGAAGACTAGAATTTGAACATTTTAAAATACAGAAGTCTCACAGTGAGAAAATAGAAATGAAACACAGTTGGAAGCAAATCTACCACTGTCCACTGCATCCTCACAGATACAAGTGTCACCCCTTGGGTGGCCTTCCATTCAGCAATAAACTGGTTTCCTGCACTGCAGGAAACTCAGCACGTTGCCCCCTGGTTCCCTGGAAAGTCTCTTTCCAATATCCCTGCAGTTTGTGTTTCTGCTCCCAGCTCTTCCCAAAACTCCACTGCACTGCAGGTTTCTTCCTCTCTTTTCTCCCCTCCTACTTTGCATTCTGCAAGCCTCTCTTTCCCAGTGCCCAGCTGCCTCCAAGGAAGAAATAACACCTCTGACTGTTCAGCAGCTCAGGTTTCAGGGTCCAGTAGCTCACAGAAGGCAAACCAAGCTTTCTCTGTAAGCCAATCCCAGCCATTAAAAAACAAAACAAAACCACACATACAACAAATAACGTGCTAATACTAAGCATTCAATTATAATGCAAATATCACCTGTTTCATAAGCACTTTAAAGAGCTTTGAGTAGGACCGACTTATCAAAATCCTTACCCAATGATCTCATTTGTAAGCTGAGGAAGTATGGGCTGCATGAACAGACTGTTAAAATGAGTTGAAAACTTGCTGAACTGACAGGCTGAAATGCTAATAATCAAGTACTCTGCATCCATTTGACAACAAGTAACAAGCAGAATATCATAAGGGTCAGTATCAGGGCAGATACTGTTCAGTATCTTCCTAAGCACTCTGGACAACAATACAAATTGCGAATTTGCTCAAAGTGCAAATGATAGTAAAATATAGTAAAATAAGGGGTAAAGCCTTAAGTTGCAGCTTAGGAGGTCCTGATTGGACATTAGAGAAAAATGTCTTCACTTGAAGGGTAACAAAGCACAGATGCCATCTACCCAGAGGAGCTGTGGAGTTTTCAAGAGCTGATGAAAAATGTCAAAGCTGACCTTATCTAGTGTTGGCAACAGTCCTAACCTTGAGCGAGAGGCTAGACCAGATGGCCTCCAGAGAACTGTTCCAACCAATGTCTCTATGATTCTGTGAAGATACAGTGCAGGACCTTAATTGGTCAGGACAGCAATGACAATTTGGGGAACACTCCTGGGGGAAAAAAAAAAGCATATATTAGTCCACTAAGCGGATGCACCAAATAAAATGCTTGTCATTCTGCTCAGGTAAATGGATACTTGTTACCACACTCAAACTCAAAAAGGAATTTGTTAGTTTCAGACCTTCTCATTACAGGTTCTTCACTATTATTTGCATGAGGAAAAGCAGAGAGGTCTGCTTGCTTGTAGACTCAAAAAAACCTCACATAGAGAGAAGTCAAATTCTCAATATGGTAATAATACTACATACTTTCCATTGCCAAGAGCTTAGAATACTCCCTTGCTTTTGTCTGTCAAGCCGACTCCTTGACTGCCACTTAAATATCATTTTAAGTACATTTAAATACCTTACTACGTTTACCCAAACTCTGAATTACAATGTAATTAATCACAGTGGCTTTTGAGTATACAAAGCCATCTTTTTACCTAGTTGGCCTATAGGCTCTTCCAGTACTGCCAACGGAAATAAGAGCAAAGTGTTTTGCAAATAAAACAGTAACTTTTGCAGTAATGAGTTGTTATATTTAATATGCTAAGAGGGCATAAACTTCTAAAAGTTTCATGCCACAGACTACTGCTACTGGAGGAAAGCTGTCGTTCAGTATGAATACGGGGATCAAATCTAGCTCCCAGTAGAGAGTTACAAAAGCAAAGAATAATTTTCCCCCCAAGTAACTACAATTCATATCAAATGAACTGCAAAAGACAGAATTTTGTATCAAGAACTTACATCCTTCTTTAGGAAAATGCTCTCATGTAGGAAGTAGTGCAGTATCAGGGGATTAGTGATAACCCTAAATGATTCCCCCCCCGCCCCCAACCCACATACAAACCAGAGTAAGTTTATGAAAACAATTTCTCTACAGCATCTGTAAAGTGAATATATCCCAAACTGCATGCTCATCTAAAGGTCTTTTATGTCACTCAGCACTAGAGTTAAATGAGCATGCAATGGAAGGAATTAAAAATGGCAGAACCCTACCACCTTCTGATACAGTTAAATAAAATTCAATAACCATGTCATCGGTCAAAGAGATCAGCCCTTCTGTTTGCAAGGCTTGAAAAAATATACTTTTTTTTAATGTTCAATGCATTTAAAACTACTGATGTATTCAAATATTTCAGGAAGCATTCTCTTCAGTACATTCATTTACTTATCTATCTTTATGCATTAGATAGCAACTGTATCCATTAGTTACCAATTAGCTCTGCTAAGTATTTCTGTGTATATCTGGAAGACATACCCCGTCCCCCATAAAGATCAGAATACCAAAGATTTCTCCCCACCCCCCTAAGCAGTCAAGTGGAGAGGACACAAGCAATATATTCTAAAATTAGAAGATACAAAGATAAAACTAGAATATTTTATCAAGTTATTTTTAACAAAAACAATCTCCTTACCAAGGCTGAGCTATGAACAGCACACGTACTCAATCCTCCCATTTTGTTCAAAGCATACTGTAAATTTATTTAAATAATTTATTACTGCATATTTTAGCTGATCCCATTCATCTAAGCCAGGCTGAAACTTTATCCATCTTATGTATTACCTTGCTTTCTAAGTAATCCTATCTATATACTTCAGTAGGGCTTTGCCAAATAAGACAACAAATACTTATAAAAATGGGTCAGATTTTAATCATCTTAATGCAACATTATTTCCCCTCCCTCCTTTCCTATAAAAAAAAAAAATTGTCAAGGGCTACCTGTAACAACAAGGCATGTTAAGTGCCTTAAATAATTCTCATGATACATTTGTCCTCACAATGTCACTGCCATAGTAGGTGGGTTAGTAATTGAGTCCTCTGATACACATATAAAGCAGCCTGGTCAGGAGAGAAAGATAAACCTGTGAACACAATTTGGGTGCCAAGTCCCAAACATGTCTATAATCATTTGGTTATGCTTCCTCTCCACAGCACGGATACCAAACTATCCACTAAGGATCTTCCACTTTGTATCTTGGATCATTTCCTTTGTAGATACAGGTGGTATCCTTGTGTCAGCTGGTATGAAGAACAGAGCATGTACAATTCACAGCTAAACAGGTTGATAGGGGCAAACACTGACAAAGAATAGATGGGGATTAGAAAAAAAAAAAACCAAAAACACCACCAAGAACTAGAAAGAGATATTTGAAGGCTATTTTATCTATGTAGTCTTGGTTGTGGGGTTGTTTTTTTGGGGTGGGTGGGTTTTTTTTTTTCAAATCATGGCGAGGGTAGTTGAGAGAGTGAGTGGAATCATATCCAAATACAATTTTATGATTTGAATTACTGGCATATATCAAGTGGAGAATTTAAAGTACCAGTAAGAAGCAGAAGTGCAAAGAAAAAGCTCCCATGTTTCCTTTCCAAGCTTTTAAAAAGGTCCTCATCCCCACCTTCTGGTGAGTCTATTTAGACAGATGAGAGATTCCAACCGTGAAAAGGAAAACATCCTAAAAGTTAGATAAAAGCTCACATATACAGTATCAATAGCTTTCCTCACAAAAATAAGCTACTATCTTTTTCTTAGGCTGCACAGAACCTACAGCTTACCTTAGTACATAAGGTAAGCAGTAGACTGAAACTACTTTAAACAAAGCAATGTAGCCAGGTTCATGGGACAAGAAAGCAAAAGAAATTTAAGCTTCAAGTTTCAACAGGGGTGGAAGGTTGACCTTTTTTGTTGCAACTAACATGCCCATCAGTGACACTTTTCAGAGTACAAGAAGACTGCAAAACTAAGTCTCCAGGAACAGGATTAGCATTTCATCCAAGGGGGTTTTTTTGTGCCTCAGGCCTCTTTTTTTTTTTTGTAGTTCCAGTTTTCAAGCACTGATTTCCACCATTACTCCCCATGGGCCAGATTCTAACTAAACCCTTCCAACCCATTCTAGACACCTTTTTCCAGGCATTGTCCCACCTGTTTAAAAGGAATCGGCTACAAAATACCAGCCATTCATCTCAAGTTAGAAGAACAAGATCTTTTCTAAGCACTGAAAAATTGTTAACTTCATAAAGTTCAACTATGAAACCCAGTATTCAGTGTTTGCCTAAAAACTGTCACACTTCTAGATTCAGTTTCCTGTTATCAGTACAGCAGTGAAGCTACTTCATCAAAAGTTAGCTAGCACACTAGGACACCCATAAAATCTTGAACAAATATGAAAGTGCAAGGTGTGTGTGTGTGTGTATATATATATATACACACATATATACGCATACACACAGAGATGAAACACTGGTTATTTAAAAACACATTAGGATTCTGAGCTCAGCAGACAATTAAGTAGTACTAAAAGTAATTTATTAATGTAAAGCACTGAGAAGCCATTGGTTTCCTGTGGTGCTTATATCAATACTTGCTTTTTGGAAGACTGCCTTCAGCACTGCAGAGCACTTAAATCTCAGTTGCATAAAACGTTCTGTTCAAACCTTGCAGACAATTCCTACTCAGCTTCAGTTCAACTCCAATATAGAAGTTGGCAGTGTTTTAATTCAGAGTTTGAGTGACTGTATAAACTGTCTGAAATTTTAAATAACTAAAGTTTCACAAATCTATCAAACATATCATGGTAACACACATCAGTAATATAAACAAGCTTTTAGAAAATAGATTATCTTCTAGAAGTATGTACTAGTTAAAGAACAAGTAATTTGAAAATTAGAACCTACATCATGAAATGACAGACAGAATACATACGCAGCAGCACGCTCCGATTTTATAATCTGCACAAAGCAAGACTGTGATCCAGAGGAAAGCAAACAGCATGAGGAAAAAAGCAAAGGCAAAGAAACTGTATGAATTCCCATCTCAGATGCTTTTTCCAATCTTTCTGACAAAGTAGGCAGGCATGTATCTCAAGTATTTAGAAGGAGGCCATGATGAGAACTCCATAAGGTTTTTTGTTCAGTCAAAATGGGTTTCATTAAAAAAACTCAGGTAATCAAGAACCAAATTATAAATGGAAAAAAATACTAGTTTCATTCTCATTCAACCATGGAAGACTCAAATGTAATTTTAAAGGCAGGCTGCACGCTCCTTCGAACTGAAGCAGGAAAACTAGCCTCAAGTTCTGTGAAAGAATCAAAAAAGCTGGAAAATGATTCTTTGTTCTTGTATCCCAAGCACATACCTTCACAGCACTTCTATATTAGGGTCTCAGTGACCCCATTCTTGTGTTAAAGGCTTCCGAATGTTTTGCTTTTGTCCTTACAAGGAAGGAAAACAACTCTGGAATATTAAGTGTCTTGCTACATGCAAATAAAGCTGGGTAGGAAATAGAGGAGTCTTGATGGTATCATTCCAAGGTTTTCAGCTAATTATCCTCCTCTGTAGATACTATATTTTCTACTGTGGTTTGGAAGATCAGGTAACAGGAAGAAAGAATGTTTATGAACTTCTCTCAACACCCATTTCTGATTTACCTGCACTTTCAAGTTCAGCCCATTACTGCTAGCCACATGTGGCTTCAGACACTAGCAAAGCACCTTCAGCACATCATCTCTGGCACTGATGTTCATCAAGATTGAAGTTGCACTACTTTCCATCAGGATCTGCCTCTGCGTTCTGCTTTCACGTATGTTGAGAGTCTTTGGAGCACTGCTTGATTTACACTAGCATCTCATAAAGAAGGTGCACCTAACCTTTGATTTTGCACAACTCTCTAAAATGTGTTCTTTGTCCCCCACTGGATGTTTCGAGAATTATTGTCCCTATTTCATACGCAATACTTCCACAAGTAACTAGCCTAAACCCTGACCGTATGTTCAACCGTATGATCCCAAGGTATCATATGAGAAATCTCCAGTCAATCCAGCAGGCTTAGGCTGGTATCAGGACACTAGAGCTACTTCTACATGACAGAAGTTAAGTGGTGTCAAGGCCGCCCATTCCCAAGTCCTGAGCCCAACTGTCAGGGAGTAGCAAGAGCAAAGCTGCTCCATGAATGAGGATTAGCTGGAAGCTGAGGGTGACCACAGTGCAGGCAGTACCCTCACAGACCAGGGCCTGTCCACAGCATCTGAAAAAGGTGGACAGAGCAGGGTGCTGGTGATAGCAACCACCGACAGCCCTGGCCACAGAAAGCAATGGAAACAGGTCTAGGTCTATCCAGGGAGTCAGGAAGAGAAAGAGATGGGACCAGAGCCAAAGCTAGAAAGGCTGCAATGTAAGTCCAAGGCTACAATGTGGGGCCAAGGACAGGACTTGAGACAGGTAGACCTACATAATTGTTCAGACCAGGAACGAAGGCCCCATCCTGAGCTTTAATGGAGCTCCTGGACCAATAAGCAGAAGGTGAGACTTGTCACAGTAACTAAAGCCTGTTGATACACTTGGGACCCTGACACAAACTGCCATGTGCTGGCCATATCTATGCTATTAAGCAATAATTAAATTATTTCAAGGAAACTGTTCACTCTTAGCTTCTGAAATGGCTATTTGGAATGATTGCTGTGACCATGCAGACTCCCAGACCATGTCTGGAAGTTGTTAGGAAAAGTACTATTCGTCCTCAGCCAAAAGTGTGTCATGGACCATTTTAACAATTCAGTTGAAAACATTATCTCACATTATAGTGCTGGAACCCTTGCCAGAACATTATTTGATTTACAGCAGCAACACAGCCTAAGATATTACACTTTCATGCTTATTAGGATTGAATTTCTTCTCAGTAGATACTCACTGACATTCAGTTGAGTGAGCCAAAGCAATACATCAATTTAGGTTTTAAAGAAAACTATGACAAGCAAGACAAAGCAGAAGTTTCCCTTTAAAACCAATTTAATAAACAGGCTATAAACTACTCTAGGGTCTAGCTAAATTGTACTCCTCCAATTTGCCCCTTCTCTCAGCTTTGTTACTAAATCAGGTATAGCCAACTATTTATATCACCTCACCTGGCAGCACTGCTGGTATGTTCACTGAGGACAAAAGAATCTATTTTACCAGGTTTGCAAGCAAGCACAATAAAGAAATTATTTCTGTCTCACTTCCTAGCTATATACAAGATACCATAAATGGAATATAACAAGTGGAATGAGGAAAGAGTTCAGAATGTAAAGAAGTTGAAAAGATAAAAAAGTGCACGGCTAGAAGCTAAGTTCAGAAAGTGAGCCACAATACACTGCAAAAATTAAGACGTAGGTTCACCGTAAGCAAAAACACTGCAAAAGAACACTAATAGTAATAATAATTACTCTGCAAAACTATTTTGCAGGTTTGAAGTGAAACTCAAACACATTTAGGGTGAATGCTATTGTTCATATTGTGCAAAATCAGCAAGGATTCAAACTTATATTCTGTATTTAATATTTGAGTGGCAGGGTATTTAAAACTACATTCCTTAACATATGTTATCTTTCCTTCTTCCCACAGCTGAAGAGCTATGTGGTACATGAAGGAGTCAGCAGATGGCACCCATGGCACTTGATACAGCCAGAGCACAGACATTCTGATGTCCTTTAGTTCACACACAGTGGATTATTCACAGAAAGTGTGACTTTCTTCTGCACCAACCAGAATCTTCCTTTATACACTGTAAATAGTCTAAGTGCATATAAATCAAGTTTATCTTCACTATCAAGGTGACTTGCTGCATGATTATTAGGTGCAAGGAGAGATCAGAAAAAAGTGGAACAGTGTGTTTCACTTTCATAATTTTAATCTTAAATTCCACAATATCGACGTTTCTACCCAGTTTTCAAAAGTGATGCATCTGTGCGAGAACCCCAGTTTCAAATACCCTCCTTCACTCTACCCTACACACACCTAAGATATGACCTTAGGGAAAAATTAAAAAAAAAAAAAAAACAAACCAAAAAAACAACAAAAAAACCCACATACAGATGGTGATTCAGGTGTACCATAAAGCTCAAAACCACAGAAGGCGTTAACAAGAATCTAAAGTTTTCCTAAAAATCAGTTATCACAGAATACTGACACAACCTATGTTTTATAGGTCTGGGGCTAATAGCAGCCCATATGCTACAAGAACGTGGATAAAGGATAGCTGAATGTCCTTCAAAAAACAAAGTAAGGTATGGAAGGCATTAACTGCTAATGCAGAATTACAAGAAAAAGCAAGGTAGGTACCAAATATTTCAACAAGATCAGCTTATCCAGAAACTCTATATCGCATATTTGTCATACATATAAACCACACAAAATCCTAAAACAGTCACTGTCCTCACATGACTTTCAGCTTATGAAGAATTTTCTGAGAATCCAGCGTCTGTTAGTGTTCAGACTTCGTACCCCACCCTTCAGATACACTATCAGAGAGTAGTTGGGTAGTTGGTGGTCTGTTTTTTACGTTGGAATTACGTTGGAATAATTCTCATTCAAAGTGCAGATCTGTGCCAGACCTACTAACAGGAGGAAAAAAAGAAAAAAAAAGAAAAAAAAAAAAGACAGAGAAAGAATGACCGGGAAAATACAGGATTGTACTGGGAATGGAAGATATGAGTTTCAGAAAAATCTCATCTTATTTTGTAATTGGCAAGGCATACATCCATTTCTTTCTGGTTTAAGACTCTGACAAAGATCAGATAAGGATTGAATTCTTAGACCTGAAATAAATACATGAAATGCAGATACATAGTTTGGACAAGCTATTTTAAACGGTTGTTTTCATTGTCACTACAGAATGTCAATCTGATCATACATTTTAGATCAACAGAAAGACTACACTGCAGCAGGGTTTTGAATAGATAATCTGAACTATGCTTCAGTACGTGACAGTTACCTCCACAAAAATTACTCAGAATTTAAATACATATACAGAACACACTGCATCTGCTATATGTAGGTCATAAAATAGCAGGGAGCCAGAAAAACTTCAGTTTCAAAACTGTGAGGGTGACAGATTAAGACAATCAATAATGAATAAAACTATTTATTTGGGACATGCTTATTAAGAGGTATAAACTTTATTATTTAAATCATTTGAAACTGGAAAGACGAACTATCTTCCTAAGAAACACTCCTGTACCATTTGTGCTATGTGCTTCTCCCTCTAACTACAAGACAAACAGGAACAATTAGAAAGCTCATATCAGAAAAAGCTATATTACAGAGCACACAGCAGATATAATGGACACTGTTTAGAGAAACACCTGAAATGAAATGGTCATAGTAACAAGGAAGATTTGTAGTTACAGATACAAAAGATAAAGGGATTTACAGAAGGACACAGGAAGGAAGGACAGCATAACACCATCCTGTGACACATTTTTGCAGTTCCTGTTGACAGCAGCAGACTTTAAAGGAATTTGGAACTGTCCATGGCCAAAACCTTTAAGTCAGATGGTGAAAAGTAGCCACGCACATTTATTCAGAGGAACAGGATCACTAGCAGGTAAGAACAGAACGGGTCTAAAAGTTATTCATTTAAGTATATATCATTATATAACCTGAATTTACTCTTTGCTTGTTAAACAGACATTCTTAGAAGAATCCACCCAAAAGCTTTGCAAAGGCAAGAACGTGAAGGCAACCAGTGCCAAAAGAAAGTAAACTTGCTAATATATATTGAAAATGTTTCATATTGCATAGGAGCTAGCCTCTGGATCAGGGCCTGTGCTGTGTCAGTGCCCTCAGTCTGTACATGGCTCTGTCCCAGCAACTGAAGGAAAAACCACATAAAACTCCAGTTTCCAAACTGGCAGAAGGCTGATCTAGATAGCCCTGTGGCTTGATGCAACATCATCTCGTTCATGTGAAATACCCATTCCCTTCACTTCAGCACTGGTGGTATTTCAGCCTGAATGAACAAGACTGTATTTTCAGTCAGGGACACCATGGACTCCAGCTGTTAAACAAAAAAATAAAACAAAAACCCAAAACTTTCAAGAAGAACAGATAAACAATCACCATTCAGAAGAGTCATGAAGGATAAAAACAGAAAAGACATGCATTGCTTGACTTTATCATGGCTTTTAGAAGTCAGCCCCATGGTGCGCACCAGTCTATTATTGAGACCTTTTAACGGGGGCCAACTCCCACTCAGTCAGGGGCTGGTACCTCATTTTCTCAGCATTTTCTGAAGTTTTCAGTTTTGTTCTTCCCTTGTAAGCTAGCCACACACTGGAAATGCAGGGATGAAGTTATCAGATTTCTCCCCAATAGTTGTTCCAGTAACATTAAATACAACATTTCTAAATGATTGCATGCAGCAGTCTACAATGTCTTTATGCTTTTTAGACTAAATGCAAAACCAATTGAAGACAACACATACTGATTGAATCCACCCTGCTGCAGTGTAACAGACGCCTTCATTACTCTCTTGCCAGGGATACTGTATTTTTTTTCCCATCCTACTGTCATCTTAACTTCCAGCTCATTAGTCTCTGTCATATGGAAAAAGTTTCTCTTATCCCTCCGAGACATACACATTACATCTACCATATTTGCAGCGCCTCTACTTCTGTATTAAATTTCAAAGCCCAGTGCAAAAGTCATGTAATTTAAGCAGGGTAAAGCGTCTACAAAATGCAATCAAATTAGCGGAGAAGAACCTACAGTTAAAAGAAATCGCACTGAAGTAAGACAATAAAAAAGTACAAGATACGTTATTTTTTAAAACTCGTACTACACAGCAAACTAAGAATTTGAACAAACTCCTCAGCTGACAAAACAATATAGTTTATCAGCAGATCTGTTGCCTGATGATTGGATCTGAGCACACAGCCATAGAGAAATCCTTGCACTATTGCAGCTAACGCCTAAACTTCCATCAACCACAAAGAAGCATGAATTTATCTGGCACAGAAGAAAACATGTTTTCAAATGTACAGAAGTAATTGATAATTCATTTCACCTTGATTCAACTCCGAATATGATCTCTCACCTTTGTGCTCAAATCTATTGCAGAATTTGTCTTAATCAATGCCACAATCTTAAAGCTGCTGTCTCTCTCTTCTCTGCTCTGTATTACCTCAAATCACTTTCCAGTATCTCATTTTCTAAGACTAAGATCTTTTTCAAGCGTTACTTTTTTCCTACCTCTATCAAGCATGAATTGATTTATTAACTACATTAAACTCTGGTGCAGAGTTCTTAACATATATTTTGTATGAAACATTTGAGAATTCCCTTACATAACTAGTAATTAGAGTTGTAAATTTACTGTTTTGAATGCGATTAAGCCAGAATGTAGCTTCTGTAAATGCAATGTCTTTATGCATTGGTAATTAAGGCTGACCTTCATTTAGAAGCCTTTTCCTTAGGCCAGAAAACTGATATCGGAACTTGTGGATGGATTAGGACCTCTGATGGTATTAAAATAAGGAACAGCTGCTGCCCTAACCACATTAGAATGGCTTTACTGCACTTTTTGATTACTATCAGCTAGAAAAACAGTATTTTTGTTGACTTCAGAATGACGGTTTGCTGGAGGGAGAAGGGAAAAACCATGTTTGATTATTAGCAGATATTAGCTGATAAGAACTACTTAGTAGAACCAAAGACTCTTCTATAAACTACATAGAGGCAGCTTTTCCCTTTGAAAGATGTAGCTCTTGCTTGTGTCAGCAGATACCAGAAGGGTTGACTTCTTGCTTTAATACACACTGTGCCAACTGAAGTTTCAATTAGATGCAAGTAAGTTCCTGTAGAATACATTGCTGTGGTTTATTCCAAGAGTGACCCAGTGTTTATATTCTTGGCTTTATATTGCTTTACAAAAACATGCTACACCTTAGACTGCCAGACAAGAAAAAAAGCAAAAAAAACCAAAACAGGAGTAACCCTGGTCAAAAATAGCAAGTACCACCAGTTACAATAAATCCAACCCTCTCAGATTTGATAAATATGAAATAGCATAAAATTGCATGGAGAGATTGCTGCTAGGTTCTCTTGGTAATCATCCCAGAAAGCAACATGTTCTCCTATCATCCTGGAAATAAAAAACCTGGAAATTCCATGTACACACAGTCAAACTCTCAAATGCTTTCAAGCAGGATAATCAGAAGGAAAATACCAACAACAAAACTTCTCTGCCAGCAGAAGTCCTTGGTTGAACTCCCATGTCCCAGCTAACACTGGTAGCAAGTTCAGAGGAAAGGCATACTGGCCTCAGTGTTCCAGGCCAGATCTCAACTTCCTCAAAGATCAAAAGGCATTTGAGTCCAGGAATTTAGTTCAACCTATTACAGGAGACAGACAACTGCAAAGTGGAATCTTAATCTAAATTTGTACAGTGTTTAGGGATATCTAAGTCAGACCTACCCACAGTGTATCCTACAATGTCCATTGTGTTAGAGAAAGGAGTAATTAACAGAACAATTCTCTCCTGACTTACAGATAAGACCTTGCAATTCCCTCTGGCTCCCAGAGCCAATGTTTTCTCATGCCACAACAGAAGGTCTTCGTAAACCTTGGCATGGTTTTACCAACACCTTTGTTAAAATGTCTCCTTATTCAAAACTCTGTATATTTTAGCAGAACTGATAAGAAAATTATATTCCTGTACAAAAAAAAATTGGAAGTACTTACCCTAAATGGTCCTTTCCCAGGAAAGATTTCCCACCCACCCTGGTTCCTTGAGGTAACGTGTTCCCTCTAGACTGCAGAGCAGATCATGACCACAGAAAGGCAATACTAGAAGAAGTTTTCCATAGTTGCTCTTAAGGAGAAAAGTACACTTCCAAATTTAAAAAGCAGACAGTAACTGCTGTCTTGTGTGTTCTGGAAAGAACATTAATCAGTTTATTTTTGTAATTTACAAGGAACTAGTATTTAGATGCTTTGAAGCACTACTCCAAATTCCAGCTGCAACAAATACAGGCCTACCTTTAACCCAGTTGGTCTTTTGCCAGGCACGTTCTCCTATTGAAACAAGGGCATTTGTGGTACCAAGTACCCCATGCACGTATGGGAAAATAAGGCCAAGTACTGTATAAATTATTAGACAGCATCCACATTACAGACAGTGGCATTTCAGGCCCAGGAATACTTGTTACTTTTTTTGTTTGGTTGGTTGGGTTTTGTTTGCTTGTTTTTAAAAAAACATTTTCAGAGTAGGAATTGAACACTGATTAAATTGAGGAATACTTGGAGCTTGGCAATTCCTGGATGCCAACACCATAGTTGTGGCCAAGTATACCTTGGGATGCATGGGATGACGTGAGCATACACACATATTTAACTTAACCATACTGTTAAAATTGCACAATCTCAGTATACCCTTTGTGTTTCTTCAAAGGCTATCAAATCATAAAGGTTATGCATTCTTCCAGAAAGACAGCAGAAACACTGAAGCCTTTCAGTAACTGCCAGAACTACCTAAGAGGGAAGACAGAAGGAATGCCTAAATGAGACTAAACTAATGATTCCTTACAGTTCCATTACAAATTCTGCAGATCACCTCAGAGAATACTAGTGTGAGACCCTATATGCATACATAAATACGTGAGCTGCCTTTAGTACCCTCAGCAAGTTGTCTTGTTAACAGTGACAAGAGCAACCTTAAATAATCTCATATATATGTATTAAAATTCTGAATACACAAACCACATCAATCAAAACTCATTCAGTTTCTTCCCCCAAATCAGAACAAACACTCAATAGATCCCAAATGTCAATGAAGGTTAACTTTGCTACTGCCCTTTCTCCAGTAAAACCTCAGGACCTTACTGTTACTGTGGTTCTACAGTCCTAGGGAGTTCTAGGCATTCATACGCTTTGTGCATCTTGGCGTGTGCTGGTTTTGGCTGGGATAGAGTTAATTTTCTTCATAGTAGCTAGTATGAGGCTATGCTCTGGATTCATGCTGAAAACAGTGTTGATAATGCAGGGATGTTTTAGTCATTGCTGAGCAGTGCTTACACAGAGTCAAGGCCTTTTCTGCTTCTCACACCGCCCTGCCAGCAAGCAGGCTGAGGCGGGGTGGGGGCACAAGAAGTTGGGAGGGGACACAGCTGGGACAGCTGTCCCCAACTGACCAAAGGGATATTCCAGACCATATGACACCATGCTCAGCATAGAAAGCTGGGGGAAGAAGGAAGCGGGGGGGACATTCAGCGTGATGGCACTTGTCTTCCCATGTCACCGTTACATGTGATGGAGCCCTCCTTTCCCGGAGATGGCTGAACACCTGCCTGCCACTGGGAAGTGGTGAATGAATTCCTTGTTTTGCTTCGCTTGTATGCATGGCTTTTGCTTTACCTATTAAACTGTCTTTATCTCAACCCAAGAGTTTTCTCACTTTTGCACTTCCAATTCTCTCCCCCATCCCATCAGGGGGGAGTGAGCGAGCGGCTGTGTGGTGCTTAGTTGCAAGCTGGGCTTAAACCATGACATCGTGCCAGTTGTGTTTAGATAGTTCATATGATACAGCATATTCAACTTCACGAAGTGACTGTTTTTGTTATCTGAGCTCCTCAATATAACTCACAACTGACCTGTGAGTAAAGCACAGAAACGACAGCTATACAGAGGAGTTGTTACACCAACATCCCATTCCATGCGTCAATACATAGTTGACTAAAGAGGGCCAGCAGCTATACTGTAGAAAGTAAACTAAGGTAGGTTTATGAATGACAAATATCAACAGCTCTTTTAGGATGTAGAGAGGAGTTATGTAATGGGGCTGCAATAGTTGGGATTATCACCCCAGCAGTCAGATGGACTCTTGGGTGCAGAGCTTGAAAGTTCAGAGGTGTTTTCAGCTGAAATACTGTATTGCACTGATACAGTTCACAGACAAAGTATTTGAAATTAGTTACAGAATAAATGCCATGGAAAATGAATTTTTTTTAGACTGCATACTTCTCAGAGCAAGAACAGCATCCTATAGCTATATTTTAGTGCCTCCATCATACAAAAAAGTATTTCTTAGATGTCTCTAAACTGCCACCCCAGAAGAGTGCAAGATAGGATTTCCCAGAGGGCAGCTATGATTCATGAAGTGCTGAAGGACACCGCTCCTGCAGCCTTTCTTTGCAAGCTCTCTGCATCTAATAAAAAAAAAAAAAATACATACACAGTATACAGTAAAGAAACACTTCCATTTTTATAGAATGACACGGAGTAACATTCATCCCATTTATAAAGCAGAACAAAAAGTAGGTAGAGATTCCACAGCACAAGGCACAGTCTGCTTCAAGTGGCAGTTTCTGATAATGTTATCCTATCAACAGACAACAACCTTAACCTTAAAAGGTAGAAAAACTGAAAGTAAAACAAAGCAACAGCAAGTGTACCAGGAAGGCAAAATGAAGCCTGCATTCCTTTCCAGCCCTGGAGCGGTGACTTCATCTTTGCTAGGGTGACCTTCCACTGAGTCCAGGCTTGAATACTAACATTAGACTAAAAAGAAGTGTGCCACCCTCTAAATATAATGATGACTCAACACCTAGAGGCTTTAGTGGTGTCATATGACCAAAGATGTTCTGACTTCACAATCTAGATTTTTCAAAAGGAAGTCAAAAGAAACAGATCTTCCCCTGCAGAAACAAAGCCTGCTTCCTAGAGCATCTTCTTGAATTAGCCTGTGAGAAAAGGGAACCAAAGAAACATTTCACACATGGCAGCAGACACACTGGCTCCACTTTGTTTAAAAGGAGCACTGAACAGACACATTTCAGTTACATGCTTCAGAGTCAGTGCATCAGTAGAAAGTTTCAGTTCCAGAACCAACATATAAAAGTTAAAGACAACACAGCAGACCACTGAACAGTCCAGTGGCTTTTACTGCACCTTAAAAATAAAAATAGCAGCATGAAGATGTGCTTTGTTGAGAAAGCTAAATGCAAGTTACAAAGAAAAAGCCTTTCCAAGTAAGGCTACAGAGTTCTCTTAAAGCACCATCCTTGAACAAGTATTCCAGCGCTCACTTGAGGTAGCCTTAAATCTTTTTCAAGGCCTAAGCTCAATAGTACATCTAAAAAAAAAAAAAAGTCAAAGGAAGTCTAACATAGGCTTCTGTAGTAAAAGCGAGTAGTCATCCAATATGTAAATAAAGTTGTAATGTGAAAGAATCCCTCATGAAAATAGTGATTGTTTTCATAATAAAGTCCTTCCATTAAAATAGGATTATCTTTTCCATTGACTTGCTAGTTTGACATTTCTCCTCCCTTCCCCACCCCACCTCCATTAAGTTCACAGTTCAGGAAATGTATTTTTAATCACCTTCATCCCCCAATCTTGCATTCACACACTGACCCTCCTCATCAGAAGAATTAGGATACACTTCAACATATGTTCACAGAACCACAGAATAGTTGAGATTGGAAGGGACCTCTGGAAGTCATCTTGTCCAACCCTGCCCCCGCCCCATGCTCAAGCAAGGCCACCAAGAGCCAACTACCCAGGACCACATCCAGACAGCTTTTGAATACCGCGGTGGAAGGAGGCTGCACCACCTCCCTGGGCAACCTGTGCCAGGGCTCAGTCACTCTCACAGTAAAAACATCAGTCAGTCTCACAGTAAAACCGTGTTTCCTGATGTTCAGAAGAAACCTCCTGTGCTTCAGTTTGTGCCCACTGCCTCCGGTCCTGTCACTGGGCACCACTGAAAAGAGCCTGGCTCTGATCTCTTTGCACCCTCCCTTCCGGTGTTCATACACACGGATAAGATCCCCTGAGCCTTCTCTTCTCCAGGGTGAACAGTCCCAGCTCTCATCCTTTCTTCATCGGAGAGATGCTCCAGTCCCTTCATCATCTTCGTGGCCCTTCGCTGGACTCTCTCTAGTATGTCCATGTCTTCCTTGTACTGGGAAGTCCAGAACTGGACACATTTGGTCACTGTATTTTCTCACACAGAAATAATATCATTTCCTATTGGTTTGAATTACACTGGCAAGAAAAAGCACTTAATGGACTCTGACTCCTAGGCAGCTCCACCATAACTGAAATGCTCAGAAACCGATTAATCATTCTTTATCTGAAATATAACTACTACATTTAATAGGTACTCCTTCCAATTTGAGCCAAAACAGCGGAAAAGAAGAGCATACAGCCTCTAAACAGCTGGAGGAAACACATCCTTCCCTCACGTAAGCATATTCTAATAGTGACAGTTTTGTGTAAGCATCTCCTGAGGCATCTGAAGGAACCATCTTAAGAGACAAAGATGCTTCACTTTGACAGTGTGCTTACCCGTTTCAGCCTGAAGGAAAATTATACAGTCATGTTACAGAAAGGATGGTTTTACAAAATGGTGATACATGCATAATAAAAGCACAACAAAAGGATTACTATCTGGAAAGCCTGAGGGCTATGTGTAGCAATTAACTGTTAAAACACACACATATCCACCCTTAGGAGTAATCAGTCATGCCCTTTGGCTCACTACCACAGTTGCTTTATCAGGAAAGATAAAAGGAGTAGCACCTCCCATTCAGTCACACTATCAGCCAAAAATAACAGTCTCAATTTTGCCATATCTTGCTCACATAAGTAGTCCCATCAGTTTTTCCAAGAGACGTGGCAAATCCCAGGGTTTAGGAGTAATTTTATTTTTAGCTTCTCTACAATAAGAGTTCCATGACCCAAGCAAGTCAGTGCTGTACAGTCAAAAAAAACCCCCAAAATCTGCCCCTACTATTAACAGGTTATATGCCAAAACAAATTATCAGAACACAGCTGAATGTGATCCCAGCTTTGCAACAGGCCTGTTGGATAATCTACTTCTCCATGTCTTTGTTCTTCCTTAAAAACTAAAAAGCTCAGTATTTTCTAGCCACATTGTAAAGAAGGTACAATTTCATTTTCTGTATGAAGGAGCAGGCTGTCCATGATGGGAGCAGAGAGATAAGCAAAACCACCTCCCTTCAGTTGTAGCAAGCTGTTAGTGTGTTGAAGCTGCTAAGCCATCCTGTGCAAATCCTGAAATGCCCCTATTATCGGCCTAGCTATCCAGGGCATTCTCCTGACCTAAGTAGAGATTTCTTTCCAAGAACACAGGTCTGAAAGGCAGGGAAATACTTTTTGACCAGATGCTTTGGTCCTGTAGCAAAATCAGATACATGTAGATAGTACTAATCTGCATTTCCCCTTTCTTCCACCAGTGTTTTAAGATCAGACAGTCCCTCTGGAGCAGCTTCCTTTAAGCCAGATGGCAACACTCATCCTCAGATCCCAGAGCCCACAACTCTTCAGACTTACTATGTTGAGACCTTAAGGTGCCAGCCAGGAGAAAACTCAAGCCTGGCCTGATACAGTTTCTTTGTCTGTAAAGGACATGGCCTTCAGCTGCAAAAATTCATCATCTTCAGAAAATAAAGGTCCAAACTCAGGCTCCCTATGGATGCCATCATCACTCTTGGTAGGCAGCACAGAATCCCTTCTAAGAAGTGCTGTACAGCCACATGATATTGGTGAAAGAGTACATCTGATACAGGATGCAGTAAGAACAGACAAAGCAAGTCAGCTTATCCACAGTGCAGATGTATGTGCAGCTAAGTGTTCCCTCAAGGTTGGTGCAAGCCCATATATTCATGCACAAACTGGAATTTACCCTATATTTGATACAAAGTAGTTAAATGCCTTCAAATTAAAACAAAAATATTTAAGGCATTTGCTTTTAAAAATCTATCTTTAGTGAGTATATTGCTTAGATATTTGTGTGTTAAAAATTTGAACTTGACAGTTCAGCCTCTTAAGACACTTCAGGTAACATAACTTTAAAGCTGTCAGCATGAATTCTTTATATTAATACTGTTGGATGCCAAAACCACTCAGAAGTTTATATATTTAAATATTATTTACGCAGCAAGTTCACACACCAAATCAAAACAACCATTTCCAATGACCCATTTCTCTGGCTTTCGTTGCTAGCCAACTTGTAACTTCCAAACCAACCATACCTCCATTTTCCTCCTAAAAGTGTAGGTCAGGAGTAAAAGTCAAAAGATACATTGCAAAAAATTTACTTTCTGTAGAATGGATAACACCATGAAACTACTGTAGATATAAACATTACTGCAGTATGTTCTTTAAGTTTAGTGTACCACCACATATACATTGGATCAATATATAATTGAAGATATGAGTGTTAGCAGCATTTATTGATTGTGATTCTGTGAGATTTTGAACTTTAGCTTAGTAACTTAACAATATTTTATATTGAATTCATGTGTGCTTTCATCCTGCAGCAACAGTTAATAATAGAAAGGATTACGGGTATTAATCAACTGGGAGCACAAGTACATGTTCTACAGGAATAATAAAAATCATAATCAGCTCCCCAGGTCCTTGGATTTAATGAGAAATCTGAAGGTAATCCCATCTAGTTAAATACAGACTTACAGGAGTAACTACTTACCTGCAAACAGAGCTGTTCAATCCATGTTATCGACAGATAGTTTACAGACATGCACATGGAACAGAATATCCACCTCCACAACCCAGCTGCTATTCTTAAGACACATCCTTAAGTCCTGCAAGTCTTTGGGGATTGCTATCCCACATACTTACATAATCGCCCATTCCATTTTCTAACTAAGCCATCAGTTAAATCCTAGAATACAGCTCTCAAAAGGGAAAGCTCAGGAGCAAGTGGGGATAGAATCTCTAAAGGATGAAGAGAGATTCTCTAGTTCTAGGCAGGCTTCCATTTTCTTCCTTTAAAACTGGACTTTCAGACCCCTTCATATTTAGTGAAGTTCATTACCAGATGGTTATAAAATTCCACAAAATGGCACAACATAAGTGCAAGATGCTTATTAGCAAAAAGACTTAAATACAATAAAATGGTGCACTGTTTCCCAAGATTGCCATTTAGAGCACAGGATTTTTTATTTATATATAAATATGACCATTTTGTTTAGTACTGTGGTATGAACTTTTATTTTGTTTTAATCTGTATTACTCAAACATACACAAGACATCATTATGGAAGACAAAGGTGCCTAAAAACTTAAACCCAAATAATTCCCAAATAATGTGCAGCCTCAACAGATACCACTTTCAGTACCTTTAACAGGAAGCATGTATCCTTAGAAGTCTTGTTTTATTTCCCTTTCATCTGGTAATTTCCCCATTAATGACCCTTTGTCCATCCAGGCCAGCTTTGGTTCCAGTGAATCTGTAGTTTTATCTGGATACTTCATCAGCCAGTTCCAGCCAAAACCCACTTTACCACTTGCCAGCTTGTTTCCAAATTGAAAATTCTGGACAAGACACTCAAGTAACCTCAGATGTGCCTATAACAATTAGCCTACACTAATTTCATCAAAGCCCCAAGCTGTCAGTTTTATATTCCCAACTTCTTCATCAGGAATAATACTAGGCTAAGAAACAGGAACTGAACACTTCCTGCAAAACTTGATTTTTTTTTTTTTTTTAATTTGGAGAGGATATAGTTTTCAACATTCTGTTTTAGACTAACTGCAGAGTTAAAAATATTCTCACCCAGTTCCTCTTGTCTTTGTTACCACTATCATTCATTTTAGATTTTTCCACATAAAAGAGTATTTCAGGTAACTTAAAATATTTGAGACCTTATCACTCTCTACAACTACCTGAAAGGAAGTTGTACCGAGGTGGGTGTCAGTCTCTTCTCCCAAGTTCACAAGTGATAGTATGAATGGAAATGGCCTCAAGTTACACCAGGGGAGGTTTCAATTGGACATTAGGAAAAGTTTCTTCACTGAAAGGGTTATCGAGCACTGAACAGGCTGCCCAGGGAACTGGTTGAGTTGCTATCCCTGGAGGTGTTTAAAAAACATGAAGATGTGGTGCTTAGGGACATGGTTTAGTGGTGGACTTGGCAGTGTTAAGTTAACGGTTGGACTCAATAATCTTAACGGTCTTTTCCAACCTAAATGATTCTATGCGAAAATAGAAGAAAAGCAGCCTCCCATCACAGTGGTACATGATCAGCAAGTGGGAGAAACTTTCACATGATTAACTTTGCCACCTCCATCATGACTGCAACTATGGTTGCTATGAAGTTATGTACCTGTATTTCAGTATTCTGCAATTCTGAACAAAAGAAAAATTTTTTTGTTCACCGTAGTTGACAAAAAGGCTTTTAAGCTCTTGAAATAAACATCATGGCAGAGCATTGTTGTCACCTTAGAAAGAAGTCATATTTCTGATCCAGTTTCTCTGTACAAAACAGATTAAACTATTGATCTGTTTCACTGAAACTGTGATAAATACAAACATAAGGCATATGTTTCTTTTACATTTAAAATATGAAAACTGACACTGTACCTTACTGTCCTCATCTTCAAACACAGACTGGTGAACGTTACAAGCAAAGAGAGAATTCGGGAGATCATTGAAGTCGATTATTTCATGAAAATCTTCTTCTGCAAAACATCTCTTTAAATCCTTGTCTCCATTTAGAGAGTAGAGTAAGAACTGTCCTCCATCTTCCAGGATGCAGCCATAGTGACCAAGGCCTCGCATTCCAAAGAAGTAGGAGTCTCCCCTCATCCCTGGCAGCATGGAGAAGAGACACACAGTTACACTACACTTTTAAAAATAACACATACACAAGTTAACCCAGAAATTCTTAGTTTGCGGGCTTCGTTTCTAGAAAGTATATTTCATACTATTTTAAGGCAACAACTGATCTCTGAAACTGGGCACTAAGACTAGTTTCACCAAGATTCAAATAGGGACTTTGCTTTAGTTCCATTTATTAGGACAGAAGAGACCTAACTCTATCAGCACAAGCTGCTGAACACAACCAGAAGCAAGGCATTTCTTAAGTGCCCCTTGCCCTAAAAGAAAATACTATGTTGCATTTGGGTTTGAGTCATGTTTGTTACTGGAAAGGCAGACTGGTGCTTCCGAGCTTGCAGTCAGCTTAGAAAGTATAATGCACTGGGTATGAAGAAAACGAAAGTAACTTTGAAAATTATACCAGACATCAACTCAAAGGAAGAAAAAAAAAACTCTGTTAGAATGTAGCATGAACACAGAATCCAAAAACAGCACAACACATTATTATTACAAAGAATAAAGCCATTTTTTTTCCTACAGTTTAAGGACAGAATGTACCCTGTTTTTCCATGCCTATTAGCAATTTCTTTTTTTGCATCTTAATCACATTAGGAAGCAAATAAAAAGGGAAGAGTGGACTCAAGAGAACATTCTCACCACCTTTTAGGAAAATCCTGCTGACTTTGGAGCCTTTACTCCAAATCCATCAGAGTAGAAAGATAATTTTAAGACACACAGAAGTAACAAGCCCATACATCAAACAGTATCCCTACTGTTGTTACAAGAGTAAACTTCATACTAGCCAAGGGGAATAAGTAAAGGTCCAAGTAATTATTAGTGTGTTAATCAGTATAAATTCAGGTATTTATCAGTCCTTAGTACAGGTGTATTAGACATCAAACTATAACCTCTACAGAGCTCCAGTAAGCTGACTTGAAGCTATGCAGAGAAATAATTTAATTCCCTTATATTTTCTTTTCTTTCAGTAATAATATGTAATCATTGGCCGTTTTTTCTCCTCATAACATAAGGAGTTAGAGAGTTACATAAACAGTGTGCTCATCCATTTCAGATTTGCCCTTGCTCTATTGCGTACTTGCTATTCTCTATAAATAGTTGTAAATATTAGTTCAAATACAATATTTAGGACTTGTGTCCAAAATTAAACCCTATGGGCTTATTACACTTAATCTCAGTAAAGCAAAGTTAAACTATGGAGCTAATTTGCCATGCCTGTGCCTTTCATATAACCTCAATCCTGCTGCTGCTCTGAAATGACATTTGGCTGATGACGGAGCACATCATTCTGTAACTTTATGTTACAGAAATGGCAGTAATTGTTATTGCTGAAGTCTCAGGGCTAACAACAGAAATCCTCAAGAACACAAGATAAAGTCATGCCCAAAAGTATCAGTTTGGAGCACTGAGTCCACACTTACCACACTCCCAAATCACGTGATAGAGACAGATTTATTAGCCAGAACAATTAAGGTTGGAAGGGGCCTGCAGAGGTCATCTAGTCTGAACCACAAGGTCAGACCAGGATAATTCAGGACCTTGTCCAGAGGTTAAGTGTATCGCAATACCACTCATAGCACATATAATGATCTGCAGAGAGCTGGTAGGTCACAGGATCTTAGCTGTCCTCCTTTTCCAGATACTAGAGTATGTTACACAGCTCAGAACAGAAGAGTTTCCTAGTCCTGTATTGTATGCATGTAATTTATGAGGGAGGGGTTTAAAACAAACAAGGATGCAGTGCTGTAAGGAAGCAGGTATAGTATGAAAGCCTGAGGCCCATCACCTCTTTTTACTGTGTCAACCTGAGGACAGGTTTTTAGACTATCAAATACACACTAGTATTTTTGCCAGCTCAGTCTCACACTAGCAGAACTATCTCCAACTAATTTCAGCTTAGGAATTTAATTCTAACCAAAAAAAGAGCCTGAGCAAATGACAGAGGAGATGGCTACAACTTCAACAGTATACATTAGTGTAGTAGGAACTCAGTATCACAGCAATATTGCCTCTGGTATTTGAGCCAGCTCACTTAAGCCTAGTATTACTGTACATGTCAGTGTAAACATACCCATGTAAGTACTATAAAGAAATCCTCACAGCAGCCACTGCTGGGGAAGAAACTTCAATTCTGAATGTATCACCACTCTAACAGAAAATATTAATAGATCATCTACTCCAAATACAATCATCTCTAAATATTTTTGCCATCATGTCTAGCCTGTGTCAAGATGAGACTCATTGTTTTTAGGTTTAGAAAAATAAACTTCAAGCCTAGTATGTTAAAAAATATGATTTACTTGGCAGAACAGACTTTTGCCCTTGAGCATGAAGTATTTCATTTACAACAGACAAACTACTTGCAGTCAGTAAAGATACTATTTTATAGTCACACTGGGCAAAACCCTTCTTCCCCCACAAGCATTAAGCTGCAAAAGGCCACCCAGCAGAGAGGGATGTTTCAAAGGCAACTTTACACAACAGACTCAAGAGATAAAGATGACACACGCTGATACTCAAAAGTTGTAGGAATTTGGATTATGAATTAATGCTCAATAAGCATTCCAGTGAGAAGAGGGGAGATTAAATGGAACTGGGAGTAGTGAAGTTTAAGACCTACAAGAATGTCCTAGGATGTAACGAAACAGGAATCTGCTGGCTGAATGGAACTTAGAGTCAAAGTAGCACAAGAGAGGCAATACAGTACACTGACTTGTTTTCCGTATACATCTCTATTTATATTAGTCAATTTCTTAAGCTGTACTTTTTAGTCTAATAAGCTTCAGTTTCACTGTAAGTATGACAGTAATGTTAAAGATAACTTCATGGCAGCTAACAAATTTCATACATTCTGCTCCCCAGTGGGTAACAAAGCTGTTAGGATGTGCAGAGAAGTAAAGAATCTCAATATATCGACAGAAGTCAGAGAAGCCTACAGGTTTCTTCACTAAACTGTTTTTTGTTTATTTTTTCTCCCAGGAGAGCCATATTATAAGGTACTATATAGGAAAGGAAGCTTTTAAGTTAAGAATTAAGCAAAACCACTATGACAAGCAACAGAACAAGTTACAACCATGAAGTTCAGGTTTTTAAACCATCTTAGTTGAAATAAGGAAATTAGCATACACTATAGCATGCAATTCTACTATGTATAGACTTCAAAGTTCCACCTGAGATTAGAAATTAATAAATACTCTTACGTTATGTGGCAGTAGTTTTGCTCTGCTAGAACTCTTTAACAAGAAAAGTTTGCTCCTTTTTTCAGACAATTCTTGAGAGAGATTTGCTCAGTGGGATTTGGGTATTAGCCAAGCCTTCTTAAACTCACTCTCTCACATGCCTTTTGACCATCTTTTTTTCAAGACTTGTAGGTAGGTGTGTATACATGCACAAGCCTCTTCTACGCTTAAGATACACCCAGAATTCTTATCAGTGTTGCCTCCACTAGCAGGTCAACTTACAATACCCTGATTATTAAATCCTCTGCCCAATTTAAGATGGGACCTGAACAGTTAAGAATATCTGTATGGAATAACTATTGTTTCACAAATTTTACTTTGCTATACAAGAGCCATGTACTGCGTGATATTAAGCGCAGCCCCACAATTAAAATGGAAATCTCACTAATAAAAGACATATCTTCCCCAAGAAAAAATAAACTGCCTATAAGCCTGAGCTCAATGGTAATCAGAGAGGGCAAACATACTTGCATCAATATTTGTTAGCACACTTCACACCCTTGGGCTCTAAGTTCAGACTCTGACTGGACAAACTAGCACTTCTGCCAAAAGATGCAACACTATCTGTCATGCACCTCAGGCTTCTTACTTCTAACACCAGTCCCTTCCCTACACAGAGACAGGCCCCATGCTACCTTTTTTAGTGGAGAAAGCATCTCCTGCTCCGATTCATGGCACAACCGCCAAACTGATTGAATTAAAAGAAAAGACCAGGCCTAAGGAAAAAAGTTTAACTCCATTAGGTAGATAACTGACCTGATTGATTCACTTCGTGGCTGCATAAATATCTGTAGCAACCAGGAAAAAAAGAAAGAGGGCTAAGTTTGGGAATGCACTGGCAACAGCAAAGGTTACAATTGTACTTTACAGCAACTAAACCTACTTAAAACATTAATGAAATTATAATCTGAGTTTTCACAGCTCTACATGAACTTCATAATAAATCATGGTATCAGAAGTTACCTTCAACCAGTTATGAGCTGGAAATCTTATGTTTTTCTTCATTATAAATAATGTTACACATATACATAAAAAATTGCAACTACATATCCTTTATTATGTCTGACAAACACCTTAAGGCTCAGGTGTTTTGTTGTTGGTAGTGTTTTACGGCTTCTTTGAATTTACTTAGCCACTTCAGGCAATACGCTGTCAAAAAATATTCTTTCCAATTATTCTGCTAAATTAGAACAAAAGAATTTACACTTCGAATAACTTAAAACAATTCATTCCAAATCATGCATAACTCATGAATTGGATTGCCATATAAAATAAACTCAATTCAAAGTCACCTTTCATGTAACTATAATACAATCACTGGATCACATTCCCATTTATATTAAAGCTCCTTTCCACAGCTTCTGACAAAGTAAATTAAATTCCCCCCTTTGTATGGTCCCTTTTATATCATCAAAAAAACAGAAAGACATCCATCCACATAAGAGTAAACAGTACTCATCTTACTTTTAAAATGTAATGAGTTCAAAGTGAGCTATGCATTTACTTCTCCATTCCCAAATTAGGAAATTTTTCAAATACTTAAGATACCAGAAGTTGTCATACAGAATTTCAGAAGTGGCAACACAATAAAAAAAAAATTACAGTAACACTAAGGCATCATCCAGCACCAATATTGATGCTAAATTCATTCACCAATATCTTACCTGGGACCACACTAGTAAACTCCATAGCAGGATTGTTCCCTTTAGAAGGCTGAGATACTGAGACATAAACAAACCTAAGCCCAAGTTCATATAACCTCCAGCTAATGCCAACTGCTTTCCACATCCATTTATCCCTTTTAAATAAAGTTCACCCATATGTAATCTGTGTTCCTATGTTATTTCTGAATTTGGTGTAGGGTTTTGACCCTAAACTTCCAAGTCAGAAAATACATTACACAGAATAGAGTACCCCAAGAGTGCAGTACTATTAACCCCTGGAAAACCATAGCAGCCACTACCCTTCCAGACCTCACGTGGAATCTCCTTGTCACTTCTTTTGTGCAATTCATACGCACAATTTGCATCACTTTACACTGAAATATATTATTTCAAATTTCTCCTCCTGTGGTCAAGGGGTGCAAGAGCTTGTAATTTGTCATAGCTCAAAACATGAAGCAAACATCCTTCCCACTGGAACAGATTAGGTCATGTCAGTGTTTAACCCTGTAGATACTGTAACAGAAAGCTCTGTAAAGATTCCAGGTGGGAGCTACGTATTCTTCTGTTACCTCACTATTTTTAGACATGGTACACCTCCAATTAAAATTAACAGAGACCAGCAGAAAATTACATTCACTGGCAAATAGCAATAGCTTACCGAAGTTTCTATTTGAAAAATTGTTATCAAGACGTATTACTTTTTTAGTGTAAAACTGAAAAGGCAAATATGTTCTTCTTCTTATGAAGGTAGACCCCTACAGAGCAAAGAACTTCAGCTGAAGTTTTGCTGAACGAATACAAATTGAGCACATGAAGTGCTTGAATGGATCAGTGCCTTCTGTATCACCAAGCACGTATAGATTTATCCATTGTTTTATGGAAACTAATAATGCATTTCTTTGGTGACCATTTTCCTGTCTTAGAGTTTTAAAAAAAGAGTCCCTGAGGGACATCAAGAAACAGGCACATATTTCTTGAAATTGCTAGGAAACTTCGCTTTTTTTTATTAAACACTGCTTGCCATGACAAACAACATGACTAAAAATAGAATAAAGCAAACAAAATGTTACAAATAGAAGCTTTAAATATAATCACTATAAACTAAAAGCATTATTGAGTCCTGAGTGCAAACCTAGAAACAGTAATCTACAGGAATTAAGAAAATTTGGGAAAAACACAAAGCAAGAAAAGTTGCGGTTGTTTTTCTAGAAAGGTCCAGAAAAAGTGCAGGGATTCTACTTCTGCTGCTACTGAAAAAAAAAAAAAAACACCCAAACCCCCAAAACCCCAAACAGCAAGTTTTACCATAATTCAAAGGCAGGGGGGGCACTGGGAAGAATCGAACCCACTGAGTAAGATTTTATTGAAACAATCAGTTTCTACTTAAAAGTCACTGACAATGAAAGCAGAGTCACCAATTTCTGTAGTGTTACCCCAAGGATACAACAACTGCTGAAGTCAACCGGACCCACACTGAAGACTTTGGCAGAAGGCACAAGCATAACAGGGAAGTTCAGATAGCAGTAGCCTGCTGAAATTTCACTCCATTCTGCAAAATGAACACTGGAGATTAGTATTATTTTTTATATGGTGCTAATTCTTTGCTATGGAAAGCTCCCATGGACTTAAATGGAGACATTTTACTTAATTAGAAAAAGCAGAATGGGACCTTGTGCGACAGGATTAATGAACTGTTGCGGTCTCAAAAGCCATATAGACTATAGTCACCACCTCTTTCAACCTTCACCTCTGCATCTCCCACCTGGACAACAACTATTCCCTTTACAGTAATAAAAGTTTCCAGCACAGTGAAGTTCACTCACGTTTTAACTCCAATTTGGTTAGCACCACACAAAAACAGTGTCAATCTCCTCTATGCCTCTTACAGAAGTGGCAGATATGAGGAAGAGGATTTTATTTTTTAAATGCTAACTGGTGCAAATCCCAAGTGTTCTAATCCTTTCCATTGACATTCTAGCCGTATTAAATTTAGCTGAGACTTTGTAACTATTTTTGGAAGCTTTTAGCATCCAAAGGGACTATTATTCACTTTTATTCATCTAAAGCAGGGCTAGCAAGCTCAAGCAATTCAAGACCTGCATATTGCTCAGAAGGCTCAGCTGTGCCTCCCATGCCAGGGATGTGTCCTATGACCAGTAAAGAAACTCAGTTGGCATTGTGGCTTGCTAAGCAATCTGTATCTCCAGCCCTGGAGAAAACAAGCCAGCAGACACTGGTGCTCCACCCTACTAAGCCAAGACTCCAGCCCCATTTCACAATAGGAAGATGATACTTTGAGCAACCAATGCCAGGGGTGAAGATTTTACATGCTTTTCTTAAGATCAAGAAGCTGAGCTATGATTAATCAACCACTAAAGTTACCATGGTAACATTAAGGCATTCAAAGAACAAAAAACCCTCCCCAAACCCAAAGAAACCAGAACAAGCTTTCTGATTACCTTCACTTGGCCTCTATGCTACTCTACTTAAAGTGAACCAGTTTTATAAGAGGCACACAGTATTACAACATCACTGGCCTTCACCCAGATCTGTCACCTCGCACAGGGGTCAGTGGAACACTTGTTTAATAGCCCTCTAGCTCATAACATAAAATTCATAACTATACCCCAATTCTTACCGAGACCTACTTTCCCTTTCCCTGTTGGGAGGAAAAGAGAAAGAAACCATGTATGTCAGAGCTATGTGCAACAGGAGTTGTTCACAGTGTTGAACTCCTAGAAGATACTCAAGACACCATGATTACTTGGAATATAATTTCAAAGTTTCCTTGAAAAGGATTTTCTGCTGGTACACCCAAGTAATTTATAACTTAAAAAACATTAAGGACACCAGTGCAATGACAAACATTTTCAATACAGACAATGGCAAACCAAGATGCTGAATCTGAATACACACTACAATATTTGGAAGAGCACAAACTAGGACAACTTCTTCTCAGAAGTTTAAGGAGAATGGGACAGTTCCTGCTGTTAAAAGAGGCAGGTACCAGCAGTTACTAGTTAACAAAGTTGATAGTCTACAGAAAATCTTCTGTCCTTCTTTACTGTGATGTGTTTGCAGTTTTTCTGATTGTTTTATATTCTCACAGTATTCAGGCTTCCCTCTGTTCAGGAATGATGTGTAACCACGTAATGTAGTTTTACTGCAAGAATAAACACAGCAGAGTTTCTTTACAGTAGTTATGTATTTTGATAGAAAAAGAGTTTTCCTCTCCTCCTACAGAGCAACTCTTCTAACTAGGTAAACGACAAAGAGAAAACCAATTTTTAAGTGCAGGACTTGAAAGCCTAACACAGACGCTCATGTAAAGCATTCTCATTTGTACGAATTCTTTCAGCTGTATAACCCTATCCTGCATTTTCCTTTTAGGAAACTAGTTTAAACTCCAAACTCCAGCAAGTAAAGGGACTAAAATATTTTAGAGAGATACAAAAGAATCTAGGAAACGTGAGGAAAAAAAAACCAAACCAACAACTTTGGAGAGCTACCTGTTACATAAGCATCAAACAACATCGGCGTGGGATGCTGCAGCTAACCTCAAATCAGCCCAAGAAGAGTCTCTCCCAGGGATAGGGGCTTCACCGCATTCCTGCGCACCAGCCTGAAGTTCTACAAGTAGCTGGGACAGGTCTGCATCACTGCAGACGCCCACCTGCTTCGAGCCCACAGCCAGCGCTGCCCGCAGGGCTGCAAACCCCCCCCCCTTCCCACCTCCCCTCCGCCTGCCCCACAGGCGGGGATGCTCCCTCCCCTCACCAAGCCCCTCTCCACCCGCGGCGGACCGACCACCTGCCCCGGAGGACGAGCCGACACCACGTTCTCCCTCACCACACGCCTCCTCCTCCTCCTCCGCCCACCGGCCGCTTCCAGCCGCCCGCCGGGGCTGCACGGCGGGCACCGACCCCCGCCGGAGGGCGGGCGTCCGCGGGGAAGCCCGGAACACCCCCCCCCGCCTCCAAAAAGCCACGGGTGAAAGGAGACCCGAGGTAAGAGCGGGGCCCGGGGAGGCAGCAGGACGGCGGGCGCCGCAGGGAGAGCCGGCGGGGCGGTTACATAACCCCGCCACGGCGGGCGCACGGCGCCAGGTCGGCGGGGCAGGGCTGCAACAGGGCGGCCCCGCCGGGGAAGGAGCCCCTCGCGGCGGCGGCGGCCCTGCCCTTACCTGCTGCGGCTCGCTCGTCCTTCGCCTCCCCGCCGGTCGTCGCCGCCGCCGCCGAGCCCCGAGGACCGCGCCGCTGGCTCCTCAGCGAGCGCCCCGCACCTCTCGCCTGCCCGCGCCGCTGAGGCGAAGGTGGAGGTCAAGGCGGGAGGAGTGAGGGAACGCCGCAACCCAATCAACAACCCCCTCCGGCCGAACGAGCAGGCGGATGCCACCAATAAGCATGTGAGGAGCAAGCTGTTCCCGCCTCCTCCATCCTCTGGCCACGCCCCTCACCTCCCACTGCTGCGCGCCCGATTTGGGTTCCCCGGGTGGGCGGCGGGCAACGGCGTTCCCTGCTTCGTGTGGGGACAGGTGAGCCGGGGGAGGGCCTCACGTTCTCCCCGGCACCCAGGGGGCGGTAGGAACCAGGAGGCGGTTTCTGTCCTCGTTACTAGTGCGTGGCAAAGTTTCCCTCCCTCAGGGTGTCGACCCCCTTGCCCTGAGGTGAGGTGAGGAGAGGTGGGGTGAAGAGGGGTGAGGTGAAGTGGGATGGGGTAGGGAGATGTGCGGTGGTATGGGAGTGAGGAGGGGTGAAATGGGGTAGGGTAGGGGATGGGATGGACAGAGGTGGGGTGGGATGCAGAGGGAACAGGTGGGATGGATGCCCACACAGTGCCAGCACACTTTGCCATGCTTTTAGTGACAAACCTCCTAATGCCCCCTGGGGTGATTTTGTAGGGGGCCCAAATGCTGCTGGGGAATGGAGCTCCCAACCGCCGTTCCCATTTCTGACCACCGAAAAGCAAACTGACCCTTGAAGTGAGCTCCATCTGGAATGGATCCAGTTCTCGTTCATCTCTTCTTCAGACTAACAGGTGAATAAGGTGTATCTCGCCATTACAGACGAGGCCAGAAGGTGTGTTTGTAGGACTCTTGAGGAACATCAGGGTTACGGTGGAAGAAGGCTGATCGTGGTCATGATTTTAAAAAGCAGAGAAAGAATTCATATGCCCCCAAGGCATGCTTTATTAAAGGAAGGGCTATTTTCTCTCTTCCAGCTGTATGTCTGAGACTGCTAAACATCAGAGGCTAATGCTGATTTTCTGCGGTCTTTTTGCTTTGGAATGTAATACAGAGGGATTTAATCAATAGAGTGATACAGAAATGTAAATAGGTTTCTGTAAAGATGGCTTTGAAAATCTAGAATATAATGGAGAACTAGAAGAGTCCCATATAATTACTAAATACCCTATAAAAATCCATGGAAGGAATAATTCTCCATTAGTTAAAAATATATAAAAAGATGTGTGCCATTTAAAGCAGCACTTTCCAATAATAGCAGAAAAAACTGTTGTAATGAATGAGATCAATAGTGTATCCCACCTCATCTCTGCAAATACCTAAGAGGAATGCATTGTAGATTGTTGTATTTGGAACAGAGGAGTTTCTTCCTGGTCCCATTAACTAAGGACTGACATGCCTTGATGCATGTCTGGCTTAGATACCTTCCAGGCTTTCTTCTTTGGTTCTACTTTTATTTTTCAATACATAATAGATAACTGATAGTAGTAATTATTATTTCTTGTTGTTTTATCCTTGTACCTAAAATATGAACCCCTGACCACGATCTTATTGCTTTAGGCACTGTGCAGAAGAGAAAGCAGGCTATGAAACCAAAGATGTCACAATATAAACTAATCGGGTTTTAAATCAAATTATATGCTTGTTTGGGTTTTTTTTTTGTTTTAAGAATTAAACCTGGTAGAATATCTTCCTTTGTCTCCATTTACATGTATTCCCTTTGTGTGATGTCTTATTTTAATATTCTGAGTAGGAAAAGCATCCACTGTGCTTTTTCTGTCCCACATTTTGTTATACAATTTCTTTGTGTCTTCTTATCCCCATACCTCTTAACTGTGTCTTGTTCACAGTAGCCAGTCTCAAGTTTTATTCTTTTTCGTGTTTTCATATTGGGAAGAATATTTTCATTGTGATGAAGTTGCCCTAGCATATGCTTTCCTGGTAGTAAAACAGGAATCTCTACAGTTATGAAAGCAAGCTAATCCATGTTCAGGAAAAATCAGGAATGCCTAAGTCAGTATTTTGGCTTTTATATGCATCCAGACATTATTGCTAAGATGAAGGGGAAAAAAACCCAAATTCCACTGTTTGCAGTAAAAACGTCCTTCAAATTAGGTAATAATGAGAATAGCAACAATTGCAGGGTTTTTAATATCCCCTGTTGTAAGCATTAAAGATTTCTCTTAGGAAAGGTCACAAAATAATATATTATTTAAACATGGAAAAGTGGCGCTGCAAAAATGAGAATAAGAGCAACTGAGAGAACGTCCTTCTTGGAGTCACACCATTTACCCACGTAGGCCCCAGTGCTATTCAGGCCATGCAGCCTGAGTAGGCACCCTGTGCTTCCTAAATGCTGTGGGCATCTTCCCACAACCCAAGCAGTTGTAGAGTGCCAAAATCTGGAGGAAGCTGAAGTTCTGGAAAGGATACCAAAGGAGGTGATAAAACAGCTGCTACTTGCAAGATTTGCAAGCAGTGCTGTAGTCCTGCTCCCACAGAACAGAGTGGGAGTTTTGTTAGTGATATCTCAGAGCACAGGCTTAGCCTATCTCATCCAAATCCTGAGCTGCTCATTATCTTCAGTCTGCACCTGCTTCTTATCTACAGATTTTATCTGTAAGCACAAGTGGCCTCTCAAATGTGCTGAAGCAACAATGGTGAATTTCAGCACAACTAAAGTGCTGTAACCAAAAGACTTCGGCCCCCTATGTTATGTTGATTTCTGATCATCAAAATACAAACACTGACTCACTCCTGCAGCCTTTGCAGGAACTTTGGTGACAAAGTTTTCTCTTTTCAGAAGCAATAAGTAAGTGATGTCTCAAAATCTGTAGATTCTCAATAAGTGAGCGCTGCTTCTTTTACATTTCTGCTCACTGGGATAATCCCAAATTCTTTGGCCAGGTATGGATTATGATTTCTTGCAAATGGCTGAGTCTGGGGATTAGAGTGGATAAAGCAAGTAAAATTAATGTTGACTCTATCAGCACTAGCATACTCTTGACTGTTTCTGTTACTTTTTTAGAATATAAAAACAAAAACACAGTTGGATCCATCTAGCTCTGTATCTTGTCTCCAGCAGCCAAGACTGAATGCTTAGTAAACCAGTGTAAATATAGACTATGTATTCTTCTCCTATTTACCTTATAATTTTCCAGCAACTAGTGAGGTAGGGACTTCTGGAACTCAGGGTTGTTTCCAAGCTACTATGCTTAGTAGCTACCAGTGGTCCTGTTCTCTAGGAGTTTGTCTTAAGTCTTTTTGAGCCCATTTGTGGTTTTGCTTTCCACAATATGCCATGCGGTGATAATTCTTCATTGTGTAAAAACAATTTCAAGTATTATTCCTGATTGTTTTATTAAGTACTCCTTTGTTGTAGAGGCAATAAATGAAATTTCTTTTTTTATCTTCTCAACATCATTATTTTCCAGACTTTAATTGGATTTCCCTTCAGCTATCCCTCTTTCAAGCTGATGTGCTTTTCTCTATTTCCAGTGTGAAAATTTATCACCATCCTCGTTATCTTTTATAATTTTACTAGAAAACACTACTTTCTTTAAAACTTTGATTCTACTAAAATGTCTGTTGAATTTTGCTGGATCTGGAATGGTCAAGAGCTGTATGGCCGAGGGACTCAGAAGAACTCTGAGCGTATGAGCGATAGAGTCCTATGACTTTGGGGGTCCCCTCATCACCTGAGGGGGGAGCTACTAATTCTTAACATTCAGTTCCCCTTTATGTTCACTTCCTAGCCCCGCACTAACATTTTCAGAGAGCTTTCCACTTCAACCTCCAGACATCCTGCAGCAAAAGTGATAGCTCTAACCAGTGTCTGTGTATGTATAGTTAGGGTTATTTTTTCCCATGTACGTTACTTATCACCACTGAATTTCATCTGCTGTTTTATCACCCAGTCACTCAGTACAGTCAGACACCATTGCCTCAACACCCCTTCAGTTCCATCCTGTACATGTATAACAACTGCAAAGCAGCTTAGATACAACGTATTGCAGATGTTTAAATAAAAATGTTCAAAGGAAAGACCATCTCTTTTTTTTTCATTTATCTACAGAACATTTTGCACAGTTCTGAGTGCAAGATTAACAATTACTGCAGAAAAGGAGAGTATCCTTCACTTGCTGTAAAATTTCGGTGCCTATAACACCCTTGCATGTGATATTCCATGAGCAGGTTCATCATGGAGCGAGGCTGTTTCCTTCTTCGGGGATTTGGACATGCAGAGAAACACACGCTTCAGCTGTGCACAGGGATGCCGTTTCTCTCCAAATCTGTTATGTGGGGGTCAGGCAAGAGGGGAGAACCTGTGGCACCGCTCTGAGAACCCCTGAGCTCCTAACCTTGCAGTGGGACAGCCCCTGCATTTGGCTCTGTTGTTCACTAAACCCTCTCTCTGGTATATCGCTGTTGTTTCTGACCATCTTCAGGGTCAGACAGAGGTCAAAGAGGAGGCTCGTGTTTTTTAAGGCAATGAGAACAGGAACAGATAGTCTTCACATTTTCCATTCACTTCTGAGAGTGAGAGTTGCCTGAAAAAAAGTCTTTTTGATCTGACATTGCAAAAACTCCATATCTAACATAAAGTTCCACAAAATAGAGCTTTATTATCTTACAGCTAACCCTCAGTTTTGAAGACAACAAAAATGCCATGCCCCAATTTCTGGTTAAGGAATATTTTTAACCAGGAAATGTTTTTTTAGCCTAGATGCATGAAAGATCAAGGGGAAAAATGGGTTTCATTGACTTTTAAAACAATCTCCATTTCACGAAAGAAAAAAAAAAAAGCCTTTTGTTCTGTAACAAGTAACATCCTTAAAGTACAAGTTCTCTCAAATCTGAAATATTATGGCCAGATTTAAATTCTCCCATTTGAATGAGGATGCTGAAAGATGAGGAGGTTTTCATTTTGTTGAAATACATGAGGTATTTAAGATGATTGTTTTCACCTATGGGCTGCCTGTTTCTTCTCAGCTATCATCTCTACGCAAAATAAAGGCAGCACTGTGTGAACTGCTGATGGTGTGTATACCTGCTACCAAAGCTACAAGCATCTCACGTGAAGTAGAGGGATGACAAACTGCAGAGGTAGGATGTTAAGGAAACTGATTTCCTGGTTTCTTTAGAAGATTATTGTTTCCTCTTGGTGTCCTTTTCCCAGTGGTCTTCTCTCTGCAGAGTCTTGGACTGTTTATTTTATAACTGGTTCACTAAGGTCAAGGCCTGTGCAAGCTACCATGCAAATTCAAAAGCAGTCTTGGAGGTATAGTCACAATTCAACAGCATGACTGATAACATCAGCTCAAATTCCTCAAGAATAAACTGTGGTTTGCTGCCATGTGTTAACAAGTAGAAGCACTTGGTTTCTAGGATTTACCCAATCAAAATACAGGAAGCTAAAACATCTGGCTTCTCAAAATGATCATAAGGTTATAGAGGGAATGACAAAGATGCCAGACAAATAAAATCCAGGAAATGAGCACAGTTTAACCAGAACATAAGTTCAGTCTCTAAACATACTGTCTTACCTTTCTGATACACTGATTTCTATCTTTTTTTAGACTGAAATTCTCCGGGAAGGAAACTTTATGTATTTGAGGAAGTGCTAAGCATCATGATGGTATTTAGTAAGTAATTCTTACCACCTCTCCTGCTATTTCTTAGTTTTGTGATGAGAATTATTAGAAGTGACTTGCCCATCGTGACCCAAATGGAAATAAAAAAAATGCAATGAGCCATAGCTATGTGACCTCAAGCCAAACGCTTCAAACTCATGTACCTAAATATAGACACCTAAATAAATGGCCTGATTTTCAGAAGCACCGTGCAACTCTGAGAGTTGTAGGTGCTCTGAAAAATCAAGATGCTTATCTAGGTATCTAAATACAGACTGAGCTTCTGAATATATTATTTGATCTGCTTCAGAATGTAAACAACTAAGAAAACAAAGGTACTACAAATACTATTTTTACTGTGCTAATTAGAAGGCCACAGAGTGTAATCAACTGCAAGACACAATTTACTCTTATAAAGCGAATAGTGTGGTAATTATTGTTTATCAATTGTTGAGAAGTAGAATTTAGGAGCCCTAGTTCTGAAGCAGTGCTAGACAGGTTTGATGGAGAAATCCGTTGTACTAGATTTATTTGCCTTTTATAATCTTGATCCATAATTATAGAGATTGACACAGAAAGGCTCAAAAATGTCAGCTTAAGGAGTTTGTTTATATTGAGAGATCATAAAAAATTATTTATGTGTTACATTCTCTTAAAGTGTGATACATAGTCCTAAGGATTTTTGTGTGTTTCTTTTATTTCTGAAATCTTCATTCATTATTCTGACACTTTTAGGTGAATGTTGCAGGCATAATTGGAATATCATTGGAAACACAAGAGTGTGAATGATCAGTTTTTTAGTCAGCACATGACACCACATACACGTTCAGTTAATAGAAAATAAGCAGCTCAAGCAGGTAAGTAACAACTGAGGCTATATTTTTGTGCCTGAATTGTGCCTAGAAGTAAAAACGTACACACACAGCCTTTTTCAACACTTCTACTAAGGCATGTTTTGTTTAGACACATTATGTTAGTGTATGCCTATAGATGTTATTATTTTTATATATTATGGCACTAGAAATGTAGAAATACATCAATGATTGACAGTTGGCCCCTAGATGGTGCCAGTGCCTACATACTGCCAGCCCTTGTGCAAGGTGAACACTGGAGATGGCAAAACAGAAATGGTCTTTGTGACACAGATATTCTTGGGCAGTCATAGCTTCTACAACACTGAGTCATTGCGGCAGAGCAACCTCTGAAGAGTGTCCTTCTTCCACATCAGCCAGAGGGAAGTCTCTACTCCTTCATCCTGCTCTCCCAGCAGTGTGACAGAGCTCCAAAAGAGATAGACGGTCCATCCAGGCATTGTGTCCTACCGAGGCACTGATCTGCCAGTCATACCCTTGCAGAGTTGCACTCCAACTTTGAGCTTTTCAGATATTTGGCAGCCTGGATATCTGAAAATCCTGAAGGAAGGAGTAAGCTGGGCTTACAGCTGAGCTGGGAAGAGGGAAAAAGGGCACTGGTGAAGTTCCTAGGAAGGACAGGAACAGTAAAGGGAAGTTGGAAGGGAAGGGAGAGAAGAAACAGGGCCTCTGGTCTAGATTCTGCTTTTGGGGTGCTCCAATGCCACCTCTGGAAGAAGCCCGCTGTGCTGTGAATTCATTATGTAAATCTGTTTGCAGAGAGAGCCTGTGCTAGAGATGTCCTGTTCAGACAACCAGCCCAACAAGACATCCAGAGGCACAGCGTGCTCCTGGGCTGTGAGGTGCTTACAGTCCAGAGGTAGGACAGCCCCAGCTCCCACCATTTGCCCAGCTTCCACCTTCAACCCCTGTACAAAGATGCCAGTGCTGGCATGTCTCCGTGTGGAGGGGTAAATGTATCTTGTCATGTGCGGATCAGTGCTGGCAGGTGTGGTAGCTCAGAGCAGATGCTTTAGTCATTGCAACTTTTGCTATGTTCTGTCACTTGGATTTGTCCTGGCTTGTGGGTAGGTAGAGAACTCACTACCCAGTTTCTTCCTACAGACCCATATGCCTACATGTGTAAACTGCACATGTCCACAAAACCTCTGAACCAGACTGCAAGGCCAGAGTCTGTAAGAAAAATTTAGCAAGGCTGAATTTATTGATTAATACCCAAAGGACAGAATATAACCATCTCCTGCTGATTCAGGTCTTTTTTTTATTTTAAGGAATAACCAGATCATTGTGATGAGACTGGCTTTTAACAAGTGGTGCTTGATTTCCATTCATGGTAAGCAAAGACCAGTTGCCAGGTTTTCAGATAGTAAAACATTCATTGGTTTATTTTTTCAGAAAAAGGAGCTTCAAACCCCAAGTTTAATGCCTGAAAACACCCTTGTAATAATCCTTTTTTATGTGTGTATCATTCCAGTTCTATAAACAAGCTTAAAATAGTAAATCATAATACCAAGGTTTGGACAGGGGAAGAATGTCAAAGGCAGTATCTTGAGCTATTCAAGTAATGAATTACTTGAAGAGTAGAACTCTAAGTATCTTGCACTGTTCATCTCTTAATTTTAATGTGGGAATCACACTCGAGCAGCCATGTCACGATACTGGAAAGCACTTGATTTTCTTTTGGTATCAGCAAACAGAAGGACACACTTAATGCTTTTCTGAGCAATGATGGTTTTCAGAATAAAGGCCAGATAAAAGGCCAATGCCTTGAAATTGCCCCTGGATCTGTGTCAGCAGTAAACAAAAAACAACACTATGAACCCACTGAAACTTCTGTGTTTAACTCGGAAGAGTCAAGTCTAGCTACAGTTGAGACCTTTGACATGAGAAAGAGTGAGAGAGCCCTATCTTCATCTTGGAGCATACTCTACCAGTGCAAGACCCCACAGTTAGAGGAGTCTGGAAATGCAGTGCTGAAGGACTACATCCATAGAGGCTCGTTAGGCTCTTCTTTGGGTCGGATGTTCATAGAAATCACTGGTAATTGTCTCTGAGCAAGGACCCAGGAAAAAGTGAATGCCAAATCTTGCCATTCCCTAATTACACTTTGCAAAGAACATGATCCTCCTTAGCTTTAGGCTTCTCTGGCCAGCTGTGATTACCTAATCTGATGTCTGCCTTGTGTGAGGTATTATACCCTCAGAAGAGATGTTTTTTGCCCTTGTAGACTACCTAAAAGTTGCTTTATGGAAGTGGAATGCCTGTATAGAGAATTTAGGTCTTCAGACTTTTCTGATTTGTGCTTTGCAGATTCCTGAAAAGTAATCAGGTTGCCTTTCCCTCCTCTCTCCACCCCAGGAATGCACACACACCAGATCAAAAGCTTCTGTTTCAGAAAAATGTGCAATTTTGTTTTCAGAACTATTAATATAGAAATGTAATTTCAGTCCTCGATAAAACAATTTCATTTCCTGATCTGCATTTTTACCTTATTTCAGGTGGGAATCTGCTCGTTTTCACTTTGGTTTAACTTTGGTATCCTCAGTCTTCGCTCAAATCACTTCTAGCATTCCCTTGCATAAGCTAACCAGATTGACTCCAAGGCTTGGCAGGCTTAGCAACATTTTTATCAACTTTCTGATTTAGCTCTCATCTCTCTCAAATTTATCAGCAGCCTTTTGGAATTACAGCCAGGGCGGTTACAGTGCTATCAATGGGAGATGTAGTATCTCCTCTCCAGCACAGAAGTTCTCGTTTTCATCTCCAAAATCCATGTTATCCCTTTCAGGCATAATATCCCACTAGAGCTCAGGCCCAGTTGTTTGCTCATGTGCCATGACTCCTTCCTCACTTCTCTTTTTCAAAGCTGCAAAGATTTAACAGTAATAATCGCACTGTACTGTACATTAAGCTCTTTCAATGCTTATTACTCCAATACTCTGCTTAGTACTTGGGAAAGATGATGTATCAAATTTCTAATGCAGTAAAAGCAGTAAACAAGTGAAAAAGCCTGACACAACTTAGGAAAGTTATAGATGTAGTTCCTGTCTCACAGATAGCTGCTCCGTAGTGGTTGGTTTTATGAAAGGACGTTGTATTTTTACTCAACAAAAACACTTGTCTGTAGTCTTTAAATTCCAAGCTTTGCATTAAAAACAAAATAATTCTGAAGCATCTGGGGTACAGCTGTGTCATCAGCATCTTAAAAAGTGTGAACTAAGAGATTTTAAGTATTTCTTCTGAATATTTTGACTGTAACTCTACAAGTAATGCAATTTACCAGTAACACAAGTATGGCAGTTCCAATTCAGGAAAGCACGTAGCTTATCCAAAGTGTTACAGACATACTATCAATAAGCAGGCTTGAGTGCTTTAATGAGTATGAGCAATACTTACAACTTTTAATCCATATGGACTTTGCAGCAGTGGGTAATTATCATTATTACCCCAAGGTATAGCTGAGGAAACTGAGTCACTGAGGGATGAAGTGATTCGCCCAAAGAGCACAGTGAGTCAATAGGAGAGCTGGGAATAGAGTGCAGAATTCCCTGCGTTATCCATTGGAGTCCTCAGATAATATCATTTTATAAATGCTCTATCTTTGTAAAGACTTCAGTGCTATAATTATCTTCCCAGGACTCTCATGGAAACAAGATATTTATAACTCCATTAAGCCTTTCCTAGTAATTTTATGATCAAAGTGAAAAAAATAAATAATGCTGTGCCAATCAGTCACATGTCCAATGTCATTCAGAATGGCTACATGATGAAAGCTTCTCCTTGGTTGTTTCAATTAAACGCTTGCTATCTTTTGAATGCCTTTCTTGTGTCTAACTCTCCTTCCACTGCATACCGGTGGAGAGGAAATATTTCTTGCCATGTGATCAGCCACACATTTAGAATGTACCAAATAACTGGGAAAGATGCTTGCTGCCAATAAAGCCTACTGGTTTATTCTATAAATGTGACCGTTGAAAAACAATATTTTTCCTAAAAGCCCTTAACGTTTGCCAGTTTCACCTAAAATGAGCAAAGCTACCTCAGTATTTCCACTAACACTTGTGTCTCTTTAAAATTACAACACAGATGCCAAGACTAACTGTAAACAATGGGTTAGTGACTGAGGCGTTTGGACCCTGGTTCAGCAAAGCACTTAAGCATGTGCTTAAATTGAAATCCATTCTTATTCTGCAAATCCATTTCAAGTGTTTGCTTAAAGCAAAACACACGCTTAAGCCGAGTTTTGCTTGGCACAGTGCTTAGGCACGGCACAGAGCTAGGGCCTTAGAATTAATTTCTTTTTGAAAGGAAGTCATTATTTTTAGCTTACCTCTCAATGGCTACAGCCATATCTTTTAGTCCCCAGATATCTATTTTCAGGAGGTATACGTGTAAGCCTAAACTTCTTGTTTCTGTGACAATCAGCGGCACAGAAAAGATATCGAATACCGTTACTAGCATAAAGAAAGAGACCACTTGAAATACTTGACTGCCATGTACAGATGAGAGGGGCCTTCAGTGAGGCTCCTTAGAGGGAAGACATAAAAGAAGTTGTGATTATTCTGGGAGGTGGGTGCTGATACAACAGGTGATCTTTTTACCATGCTGACTAGAGAAGATTCATTTGCAGTAGGTCAACAATTTTAACTCAAAATGTTTTGATGAGTTTTCTGTCAAATATTGTATTTCCACCGGAAATGTATGTTTTCAGGGAAAATGTTTATACTTTCCTGAAAAGTATCAGGAAATGTTTGGCTGCAGTATGATAGTTTCTGCGGTTCTTTCCCTGAAACTCTTCTTTAATATACAATAAAATAAAAATATTATTAAAGGAAATTTGATTTAAAAGAGTTTTATTGCTCATTTCTCATAACCCTATATTTCCTCTCTCTCGTTGAGAAGACTCCTACCATTTGTTTCACTGGCTTAAACATGGGAGTTACTTATTCCAATATAAATGAATACCAACATACAGTCCTGGCCAGCGCAAACTGTGGGTTTTGCTCAGATAGATCTGGCCTATGGTACGTCTGGAGGAGGAACAACTGCATTTTCTAAGATGTTTTTTCAGGGATGCCCCACTGCATTCCCTTTAACGTCCATACTTCATACAGAAGGTAGAAATACAAAGATAGGTCAAAATATACTATTTTTTTTCTCTGTGGGCTTAAAAATCTGCTGCTTCATACACCCTTGTGGTAGCGGTATGAATAAAACCTCATTCTGACTCCTGCTACTGATATGTAGAAAAGCTTTCTAACAGTAGGGAGAGTCAGGTAAGAGGACAAATCCCCCATGGAAATTCAGCACTGCCATATTTAAAAGCAGACTGGACAAACACTTGAAGAATAATTATTTAGATACTGTCAATCCACTCGTGAGTAGGGTATCGTGATGACCTTTTAATACCCGTTTAACCCCATCCCAGTGGGAAAGTGCTGTCTTTCCCCCCGCCAGAAGCTTCTGAATTATTTCCAGGTAGAAGACCCCATTTGGCTCTATCACTTGACCACCACATTGCTTTACTAATCCACCTCCCTTGTTTTTTTCCACCTAGGAAAGTATGGTACCTGCATGGAGCTGTCATCCACTACAGGGCAGTCACACAGTGATAGGATCCCAGAGTGAAGCCCACTTTTTTTCACCTGCTTGTTTGGTATGTCTCTGGCTGTCTAGAACAGGTACTTCTTTCCTGCCAAAGCCTACACTTTAATAAAAATACATCCTCCCTTTCAGGACAAACATTTTCATGACTAATTCTAGACTGCTAGGGAGTTGCTAAATCTGGTAGCCTGACAGAGGCGAGGATGCCGCAGCTCCTCGCCCCTGGGTCCAGCCTGCACGAGGCTGAGCATAGATTCCCAGCAGGCACATGCACAAACAAACACACACGTGCAACGTCTGTATGCACTGATGGCCTCACTAGCCAACACAGACAGAAACACTCGGCATCACACAAGCAGCACCGACAGCCTCGTCCTGCTCCCCTCTCTGGCAGATCAGGATGAAGGTCTGTGAGTGTGAATTGTATGTAAAAATACAGACGTACAATATGGATGCCTCCAGCAGCTGGGCCTGATACTCACACCCAATACCCACATGTGCACACACAAGAGAGACCATCCCACAGGAAAATATGTGAAAATGGACAGTAAAAAGAAGACAGGACAGACTGCACTGATCAGGCACAGGGCACAGCTGGACAAGCATAGCAGTCAGCAGCCTGTTTACAGGCAACTAACGTCTTTTATCCCCTTATCCCTCTTTTTTTCCCACATTTGTTCCTCCCCAAGCCACCTTGATCCCTCCCTTTCCCCACCTCTGCTTCCTCCCCTAAACTTCCCGTAAGAAGTCTTGTGCAACCACAAGCTGCTCCTCCCCCGCATCCCACAACGTGTCCAATACCCACAGGCAGTGTTCCCTCCTCAGCCCAAAAGGTGGGAGCTGCTCCCGTTGTCGCTGCTGGGTGTCACCCCTGCACATGGCCAGCCCTGGGAGGTGCTGGGCAGGGCATTGCTCAGGGTCCCCACCTGCTTTTGCTCCTCTGCTCCTCTGTTTTAGGGGGGGAATGTGGTTTTTATCACATACCCTAACATTGCCCACAGGCTGTTCTTGCAGCATGTAGAAGGAGGCAGAATGTAGTTCTCACCAGACACAAGATCGCACCAAGTCTGAAAAACTCAGCAATATGTAGAAACTACACCAGAGTTGTGCTTGTGTTTGGTACAGATCAGAAGCCATGTGCAGTGGTGTGTTATTAAATATTCACAGTTGTAGTTGGCTTCAGGTGCCTTTTATTCATTCTAACCAAATTGATGCTACCTTCAGGTTATACTTTCCTTTTCAGTTTAAAGTCAAGTTTGCCATTACGGAATTTTGATTTTTTGAGTTACCTCTCTTGGGAAAAAAAAACAAACCAAAACAAAACAACACACACCAAAAAAAAAACCCCAAACCCAAAAGTAATTAAACAGAAAAATAAAAATAAATGCACATTGGGGAAAAAAAAAATCTTTGCAAAACTACAAGATACCTGAACAAATATTGTGGACATTTCCATATTTTAAAATTAAAATATACACTTTTGGGTAATGACCACACGTGAAAACCAAGGGAATAGTTTTCAGTTATGGAAGAGATTCTGAAACAGCAGATAAGAGTGCAACACTTGCAGAGTTAACCAGTATGATCTAAATTAGAAGTTAGACAAATCATTTTCCAGCCATATAAATCATTACAGTTTGTTAAATTTTTGTAGCTGTAACTGAAGTAAGCCAACCATTTAATGAATTATACAATGTGTTATTTTCCTATGGATGTTATTCCCATAGTTTTTACTGTTGTTGAAAGTCCATTTGTGTTTTTTTACAAATGCTTCTAAAGTGATGAATAATCTTTACTTAAAAGACTAAAAATACATGCCAGCTATTATTGTATATGAAATCTGACAGCAGTTAAAGTGTTGGTATCTGAACTTATTTGACAACTTCTTTGAACAACTTTTGCTAGGTATTCTTTCTAGGATTAAATATTTTTAGATTTGTGCAATTTGTTCTGTAAGTCGGTCATGTTAAAGGGAAAGCAAAAATGTTCTAGATATTAGACAACCAGTCTGATGAATAGCAATAGCTTTTCTTGCAATCACTTTTTATTAGAAGCCAAACATCATGATCAAACTTTTATTGCATATTCATGCAAAGACTGATTCTGAATCCTATGGAGCAAATAAAGCTCAGTAGAAATTTTAGGTGCTCCGGTGGAACAAGGCCCCAGTGTTTCCCATGCTTGCAATTTTTCCATTACAAATGCATTTTATTTGCAAAATTTGGCACCAACTGTAGGCAGAGCAGGCCAGATCTTTATCTACCTATACAGGCAGTGCTCCATAAGTCATGCTAGTTTATCATGGCTGTGGATCTGATCCGGAGGTCTCTGCTCAGCACCGTCCTGTGTTCTGTGCACGCCAGCACCAGGGAGCCGTATGGAGTTACCAGTTTGGTTTCTTAGCACAAGGCACCACTTTGGCCTTGGTTTGGAGACCTGCAGGAAGCAGTGACCTAGTCCAAGGGACCTGCTTTTCTGCTGGTTCTAGTACAACTTCCATGCAGGATTTCCAAATGGAGCAGCTTTTTGTCCTGAATGTCTGGTTGGCGAGTTTAGTATATCAGTTATCTGCAAAATCTGTGAATAATTTGGCCCACAAATTATCAATGCAGCACGAGAGCTTGCTTTTTAAACAGTAGGAGGTAGGCAATCAGGTGAGGAGCACAGATACGACTATATTGGTATGGCATACCACAATGCAGAGTATGTACAGCATTTAAAGTTGAAATGAAGAACTGTTAAGGCAGAGAACCTATATGAAGATGTAGGATAGGGAAGCAGCTCAGTGGTCCATCCATCCAGGGGTGGCTGGCAAAGGGAGGTAAGTTAGTGCTGGGCAGCTTTCATTCCCGGCATTTATACTGGACCCGGAATGGTGCCATGGGTTGCTGTGTCCCCACCAAATGTAAAGGGCTCTGCAAAAAGGAGAAAATCCATAGAAACATTTAAGTTAGTTCAGTTAATGGAATTATCATCCTGCTTTAATATTAAGATATAAACATAATCTTGGAGCTTTGGTCTTAGAGAACCAAGACCAAACACTGAGAGTATTTCTTGGCTTTGCCAAAGCCATTGAGTAGGGCCTTCATGATTACTTTTTATTCCACTCACTCTGACAGAGGGTAACACATGAGATCTTAAGAAACTCTAATGGTTTTGAATATCTTCACCTGCATAATTGCCTGTGGGTGCAGACCCAAGTTACAATCAACTCCAGTGAGAGCTGGCATGGCAACACACCATCAGTCAGGAAGAGGCAACCTTCCTCCATATTCTGGGTGGACTCTCTACCACTACTTGAGATCAACATCTCATGTTCTTCAAGGAGAGCAGAGGAATTAAGTTCTCTGAGCTTCCAACTTCCAGGCTAAAGGGCAATCATACAAAGCCCATGCCACTCTAAACTTCTTCTGCTCCTTAGCAGTTTAGCTATAGGGCATGCATGTCATGTTTAGGTTATGACAGGTAGACATGCTCATTTAGCAGCAGTCCGTGTTTGTGAGGAACAATGATTTTTGGAAAGTAGAAAGGACACAGTGCAAATGGAGAAGGAAATTACTGCTGAGAGTGGAGACTGCGCCACTCTCCCTTAATGGTAAAACCTTTCTCTGCCACAGCTGCTCTATCAGCCTTACCCCAATCATTTATCTTCCACCACTGAATATGTAGTGGAAGAGCACTGCGAGTGCTGCATCTGATTTAATATCTTTAAAGTATTAATAATCCAGTTCGATATTCATTGTTTTTCTGAGTGGCAGAAAGCAATATAAAATCTCTTGTAACATTTAGGCAATGATGAGAAAATACTCTTGTAGGCATTTTCTTCTATAGACAGTGCAGCCCCACTAACATTGCTGGAGTTACTCTGGGTTTTCTGAGTTAAAACGAAGATCAAGTTATTCATTACATGTTTTATTAACTCTCCTCTCAAAATTTTGCTTCATTATACATAACCACAGTTGAGCATGGTTGTTCAGCTGAGCATGATGAACAAAGGATATAAAGATGTGGAATGGTATATAAATACATGGATCTTTTACCTCCTTTGGTACTGCATCCAGAAGCACAAATTCATATTTGTATAGGAATAGCACAACAAACAACTGGATTTCCATGATAGCAAACCACCTGCAAGAAAAGGGAGGAAAACATTGGCCTGACAATCACATGTGTCTTATCACCAGATAAGAAACAGGGTGTCTTTGACACATTTTACATTCCATGCTTTAGTTCTGCCTGAAGGTTTATCTTCAGTAGGAAAATATGCTGTGGCTTTGTTCAGCTTCATTACTCAGCGAAGAACATGAATGTAGCGGCTGCCCCTTCTTTCCGGTGAAATGTTAGACCAACAGTATCCCTCTGACATCCTATTTTAAAATAGCCCCTTATCATTATGATTTTTTCCACTGTATAAACATTTATGTTCTTCTAACGCCTGCCGACTTGAAATAACTTCATAGGAGTGAGAAGACAGTCAAATATAGAAAAGACTATATGACTAATTGTGCTATATAAAGTTATATAATACAGCTGGGAGCCTGATGACATCAGAGTAGCTTTGACAGCGGGAGTTATTATTTAATGCGTCAGCATTAGAATGCAGTATGAGACCCAAGGGCATGATTTTTTTCCTGTAACTCTCAAGAAAGGTCTTTCTTAGTCAGTCCGGAGAAGATCTGCAGGTGAACTCCTCTAGGCTATTACTTTTTAAATGCTGATATGTACAAGAGGTTTCTGCGTTCAGGCACTAGCATGCACCTATGCCAGGTCATGGGATTAGTCACTTGCAGAATTTAGACATAAGTCTTAAATATCTAGTTAACATAGTAATACTACCTTGCTCTTCTACACAATTTATTTTCCATTATCTGAGATGCTGGAAAACTTGGATAAAACAGCTATTGGGGAATTCACTGGGGAGAAGGCCACATGACTGTACATGGTGTCAGCCTGGATTTGGCCTGGCAGGTGTGAAGAGGAAGCTAATAAGCCCCCCGAGACCCAAGCTAACTCCTGAAGAGCCATCCAGATCTGCATACTGAGCTGCCTTGTGCTCCAGAGTGGGAGGATGCTTGTTTGTTTTGGCATAGCTTCAGACCCAAATTATCTCTGTGATTTCACATTGCAATTACCTTGAGATAGGGAGCTTTTGGTGACCTTGAGCTCGGGGGAATGCAGTGCAGAGATTTTTCAATGGAAATTAGCTCAGGTCAGGGAGAGCTTACTAGCCCAAACTCCATGCCGGCAGCACCTTACGAAGGTGGGCTCCTTACAGTCACTGCACTGTTTGCACAGTGCAGCCCTGGACCCCTGGTGCTTGAGGTCCTGCCTCTGAGCCATCCTCACTGGTTTGGCACGGGTATACCATGATGCAGCCAAACGCCAACATGCCTCTGGGTTGCCCTGAAAGTGGAAGTGCTGCGTTTACAGAGGGCTGTCCTTCCAATGCAAGCACAGCCAGATGCAGGCTGACCAGCTTTGACACGTCTGTACCCACGGCGGGGTTCATCTGCAATCTGTCTGAGCAGCAATGGATATAACTGATAACTGACTGCAGCATTTCCCACCATTAAATCTCAAAGTGCTTTTCCCAACAGGCTCCTGTTATTCTGCTCTGCAAACAGATGCTGAGACACAAGGATGATAAGCAACACACATGTCTGAGGGTGGCCAGAGGGACGGTCCAGGAGTGAAAGGCAGGACTGCAGAGTCCCATTGCATCCTTCTCTCCCATGGCACATTGTACTGAGCAGAAACCATAAGCTTTCTTGCAGATAAATGCCCCTTAGTTCCCACCTGTCTTTTGTATTCATGACTGAGTCCTAGAGCAGTTTTCCTCTAAAAACTCTGAGCCACTGACGCCTACCCGTTTTATTTAGTGACAAGGGGTTTTGACAAAGATGTCATTTCTGAAATCTTGCCCCCAATGCACTGCTACGTATTTGTGCTGTGCTGGAACCAGGACCCCAGCTGTGAAGTGATGTCCTGCAATAAGTGGAGTCCGGTCCTGCAATAAGTGGAGTCCGAGAATGAAGTCACGGCCGTTGTGCTGAGGGGTTTACAATGTCAGCATAAGATAGGAGACAACAGACAGAGCTATGCAAGATAAGCACAGTCTCACAGGCAATAGTCACCTGGTTAGACACAAGGAGCTTCACTGCCATCAAAATTTTCCTTTAGGTAAAATAGATGGCACAGACATGGCTTTGTGGGAGCTCTACCCATGTCAGTTTGCTAGAATATTTGACAAGTAAGTTATTTTCTAGCTTTCAGTTTGGTTAAATTAGCTTTTGATTTCACAATGAACTTTTGCAGTGGAGAAATTAAATGTTTAATACAATTCATTTATAAATTCCAGTACTGAATCAAATGAAAATGCATCTTAAACTTGAAATATCATTGTTACATTCAGTCATACCAAGGAAATCTGCAACCTGGGATCTAGATACATCCCTTGATTTAATTTCCTTTCTTCCAAGACCACGGCATTATTCTTTTAGAATTATTGCTGAAAAGTGTGAAGGTGTGTGTTACTATGTGGACTGCCAAAGGGTTTGAAAGGACTTTTTGTCTGTCAGCAAGAAAAAGATTCTCCATCTGTTGTCTATATAGAAATGTTATAATTTTCTTTCTAACCACAAACTTATTTTAAAGTTATTATCAGAGTCCAGAGAACAGCCTGAACAAAGAAATAGGTCTGTATATATAAATAAGCAGCTTTCAGAAACATTGTTTTGCAGCTTGTCCTGTACCTGCAGATTCCTCTTGTGGATTCTGCTGTCACTCTTGCTGGGAATGAGGCTGTGCTCATATTTAGCTCAGGAATATGGTACAAGCCACGCAGGTACAGCAGTGAGTGAGCTCTGGCAAGCCTAAATGGTGAATGCCATTTTCTTCATTTTGTTTGTGCCTTTAATGCCTTCACAAAGTTTATCTGACTCTCATGTCCAGCCTGCTATAGGGTGCAGATTCAAGAATGCAGATTCTCTGCAACACCCTCTAGATTCCTTGCCCCATATGGGAGTCTTGGGTTAAACTGTATAATTTTAAGGATTCTTGGTTCCTTGCTTCTTAGAGGAGACCACGTTTTGAAGGCAGAGAATTGAGCATAGAGATGTTTGAACACAGAAACAAGGAGCAGCTGGCTCCCCGGGACTTGTTCCAGGAAGAGGGACAGCAGAGAAAACAGCAGAAGGAATGCGGGAAGCATTGAGCCTGGCATTGCTGGAGGAGTGAAGGGAGACAGGATCTGCAATTGAAGCCATCATACAATTGCGTGGGCCTTAATGCAAAGACAAGATTCAAACAGTGAGGAGCCAGTTAAGTCATTTAATGATTAGCAAAGATGTCAATGGCATCATTGAGGATGGAAAGAGAGTCTTAGACAAAAGAAATGTTCTTTAGGTTAGTTTAGAACTGCTTTATGGCAACCTAAACACCTGTGTCTGTAAACTGGCATGTTTGTAAGTGGAGCAACTCTCCCTTGATGAAAAGATGCCTTTGCAGCAGCAGAGATAGGCTGACTTTCCTCCCTGGGGGATATCCCTTGATACACTAGTCTCAGATTCTGCTTTTACGTCATGACCTAATCTGTCTTTTCCAGGAGTGAAACTACTTTCAAATCAGTTTAAACAAGGTCCAGATAATACTGAATATTAGGGGACTGACAAAGAGCAAAGCAATGAAAACACTTTATCTCCAAGTGTAAGAGGAGCCCAGTTCAAGAGAGTTGTTCTCTGCAGGGTTTGGGAATAAATAAACCCCAGCTGTTTCACTGACCTTCCTGGACACTGATGGTTCCCTCCTCCGAATGCCACAAAGCTGTCCAAGAAAGCATTCTTCTCTAAATTTGCCTCTTTCCAACGATCCTGTGGGAAGAAACTTTTTTTTCCAAATCAGCCTTATGTAAATAAAGCTTAACTTTTATTTCTCCAGGCTAAAAATGACCTTGGACAGCTAATCCTGAATACAAAGTTGCACTAATGCCATTTTTTTTGCATTCAACCTGTTAGTGTTAGAGTCTGGATTCAAAAGTCAGCACTGACTCAGGGAAAGAAATGAGGGTCCCATTTGAAACATACTTAGGTGCCTCAAAGTGCTGGAGAGGTTTTCAAAATCACCCCTAAAGCATTCTTCCTATACCTCCCCATTTTTCTAAATCCTGCATCTTGAGCTATTGAAATGCCTATAAAAATGCAACTTTATCCTTTTAAATATACACACATTCAAAGCAAATGTTCAACCAGTACCTACCCTCAGCCACAAAATTGTATCATGGCACACACATGGCTCTTGCATATCTTGCACACAAACCATTTCTAAGACACTGTGCACAGACAAATGTGAGGTATGAGCTGTAACACAAGAGAAGAGCAAGGATCACAGAGCCCCATTCTCAGGTGCAAGGCAGCGTGTGAGAAAATGAACTATATTCAACAAAAACAGGCTGTCTGTACCCAGAGGGCTCCTTGCTCCATCCTGAGTTGCTTTAAGAGAAAAGGAACAACACAAGGAACAAGGCAATATGGGCAGTTTGGGTGGGTGACAGAAGTAAATCTCTTGAATGCTGGGTGACAAACTATACCAGCCTCCAGAAACTGAGTGCAAATCTACCAGGCCTTCAAGTAACACCCTGTCAAGTTTATGATGGCTAACTCCTCTGATGAAGCTGTCTTAGAGAAGAGGTAATCTTGTGTTTGTTTATTTTGGGTTTTTTTTTTTCAGCTAGGGCTGTTTAGACCTTTCTGAAGAGGAAACCTGTTAGCATCAAAATCCAAAAAAAGCAAGAAAAAAATCTCAGCAGTGATGAAGCAAGGCGATACATTTGGAATGACAGTGTCCAAGGGGCACTCACCTATTCCTCATGGAAAAAGGGTGAGTTTCTAAAAAACAAGCTAGCTTGCTTTTTATGAATAAAGTTACTAAAGAAATAAGCTGCTGCATCAGGGTTTCTGCTTTGGATTTCAAACAGGCAGGAATTGTTATGAGGGATTTCAAGTTGGTGAAGAGTTTGCTAGAAGGGAAATTTTGTTTAAATTACTCCTTGATGTATTTCTATAAAAAAGACAAACTGTTTTATATCGGATGGTGCTAAAAAGAGCAGTTACAAGCCTGCCCACACAGCCACCTGGACTGGAATAATAATCAGAAACTCTAGATGAACTACTGAATTAGCAGAGCTAATACCTACCAGAAATCATCTGGCTGGAAAGACCAATGAACCTGTGTAAATACATGGAGATGAGCTATACAAACAAATGACAAAGTGAGGAGAATACCTGGAATCATAGAATCATTTAGGTTGGAAAAGACCTTTAAGACCATCAAGTCCAACCGTTAACCTAGCACTGCCCAGTCCACCACTAAACCATGTCCCTAAGCACCACATCTACACATCTTTTAAACACCTCCAGGGATGGTGACTCCACCACTTCCCTGGGCAGCCTCTTCCAGTGCTTGACAACCCTTTTGGTGAAGAAATTTTTCCTAATATCCAACCTAAACCTCCCCCTGGCACAACTTGAGGCCATTTCCTCTTGTCCTATCGCTTGTTACTTGGGAGAAGGGACTGACCCCCTCCTTGCTACAGCCTCCTTTCAGGTAGTTGTAGAGAGCGATCAGGTCTCCCCTCAGCCTCCTTTTCTCTAGACTAAAGAGCCCCAGCTCTCTCAGCCGCTCCTCATCAGACTTGTGCTCCAGGCCATTCACCAGCTTCATTGCCCTTCTCTGGACACGCTCCAGCACCTTGGTGTCTTTCCTGTAGTGAGGGGCCCAAAACTGAACACAGTACTCGAGGTGCAGCCTCACCAGTGCCCAGTACAGGGGGACAAATCACTTCCCTGCTCCTGCTGGCCACACTGTATCTGATACAAGCCAGGATGCCATTGGCCTTCTTGGCCACCTGGACACACTGCTGGTTCATATTCAGCCAGTTGTCGACCAGCACCCCCAGGTCCTTTTCCACTGGGCAGCTTTCCACCCACTCTTCCCCAAGCCTGTAGCGTTACATGGGGTTGTTGTGACCCAAGTGCAGGACCCAGCACTTGGCCTTGTTGAACCTCATACAGTTGGCTTTGGCCCAGTGATCCAGCCTGTCCAGATCCCTCTGTAGAGCCTTCCTACCCTCCAGCAGATCAACACTCCCTCCCAGCTTGGTGTCCTCTGTGAACTTACTGAGGATGCACTCAATCCCCTCATCCAGATTATTGATAAAGGTATTAAACAAAACTGGCCCCAATACTGAGCCCTGGGGAACACCACTTGTGACTGGATGCCAACTGGATTTCACTCCATTCACCACAACTCTTTGGGCCCAGCCATCCAGCCAGTTTTTTCCCCAGCTAAGAGTACGCCCATCCAAGCCATGAGCAGCCAGTTTCTCCAGGAGAATGCTGTGGGAAATGGTGCCAAAGGCTTTACTGAAGTCTAGGTAGACAACATCCACAGCCTTTCTCTCATCCATTGAGCGGGTCACCTTGTCATAGAAGGAGATCGGGTTAGTCAAACAAGGTGGGTTCAGTCAGTGGGGTCTTTCCATGATGAGCTTTGAATCAAGATCAAAGTGATATAAAGTAGTACCATATTATTTGGAACATACAACTGAACTTCAGAGTCTTGCTTATTCCTACAGGCTCCTCCTTTTTGTGCACATCTTTTCTGTATACAAGGCCATCCTCCAGACAATGGGGAATACCCAACTTTAAGCCAATTTATCCATGTGCTTTTGTTGTGAAATAAGTGAAGAGGAGAAAAGACAGCAAAATAGCCATGCTAAGAGTGACAACTTACAGGTTTGAACGCATCTGGATCAGGAAAATATTTTGGATTCCTGTGCAACCAATACGGCGACAACATCAGCATGTCACCTGCAGGAATGGTGAAATTCTGAAAAGGAGAAAAAACTCTAAGAAAAGAGAAAATCACCAGTTCAACTCACAAAACAGTCCCTCCTTAATACATCTCTTCCATCAGCAGAAGGTCCTAACAGAGGACAAGTGAAGATGGTAAAGCCGCAGTGGGCATATCACTTTTGAAGCTTCTTCTTGCTGTTGCCATTTTTTTCCACAAGAAAGACCTAAACAGTGGAGAACATGGAAAGACTTTTTTCATTCTAATTTGTTTTTTTAGGTATTGAAATAATAGAAACACTATTTCTGTCTTCCTGCTTCTTGATGTACCATGTGAGCTGGTATTTTTTTCTAAATCTTTTGCTAAGCATTTCCTTCAATGCAAAGAAATTCATAGAAACTCTTATAATGCAGTAGACCTTTATGGGACTTTAGTAATTTTTTAAATAAGCATGAGTGCTGATTCCTTAAGAGAGCGTTTTTCTCCCAAACATTTATTTGTTGGACTCCTGAATGCTGACACTTCCCTTCTGAATGTCAGCGAAGAAGACAAACAGAAAAGGAGGAGTATTATCAGTTACTAAATTGTGGTCCCTTCTACTATACTTGTTGTGTCTGATTACTAGTTCATATACCATCAGCCCAGTATCTCCAGCTCAATTCAATTAAATCTAAAAGCAATTCAAAATTGAAGGTAAGACTGTGAGCAAGAGAAACAAAACCACTCTTAAATTAATGATGATTAAATTAATGATGATGAATAAATCTGTTGAACAGAAGATATATGTGAGATTGTGGAATATCTCTACTATTTTAATTTATCCAGATCTATTGGGAGGCCCATTGCCAGACAAATCATACAGCATCAGTTTTGGGGAAAAAAAACCACAAATCTCACCTGAATTCTTATTGGTTTTACTACTTTCTTGGTGATTGCACCTGGAGACCTCAGCCGTGTGGCTTCCAAAATGCACCATTTAATAAAAGGGAGCTTCTTAAGGTCCTCTTCAGAGACTTCTATTTTATCTTTACCTGTTGTGGCATGAGAAAGAAGACTCTGTGTAAAAATTAGATTTCATACTTGTTTTGATACATGCTGATATGTCTTGCTTTAGAACTTTTGATAGAATAACTCAAGACTTCAAGACCTTGTTTACACCCAGAAATTTTCTTTATATTTCAAAGTAAATAAATGGACCAAAATCAGTACAATTTAAGAAAAGCCACTGAAGATAATTTAATAACTCTAAAGTAGGTGTAGATATGGCATTGGCCAGAAGAGGCCAAACAAAGGCCATCTTGGAAGTTAAGAGCCTGTGGAATTTTTCAGTACTTTAGTAGGATACTGCATGGAAATCTCAGGGACTGTAGGCACCAAGACAAAAAGCCATGGCTGAGCTCTTGGGCTATGTTAACACTAAAGTGTTAACTAACTAAGTAAATAAAACAGGGCCAGGAGAAAGGCTTAAGCACTGGTTCATGTTTTGCCTTGTTGGTTAATTATTGACATGTTCCTTGATGTAGTTTTGACCCATATCAACTAAGAGTCTTCCATGAAAGTCTAAGCATGGTTCAGGGGACTGTGTATGTGAATGACTGCTCCCAGTAGGTGACTGGTTTGAGGGAAAGAGATTAGTTGGAGTGGGTGAATCATGCTGGACAAATTGGCCTCAGATGAGAGAAAAGAGAACAGTTCCTGGCCTGTTTTTCCACAGAATGGCTGTAATTCTGGGGAACATCACACCATGAAAAGCAGCTGAATTGAAAGACCTCATCTGACCCGATCATAGATGTATGAAAAAAGCACAAGACTGGTTAATACAAATCTAGGTCTAAATGATAGGTGTGGAATGAAAAGACAAACACATATGGTTCTTTTTCTGCCTTCTTTTGCTAACATCAAAGGTGGTTCTGCTTAAAAAAACTCAGAGCTGGACTCCATGTTATCAGTAGTACCCTTAGCAGCAACATTCATTATTCCAAGCCATTGACCAAGTGTGCTGTGTGCTGGGCCAACACAGAATAAATCATTTCTAGGTTCCAGAAGGACACAGTTGGATTTATTACCTGCTTTGCCAAAAACAGAAGCCAGGTCTTCCATGATTTTCTTGTAAATGGAAGGATAAGAGAGTATGAAAACAAGGGTCCAAAATGCAATCTAAACAGAGATGAAAGTACTTTAACTCAGGAATATGGGGCAGAATTACATTATCTTTGTAGGAAATCACAAAGGCAGGTGAAAACATTTGCACTTTTTTGTATGAGCCTGTTGTAGTTGGGATGCACAGGGAGCTGTGCTTCCCGGGTAAATCCACATCTAAGGGCTCAGATCCTGGGAGATTATGTCTAGTCATCTGCTGTGTACTTATCTTCAGCGAACATTACATAGCTTTGGCTTTGAGCTTTGAAACACAGAATCCTTTCTTTAATTTCAAATACCTAGGTGTTAAAATGAATTACTAAATCATTGTGTTTGATTAGATTTAGCTGCATGAATGGAAAAAATTAAATAGTAAACTCCTACTAATATTAGCAGAAATGAAGCTAAGTAATTTGCAGGGCATTGTCACAGTAAGTCACACTAAAATAGGCAGCAAAAGTTTTAATTAACAGAAAAACAAGCACTAGTATATCCCCTTTAGAAATAATTTGCTAACTGATTATGCAATGAAGTTGAAAATCAAGAAATTTAGGAAAGGAGAAAATCCTCTTAAGTAGGATGAAACCAGAAGGACTCGCAGCACTGCCAGGAGTCTCTCTCCTCTTGCTGAGCTAGTGGGAGATGCAGTCTGCACACAGATCTGGTCGCAGGCCATCTGTGCTGGTGAGGGATGAGAACTCTTACTGTTATTTCCCAAATATCCCCACGTGGATGCAGCCCTCCTGAAAAACAAATCTAGTAGCTTAGTTTTCTTGTACAGCACTTGGACACTGTGGCTTCACCCCATGGGCTAAGGAGGGATAACTGCATTGTTTCAGATAAAAGGGTTTAACATGCTTGTAAAAAATGCCCTTGGAAGGTGCAAAGCCTTTTTTCATCATTCCAGTCATCAGAACAGTGGTTGTGACTATTCTGAGAAACAACGAAGTATCTGTATGTCTATTTACAGCTGAATATTACAGAAGTAAGTAATGATAGTGTTGTGGAAGGAATGTCAGTTATCCTGATAACAGACAGCAGGCTATGCCTCTCACTTATACTAACACGTGAATCCACAGAAACCTCACTGAAATGGCTGAAATTCCTTTATGGTAAATTGTAGTAATATCCAGTCTACAAAAGACATAGATATATCCACCAGCAGTAAATAAAAATAACTCACTATCATTTTTTTCTAAATCACATCTACAACGGACATAACTGCTGGCAAGAGCTTAATAGTCATGGTAAATAAAGGATGTTTTTGTTGCTATGGATTTTTCATCTGAGAAATTCCTGTAAATGTCTTTGGTCAGCCTAAGCTGTGTTAGATATATCGGGCTTGTTAGCATGCATATATCTGTATCATTAATCTGTCAAATCCGTTTCTAACATAGACAAAACTTAAGCGGCAGTAGAATCAAACCATTGCTTTTCTTCCCCTGAAGCAACACTGGCATTTGTACAGCAGATCCCCCAAAGTGAAAGAGCCAAATTCACTCAGGGATTTACACATAGATGAAGTTACTCTATATTATGCTTTTGATATTCTTTACAATTGGTAACAGCAGGCTATTTAAAATAGAGTCTCTACTATAATACAGCCACAGTACTTCAAAATAGAGTTAAATGCTCTTCACAGCTTAAGATTGTGATCTTAATAGCTATGAGACTTATGTTCCCAAAATGTTATGATAAGGGACATCATAATTTAGGAAAAATACAAGAAGAGCTTTTCTTGTCATTGCTTCTGTGACATTGCAGCCTGGGTATATTTGTAGTGATGCATGTGGGCGTGATAATCCCTTCTTTGGAATACATGCAGTGTGTGTGACTTCTGGTTCAAAGTCTTTGCTTCCCAAATACAGGCTTTTGAACAGGATAGAGAGAAGGTGTTTCTCTAGCTGAGGTACTTACAGGGACAGCATTTGCTTGGGAAGCCCAGAGCATTAGGAGACCATAATTGGGAGCTAGATGTTTTCCTTCCAAGGTATCCAGGAGATGTTGCAGTATTGTCTGTTATAAATAAAAGATAATAATGTGTATTTCCAAAAAGATATTAAAATCTAGTTTAGGGTAGGGCTTACTAGAATTCAAGGATATAATGTAAGACTAGTTTATCAAAGAGAAGTAATGTTAGTTATGGGTTTTTTGCAGTCACAAAGTAGAGATGACAGCTGTTAAGAGAAAGTGAGACTCACTCATAGGCAGAGGGCTGGAAGAAGTGACTGCACCACATGAATCCCTACTGAATACTCACACTGCCCTCCATTTTCTTAAAGTTTTTATGGGATTTGGTTACCTCACTCCCCATTGTTGCTTGTATGTGGAAGAAAGAAAAAAGAAATCTCTATTCTTTTTTAATTCCTGCTCTACTTCTCTACTTTAAAGAACCTGAAAATGGGACTGAACAAGTTGAATGAATGGGAATGAAGAAAATGTTCTCTCTGTTCCTGCCAAAAAGGTGCTTGTTATGAAGAGATGGTCTGACATATCAGCGAACTCCCTAGTTCCAGGTGTTTTGTTAGTGACCTAACCAATGACTTCAATGGCTTGATATTCTTTGAAACTATAGCAACTGTGTAACGTTCTAGGATCAGCTTTTGTTTATAGTATTTCCTTAAACACAGGGCAACCATGCATTCAAGGCAAAGCTTCCTGTCTACTTTTCAGAAGGGAAAAGGCTGACCTTGAATAAAAAATGACTGTTCTTTTTTTTCCAAATTCCCACCCAATCTAAGACACCAAGTTCTTGCCTCTTACTTCCTGCACCTTCTTACCTCCCACCATCCCCTCTCCAGCCCTCTCTTTCTTGCCATTATTCTGGTTTATTTTATGAAAGAAATTGTGGTATGTAAAGCCTTTAAAGTCTAAATAAAATGTGGTTTGTTTAATGATCTGTTCTATAATAATTTGGTAGTCAAAATTTCCAGGCCAGTCTGCCCTTGTGTTTGTCAGCCGTATAGACAGAATTCCTGCCATAGCTAAGGAGAATAACCAGGGGGACAGCTTATCACAGCTTTGACACAATCAATATTTAGGGTACTTGGCTTCCAATCCAGTAATCTGCTATTTTCTACTAGTCTGGCTGCTGGAGGATCTACTCACTCTACACCAGGGTTTAAAAATAGTACATGTAAGGTTTTGAAATTTCACAGCATGGTGCCCTCAGAGAAATAACTGAAGAGGTCTTTCTCTCACCTCTTTCAACTGCTCACTGCAACTGCGATACCAGAGGCTGGCGACGGGTCATAGCTCTGAACCCTTGGCTTAAAATTCCCCAGAGGAAGATGCCAGTTCTCAGAATTGTAGGAAATAAACTAAATTGAGGTGTAGGACTCAAAATAATGGGTCTGCCCTAATGTGGGTGATAGCAATACTGGACAATTAAAGTACAGCTATCAAAGCTAACAAACATATTTGGCTTATTTCTTCTAGTACTGAAATAATTCCTGCCCTTCATTCCTTCAGTCAGAATATACAACGAAGTCATCTTATTTCATAGCCTCGGATGTTTACCTTGGATGTGGTCTCTGAAGGGTTGGTCATTTCAGCATCTGACACTACTTTCTCAAATAATTTTAGAAGCCATTTTTTGGATTTAGACCAGTTCCTGTAAAGAAAAGCAACAAACAAGAAGCACTTAACTGAGGCAGCACAAACCAACAGATCCTTTTCCATGGGACGGACTTCTTGGTTTCTTTCTAAAAGCGCTGGGGCAGCAGTCAGTTGATGAATAGTCAAGTGTCAGTCTGACTGACAGTAGTGTTGACTGACATGAGGAACAGCACATCTGAGACCTTCACCTTGGTCAGACTTCATCTTGCAGCCAGGACCTGTGGCTGATTTTCACATCTATTCCACTACAGGTTTTCATTGTGGCTTTGGACAATTGCTTAGGTCAATCTTTTCAAGAATGACCTCCCCTGAGAAAATAAAGGCCACATTTTTAGAGCATCCTTAGTTCTTTCTGAAGGCTATTTTCAGGTGCTCAGGGTGCTGTCATGGCTCTGAGAGCACTGACAGCTCCCTTCCTTGGCGGTCAGTTGCCTCTACTCAAAGTCAGCTCTGAGACAGTGCAGCCACGTAACCTGGGATCAGTTAGCTGGGAGAACAGCTAAGGTGTTGGAAGGAGCAGAGCGATGCCTCAGCTTGGGACTCACATTTAGGCTCAGGCCTTTGCCCTTTGCCCAGTTCTGCTTCTCCCTGACAGATCCGAGCTGGACCCTGCCCACCTAAGCAAGGTTGTTTCTGCTTTGTGCCAGGAAAATGCATGAAGCAAGGTGAGAACTTTGTTGAAGCACCTAGCTGAAAGCCTGCCTGACCCAAGGATGCACCATTGATAAAGACAGCACATCATCCTCCAGGGGAAATGTCTCTCTGTTGATATTTCCAGCAAGCAAAACACCTGTAATGCATATACCGCATGCATCGTGTCTGCTCTGTTACCTCAGGAAGCACTCGGGCAGCTGAGATGCGTATTCAAAGTCCTCATCGTACTTCTGAAAATGTTCTTCAAACTCCTTGATTTCACTCTGCCTTGTTGGGTAGAAGTCTTTCCCAAACAAAGTGTTCATCACTCCTGGATACATGACATGCCTGCAAGGACAAGCTCTTCATGACTTACAGGCCATAGGGAAGGTGTTGCAGCAGTTTTAGGTCAGGACATGGCATGTTGAATTGCCAACACTAGAAGTGCGGGACTCAAGCATCATGCCAGTATGGAAGGGCTGGCACAAGGCTCATACCTCACTCACACCCTCATTGCGGATTTTAAGCAGAGGCTGGGAAATACACAGACCTCAGGCATGTGGCTGAACTTCATCAGCTAGCGTTTGGTTGCTTGAGTAGTGGCGGAAAGGCTCTGGGTGCTGAGGTCCCCTTCTCCCCATTAACCACCCCTCTTATTTCAGGTTAGCCCATGTGGACCTTGCAGGCATTGCACAACCCCTTCTGCAACCAGGGACCCCAAGAAATCCTTCCTCTGGCTGCAGCTTTGCTGGACTGAACAATGCTTTTTTTTTTTTTTTTTTTTTTACCTCACTCCTTCCCTATTTGTTCCTCCTGCAAACTCTGCTCTCGTTTCCCAGGCCTCTTCACCTGTACTCTCGGGCTCTGAGAAACCCTTATGCAGTCTTTGCTGGGTTCCAGCCGCTGCTCAACACGTATTTCAGGCAACGGCTCTTTCACGTTCTTGGTTTTCTACAGATCATAAGGAAGGTGGAGCCACCTGCTGGCTCTGTGGATTTTATTTTGGGGTAGCTAAATAACAAGTATCCAGGCCATTACAGTCCAATTCTTCTATCCTGTGTTGTCTGGCAAGACCATAAGAACAGATCACACTCTGCACAGATTTACTGTGGATGACTCTTAGGGATTCTGTAGTTCATCGTCTAGCCTATGACTTTTTTTTTTTTATTTTAGACAAATAGCAGCTGGTTCAGATTTGATGACCAGTGTCCATGACAGCCATGGCAGTGGGAAGAACATCCTGTTCCCCAAGGCTGTATCAGGGATGCCGTAGGGAGCCATGCATGCTTCATGCATGACTTGTACACCCATGCCATGTTGTGGACCACAGCCTGTGCTGGTGCCAGTAGAGCACGGAAAAACAAGTCCATCTCTGCCCTCAGAAACTTGAGCCCAGGTAAAAGACCATGGATGGATTCAGACAGGGAAATAACAAGAAAACGTGAGCCAATATTAGCATACCAGGCAGTGGTGTAGCATGCTACTGATTTGATGACTGTCCATTTTTTCACAAAAAGCAGATGTGACTTTGATCTCAGAAGACAGGAAGGGAACACCATGGGATGTGGGGGTTTGCACCCAATTATTGAGACCAGTGGGACTGAGGGCTGGGAGGTTTCAGAGACCCTTTCCCCCACATTTTTTCCCCAGTTAATCCAAATTGCAGTAATTGAAGTGACAGGTGTTCAGTGTTTTAGCTGCTGTAAAATGCTGTGTCTTAGATGTATTATGCAGAAAAAGTCAGCAAAAGACAATCTGGATGTGAGGTCTTAGAAGTAGGTCCAAACCAAAGGCAATATTCAACCTGTGGTCCTGATGGACAGGCAAGATACAGGTGTTGTCCCAGATGATCAGGAAGAAGGAGGAGTTAAAAGCTCTGTTGTTGTCATGTGAAACTATCAGTAAAGGGATTTTTTTTTTTTTAACATGAAGGATGATGTTATGGCAGCAAAGTCAGTTGCAGAGGTCTTATTTAAGTTTTGGGCTAGGCTTGGCCCAAAACACACAGGCAAATTTTTCATCCTGCTGAAGATCAAGCATTTTGTCTGTTCATAAGTTCTTTATAAATATGTGAAGGGTTTATTCCATCTTTTGTGAAACAGGGTTTGCTGGAAGATGCTGTGTCTTCTTTTTTCTTCCAGATAGGTAATACAGACGTTTCTCCTAGCTGGGAGAAACACCTTTAGATGAAACCCTGCCCACTCCGTGAGCCACCTGAAACTGTGAAGCAGCGATGAATATCCTGACACAGATTTTCTAAGACTTGACAGCCTGAGCTCCACCTGCTTTACAGTAACATCTCTGCTCCCATGTAGGATACCCATGCATTACAGATGTGCTGCAAAACTCCCTTACCTTACCAGGTCATTGAGGTCACCTGTGCCCTCCGTGCCCAGGTGTGCCATGTGCTTGTGTAGTTCCTTACACAAAGTGCCCGTGAACATGTGCAGATTAGAAGGACCCATTTTTCCCTTTATCATCCTGTAGAGATTACCATGGTTCTGATAAAATGCTTCTGCAGGGACAGAAACTAAATACAAAAAGAAACAGAAGTGGTTTGGAAAGTAGATGAAATACATTTTCACTGAAAGATAGGGTGAAAATTTTTACATGTAACTTGTGACTCTAATTTAAATGCCTTAACCCTCATTTTCCTAGAGTGAAATTCTCAGAAGGCTTCCTTCTAATCCTGTAAAGATTTTGGTGAGCCCTTTGCTTGTACCAGTCTGTGTAACACCTTCCTGTCTCATGAAGCGTCAGTGCCAGAATCAACAATGCAGAGTTTTCCCCCAGCTTCAGTGTGGATGTACAGAGATGTGCCTGCACTCCACAAAACTGACTGAAATGAAAAATAAATTAATCCAAGAAAAAACAGTTTGAGTCTTCATGCTATAGTAGTACATCCTCTCAGTCACACCAGGAGAGGCTGAGAGAGCTGGTATTGTTCAGCCTGGAGAAGAGATGGCTCAGGGGGATCTTACCAGTGTGGATAAATATCTGGTGGCTGGAGTAAAGAAGATGAGGCCAGTCTCTTCTCAGGACAGGAGGCAATGGGCACAAATGGGAATACAAGAGATTTCATGGAGACATAGGAGAGTTTTTATTGTGAGGATGGTCAAACACAGGACCAGGTTGCCCAGGGAGGTTGAGGAGTCTCCATTCTTGGAGATACTCAAAACCCAACTGGACACAGCCCTGAGCAACCTGCTGTCGCTGACATTGCTCCGAGCAGGGGCTTGGACTAGGTGATCTCCAGCAGTGCCTTCCAGCCACAGGGATTCTGGGATTCTGTGATTTAATCTTTCAGCCAACTTGCTTCTCTCTCATTTCACAGTCCAAAATTGCCAAACTACTCAAAGAATTCTTGTCTGTCCGATTCCACATGGATATAAGCACATTAGCTGACAGAGCATGCCACTGTGGATGGGATATATACCTCATCCCTTTCTAATGACTGTTGTACTACAGGGTAACAACTAATTATTGCTACAAGCTGATTTTCAAATTAAGTGATAGGACAACATACTATTGCTCCAAACCTGGTACACATAGGTGGAGTGTCTAGCTGCAGAAAAGGACCTGATCTCAAACTGGAGTTGCCTGATGATAAAATTAATAACAGTCCCTGGTTCAGAAACCTTTGATCCCTTCAGACTGAATCCAAATCACTTTGCGGGCTTACAGTGCTGGATCCTCACAAAGTAATTTCATTTCACCTTCATTTCGTAGCACAGTCATGGGTCAAGATAAGCATTTCAAGCATGATCAAAAAGCCCATGGGCTTTGGATTGGGCTTTAATGTTCCTGGGTAACTCGATTTGATTTCCATTAAAAAAGAGCTAGGTCTCATTTACCTGCATTCGTGACAGCTGCTTGTACTGCCTGTTCAAAATTTAAGTCTTTAGATTTAAAAAATACTTCAGTTCCTTCTTCCTCAGTCACAAAAGTAAACCGTTTTCCCAGAGCGAATATTGTGAATACAGGCCCGTGCTGGAACAGACAAAGATTTCATATTACTATTTTGTTAACGGGTTTGATGGGAGCCCCAACAGGACTTCAGTGCTGTTGCGAGGTCAGGAGGAGGGAGGACCTGGTCCTTCCTGCTCTCTGTACACCTTGGCTCAGAAGTGCACAAAGATGAACATGCATCAGACCAGAATTTGTAGACTTACAGACCAAAAGGGAACATCACAGGGGCCCGTCTGACCTCCTGCAGAGTAGAACAGATTCCTTCTCTGAGATTAACATTTTATATTTGAATTACATTACAGTTCAAACAATACAACCTACCTGGATTTAAAGAACTCAAGTGATGGATTATCTACTGCATCTCTTGGCTGCCATAGCACAGTACCCACATTGCAAAAATCCATAATCCTACTTATTTCAATCTACATTTTTTTTTGACAAGACGTTCCCACTCCTGCATCTTTTTACTGTTGTTTTTTTTTTCTTTTCTTTTCTTTTCTAGTTTAAAGGTTCTGCTAATAACAACAATTTCTTTCTTGTACAGGTGTTTAAAGATTAATATCAAAATAGCTAACAAGATTTGAGCAGAATAGATGGAGTTTGTTGAGACTTATGTTCAGGGAAGGTTTTGATGCATAAATCATTATTTCGTTTTCCCTTAATCTAGTATCCTAGAGCCCTCTCAAAACTTTCAGCAGTAAGTATTCACTTCTGAATTCCTACATGTCATGGTTTAACCTTAGCCAGCAACTAAGTACCATGCAGCCGCTCGCTCACTCCTCCAACCCGAAGTGGGATGGGAGGAGAATTGGAAAAAAAGAAGTAAAACTTGTGGGTTGAGATAAGAACAATTTAATAATCTAAATAAATAAATAAATAAATAATGAAAAGGAAGATTACAAAAAGAGAGAGAAATAAAACCCACAAAAAGGCAAATGATACACAATGCAATTGCTCACCACCTGCTGACTGATGCCCAGCTAGTCCCCAAGCAGCAATCCGCCCCTCCGGGCCAAGTCCCCCTATTTTATATACTGAGCATGATGTTCTATGGTATGGGATATTCCTGTGGCTGGTTTGGGTCAGCTGCCCCGGCCATGCTCCCTCCCAGCTTCTTGTGCGCCTGCTCGCTTGCAGAGCACAGGAAACTGAATAATCCTCAACTTAGGATAAGCGCTACTTAGCAACAACTAAAACATCAGTGTGTTATCAACGTTATTCTCATACTAAATCCAAAATACAGCACTGTACCAGCTACTAGGAAGAAAATTAACTCTATCTCAGCTGAAACCAGGACACTACATTATGAAAAAGATCACTGATATTTGTAGAGACTCTAAACTAGCAAACAAATATGCAACATCTACTGGCTGTCAGATGTAGACGTAAAAAATTGACATTAGGAAACGAAGCACCTTTAGCATCTTCTTAGTCAAGGCAATTTCTGCTCATAGGCAAAAGCCCTGGAAATCAAAAGCCCCGCATTTAGATTTATATGCACACCACCTTCTTTTGGCAAAGTTGTTGTACATATGGAAAGGTTTAGGGCTTTCATAAAGTCTCTAGACACATCAAGGAACTTGATTTTCTTTTTTAGGATACATTGCTGACAAGGATGAGAAAAGTTTTCTGTTGATCTGTTTGGAATATTGAAAAGCCTTGAATCCACCTTGCTCACATGGTTTATGCCATTGACTTTAACCATTTCTTTTGTTGTCTGTGTCTGTATTGTAAAGCCTGCTTCATCAAAAGCTCTTTGAAGCTGAGGAAAAGATTCCTCTTCACATCAATTGAATTTTGATTGTGTCCTCCAACTGTAAATTATTAAAGAAAGAATGACGGTTTAAACTCTCTGGGTAATAATAAATAAAATATTGTTTTAATACAGCTGAATTGCTAAGGTTGCTTTTTTATGGATAACAGCATGTCCTCATCATCAGGCTGGATAAAAATCAGTAAATTTGTACTGTATTTGTTTTTAAATTAGATTTTTTAAATTTTAAATTAACATTACAATGTGCTTAAACTAATTTAAAAATAAAATTAAATTTGAACTAATAGCAACCTGCAATAACACTTAATTATTCAATTAAGGTCACATTCAATTAAAGATTGGAACACTTTATTTTAGATGATTACATGTGAGCAAGATGCCTAAGCTTCCATTATAGACAATAGAGATCGAGTCTATGCAGTCAGGGGACCCTAAAAACCAATTCATCTGACCAGCTACTGCATACCTCTGTTTTTGAAACTGAGCTGAACTGCCCTTAGACTCCGCTGATAGGACTGACTACATGTCCACTGACCATCAGTAAAGCTTGGACATCTTTTTTACCTGTAAACACCTACACAAACAATCCGGTTTTGAAGCTCATCCAATTTCCTGCAATCTATTTAGAATAATTAAAATTAAACCAATATTAAACAAAATTGAAATAAAAAAAGCTCCATAAAGGATATCCAGGACAAGTCAGCTTCATTGAACAGCACAGTGATGGTGGATATTCAAAGACACGTTGTTCAGAAAGCAGAATTTTGTGTCCAAATAGGAAATTACAAATAAATATGATATCTGATAAAGTAAATGTAAAATTAAAATACTAAAAAAGTTTGAGGCACAAACTACTAATGGCAATCCCCATCCCCAATAATAAAGACTTTTCCAAACATACCAGATGCAGGAAATCTCCCAGTGTGTTGCTGAGCCTGATAAATGCTCAAAGTGTAAAGAAATCAAGTGGGGAAGCAATCTGAGTTAGTGATTACATCAGTTTAAGACAAATCCCACCCTGGAGCCTTCCCTGAGAGTGATGGACTGAGACCTTATTTCAAAGAAACTATTAAGTAGAATAGACTTAAACAAGCACTAGGTAAATCAGTGATAAATATTTCAATTCAAAACTCTAGAGGGATTAAAATACGAAGTTGCAGAACTACCTACCGTGATCTGTTAAGTCACCCTCAGCAACAGGAGGATGGACAGGCAAACGTGGTGCCTTTCTAAAGGGCTCCTGAAGGAGGACCTGGGAAGCCTCAGAGTCATTCCAGTACTCAGCAAATTTTTACAAGTGTTATCAAAGACCAGGATTAGTAGTGGATAAATAAGATGTACTGAAAAAGAGTCCACTACAGCTTTTAGGAAGACATAAGGCTGTGTGGCCTTAAACATATTCCTAATTAATTCCTTAGAAGAAGGAATTAAAAGCTTGTACATAATCTGAAGTCATTTGGGAGTCTAAACTATGAGGAGACCTAGAAACATCATAGAAGAAGAAGTCATAGAAGAATCACATTCTGAAATGACCTATTATACAAGTGCTAATAATTAATTTAGAGCTCTCACCTTGTTAGGAAAGGAGCAGAGAAAGGACAGCAAATATCTAAACCCATCCTCTGCTCACACCTTCAGTTTAATGTGTGTCTCTCCCAATTCCATCTCAGCAGGATACACTGAGCTAGGAAAGGCAAAGGGGTGGGCAGCAAGCATGAATGAAAGTTTCAATAAAAGGAGACTAAGTGGAATTAGATCCCAGGAAAGGTGAAAAGAGAGTAATTATTCCCAGTTTCTCATAGAGTAAAAGCTAACGGGCACCTATTAGAAGCTATCTTTCTTCATATGGTTCATGGTTAAATTATGGATTGATCGCCACGGGATGCTGTGGAAGCCAAAATCACACACAGGGTAAACAAAGGGATTAGGCTATCATAGTCAGGTCATCTGGATGCGAATTCCAGCCTAGGAAGTCCCTAAACTGTTGACAGCCAGAAGCTGGGAAGGAAAAGCAGAAGGCAGTGTACTCTCATCTGGGTGTGCTCCTTACACCCTGTTACTGAGTATCTACTAACAGCCACTATTCGAGACAGACACCTGAATAAACAGACTTTTCATCTGTGCCGGTATAATTACGCTGATGTCCTAATGTCATGAAATTACCTACTGGAACAACCTGTCAAGCAGTTCTGCATTTACCATCGTTGTATTATGGGTGGGTATGTAGGCATTGACTGCCAACGCTGTGTCCCAGTTTACTGTTCTGTCTGAAACAGTGTTTGAGGAGACCTGATGACATATAGAGATAGAGAAAGCAAAATAAAGATCTGTTAGGATTTAGGGCCTATGAAGCTGCTTGCATTTATGAAAGTTCTTTCTTTCCCAAAGACAGGGAAACACCGCACAAAACAGCAGTGCCATGATGACAGGCAGATCTGAGCTTACACTAATGTAACACTCCAGAGAAATAAAAACTTCAGAAGGATGTTCTCCAAAATCCCAAAGGAAGGAAATCAGGGAAACGGCCATTTTTCCCAGGGGCACTGCCAGGCAGGGAGGAACCCCTCTCAGCTGAGACAGCTGCAGTTGTGTCAAGACTCATGTTGGGAGCTTTGTGTCAAAACTCGTGTTGGGAGCTAGGTGCACTGGGCTTTTTTTCTCTCCCTTGGCATGCACGCACACATGAGTTCAATGCCATGTCCCCTCTCTATCTCAGGGACTTTAGCATTTTGGTCTTCCGTACGTGGGACCAGGGTCACAGACCATTAGTGACTCAGCTGTGGACACTGTCTTCAGAAATGCTCCACCAGAAGCCTTGTCCTCTTCCCCAGCCTGTTTCCCCTAAACCTCATGGAGGATGCATGTCCCTTGCCATCTAACCCAGCGAGCCATCCCTCACACAACCACACACAGAGAATAAGGCTGAGAGGCATCCAGCTGAGTCCTGAGACATGGCACCATGTCCCAAATGCAATCAACCCATGCAACAGTGCAGAACAATCCCATGGTTTAACTGATCTTTTCTTGTTAGCTTAATCAGCAAACTGATGAGAAACATTTGAAATTCCTTATTAACTCTTATCATGTTTGCCAGGCAAAGTTGGGAACCACATCCTTTGAACCCCTCCTCAAGCAGCTCTACCTGTATTTTATGTTGCATGGTGGCTCTGGTTACCCACCCTGCCCATCCCAGACCACTTTAACTAGCGAGGCTAGCATGGTTGGACTCGATCTCGAAGGTCTTTTCCAACCTAAATGATTCTAAATGATTCTATTTCTTAATATTATTTTTTTTTCAAATTTCAGGATGTTACAGTGGTTTCATTTTTAGCTAGTTTTTGCAAGTAGTGGGCTGCGCGATCCTTCAGTATTGAACACTCAAAGCTGAATATATTGCATCAGTAGCAGGTGATATCATCACTGAATGAAAACGGGAAAGTGGGGTTTATGCCAGTTAGTATTAGCTGCCTAGAAATTAAACACCTAATCTAAATTAATCGAGTTGGCTCTCTCTACCAGACCGACATAGAGAACGGAAGGCATGTCCAGGGGGTAAATCTTCACACCCGTCTTTCTTTGGTAAGGTTTTCAGGATGGAAAATGTTGCCTGCCAAGCATGCCTGTGTCTCGCGAATGTTGAGGGACACCAGCTGGTACTCAGAAATCTCACCTAACTTTAGGCATCCAAATAATTAGTCTCCTGGTCCCAGCGCCTGGCACAGGGCTTTCCACATTATCTGAAACCAAGATTAACATGTAGCCAGACTGCAAAAGCAAAACAGCAGAGGTGCTGGGTCCAGACAGGATGATCACAGCACAGAGATCATGCCTGGATCAGATCCACAACTTAGCAACATTACGGGTACAAAGCCAATCCTTCACCAGCTAAATGCTCCTGACGTTATAAAATGCGACAGGAAAGGGGCAAACTTAATGCCGAAGTTTCCCCTTACCTTTCCCCTTGCAGGCAGCCAGCCTGAGCACTCACCCACGAGCAGGCATGCCACCACAGCCATTACCTTGCTTCTAGCTTGCTCTATAAACTCCAGAGGAGCCTTCCCGAACTGAAACGCAGCTCCAAACCAAGGGATCCAGCTCCTGATGCAAGGAGGGGAGCTCGGGTTTCTCAGCTGAAACAAAACAGCCTTGACAATAAGAAGTCCCAGGACTGCTGCCAAGAGGAAAGCAAGAGCCATTTTGCCTCTTCGCTGCCTGCTGCAGCGGCTGCTCTGCCTGCCACAGCACCCAGCACGGCTGCGCTGGCCCGGATTACCCGAGTCAATGAACAGGGCCTCTTCTGTCAGTCCTGCCAGCTGATCACTGCCAAGGAGACAAGATGTCAAAGCACCAAGCAGTCCAGGGGATAAGCCCTTGTTTTGGAAAAGGCAGAGCCAATTCTCCTCTGCTCTGGGATGACTACCAACTCCACTGCTTGCAAAACTTAGATGTTGCTGTGACAAATCCTTGAACTTTGCACCAGCTGCTGGAAGGCTACCCAAGCAGCCAGGGCCACAGCCAGGGACACCATGGCAGAGCAGTGCATCACTTTCCTCAGTTAAAAAAATTATTTTTTGGCAATATCAAGATTATAAAGCAGAGAGGCTGTGATTTGCAGACTTACAGCTTTCAGCAAGGCAGATGGCAAGAAGCCATTACCTGAAGCAGTAAGCCTTATGAAAGGTATCTCTCACTTGTCTGAGATCATCTCATTAAAGGCTAGCTGTGTGTCCAGTGTCTGAGGAGCAGAGAAAGGCTTCGGAGGTTGAACTGACAATTCAAAATCTGCTGGTGGCCCCTATAACGTCACTGCAATGTCAGAAGACAAGATTTCAGAGAGGTCAGGCTGGTTTCTTTGCATGTGTGAAGTGGCACACCAAAAGTACGTACAGAATTCATGAAGTATAAAAAAACCTAGGAAGTGCTCTCACAGCCTACCCCCGCACACCCTCAGCAAGTCTGAAGACAATGCAAAACCAGGAGGAGTAGTTGATAGACCAGGTAGGTGTGCTGCCATTCAGAGGAACCTCAACAGGCTGGAGAAATGGGCAAACAGGGACTTATCATAGAATACCAGGTTGGAAGGGACCTCAAGGATCATCTGGTCCAATCCTCCTTGGCAAAAAAGTGACATCATGAAGTTCAGCAAAGGAAAATGCCAAGTCCTCCCCCTGGGTAGGAAGAACCCCATGTACCAGTACAGACTGGGGGGCCACCTGGGGGGAAAACAGCTTTGCAGATCCAGGTGTCCTAGTGGACACCATGCTGGACACAAGTAAGAAACGTGCCTTTGCGTTCACTAGCACCCTGGGCTGCGTTAGGAAGAGCACTGCCAGCAGGACAAGGGAGGTGATCCTCCCCGTCTGCTCAGTGCTGGAGAGATCCATCCAGAGTGCTGGGTCCAGTTCTAGGCTCCCCAGTGCAACAGAGGCATGGACAGACTGGAGTGAGCCACTGAAGTGCCAAGAAGTTCATAAAGGGACTGGAGCATCTCTCCTGTGAAGAAAGGATGAGAAAGCTGGGACCGTTCAGCCTGGAGAAGAGAAGGCTCAGGGGATCTTATCTGTGTGTATGAACACCTGAAGGCAGCATGCAAAGAGGATGGAGCCAGGCTCTTTTCAGTGGTGCCCAGTGAAAGGGCAAGAGGCAGTGGGCACAAACAAATACAGAAAATTCCACGTAAAATTATTTTTTTATCGTGATGGTGGTCAGACACTGGAACAGGTTGCACAGAGAGGCTGTGGAGTCCGGGGAGACATTCAAAACCCAGCTGGACACAGCCCTGAGAGCCTGCTCTAGGTGACCTGCTTTGAGCAGGGTGTTGGACTAGTCAGACTCCAGGTCCCTTCCAACCTCAGCTGGGGTTTTTTTTGTGATTTTGTCTTCTTTTGCTCTGGCTCTTTGTCCAAATGTCTTCTTCTGCTCAGTCCCCAGGACCTGATCCTCAGGCCCAGACTCCTTGGTTGAACGAGCTCTATTCAGCCTTTCTAGCTCTTCATCTGTTTGCTTCATAGACAAACATCCAGCTGTACATCAAATCTTACACTTCTCCCTTTACTCAAATACTACCTTCACACGTGCATTTCCTTTTTAATCAGTCTCAGCCTGTCTGGCTCTGCCCCCAAAACTGTTTCCCCATGTCCTTCCTCCTGAACCCTACCTAGTTCTGTCCCATTCTCTTTGTATCTGTGCTCCCAAATCTCACCAGAATAAAACCACGCTGGTGTCTGAGATAGACCTGAACTGTGCTTGAACTTGTCCTCATGTATATTTTTATAAAATGTCAATAGTTACTAACCCAGAAGCCTTACCCACTCACCAGCTTTATGTGTTTTACTAGGAGAAGGATATAGTTCTTCGCTACTATATTTTGTAACACCGTAGCATGGGAACACCACACTGTTTGTATGGTGCACAATTTGCACATCAGTTTGTGCCAACATGATTATTCCATTAAAAGTGTCTCCCTTCCTATACAGGAATAGCTGCACAGACAGGAACCTTTGTACCTGTGCAGACAGACAGTACAGTAAAAGTAGCACAGCAGAAATACGCCTGATAGTAGGAGGTTAAGAGCTGTGAAAAACAGTTCTATGGGCTTCATTAAACAGTCATGCTGAAATACATTGGGATGCTACCTACACTGGTCATAGGTGCAGAAGAACAAGCCCAAATGTGTGAACTGTGACAAGTAGGATGTGGATCTCCATTTCGCAAACTGTCTGGAAGAAACAGATATATCACTATTAACTGTGATATTACTACACTTCTGTGTTTAGCTATCACAGCCATTTGTATGTGTATTTCCTGGGTTTGTTTTACCCATTAAATTCTTTCTTTTCCTACAAAGGGTTAAACTTATAAGAGAGCTAAAGGCCTTGTAATATTGGAGTATATTTTCATTATACACACAGCCTGATTAGTGAGTTTAAAGTGATCTATGTATACAGGTAAGACAAGCCCTCAATCCTCTGTGGAGAAAGACATTCATTAAAGGCTTTTGTGTTTGGTTTGGACATTTTTTGTTTGTTTAGCTTCTGCTTCTGGGGCACAATTTGGTGAAGGGCACAAGACGCTACTGAAAGGCACTATTGTGAGGAGGACACAACCAGTACGATGGTGCGATAGTCTTTCCTCAGACCAGGTCCTAGTCCTGGGCAGATAATAGTTAATGGTCTTTCTAACGTAAACTAACAGAGTCACCACTGAGGGAAGCAGGTGAGAGGACCGGGGCAGTTTGGCTGCCTTTCTCTGGCAGCACACAGCCCTCCCAGACCCTGCTGCTGTGTTTCCATTGCATCCGAAGTCCACGCTCCCTCCCTGCATATGCAGCCTTTGATCAAACTGGCTTTGGACAGAAACCAGAAAATGCTGTCTCACTGAAAACTGAAATAAATAAATAGGAAGGGTCCTCTCTGCTGGAGCTGCGTCCCTCAGGATCTGGGGATATATAAACTCCAGCTGTTTGATGGACCTCCGTGAGCACTGGCCCTTCTCTGCTCCACAAATGACAGAGCTGTCCACGCAAGCGTCCATCTCCAGGTCAGGGTCATTTGAAAGATCCTGTGGGAAGAGAAATTTTTTCCTCACTGCCATCCCCAAATCAGTCTGCTTTAAAAAAGAACTTATTTCCCCAGAATAAAAATGACCATGAAGAGCTGCTCTCTCCATAGGATGCCGCAGTGTTACGGGGTTTATCTTCAGGAGGGATCTAGTTGTTGTTTTCCACCCCTAAAGCGTGGTTATAGAGAAGACAGAGTGAGACTGTCCCCAGAGGTGTACATCTAAGGGATGAGAGGCAATGGACATAAGATGCAATGTGGGAAATTCTGACCAAATATAAGGAAAAAATGTTCACAAATTGGTTAAGCACCAGAGCAGGCTGCAGTTGCGAAATCCCCATCCTTGGAGGTTTTCAGAAGGTGACCAAACCAAGACCCTGGGCGACCTGATGTAACTCTGAATATATCCCTCCTCTGAGCAGAGGATTGTACTAGATGACCTCTAGAGGTCCTCTCCAACCTAAATTATGAATCGATAATATACAGGCTGACAGTGGCACAAGCTGACCCAAGCCCAGACAATAGCTACAGAGGGAGGCACAAAAGTGCCAACAGCAGATTGCATAAGCCGTCTAAAATAAGGCTCTGAACCACTTGTACCCTCACTGCAGCCAGGCAGGTTTGCATTAAAACGCAATATGCCTTCTTCCCATTTTAATCAGGGGTTTGTTGGTAGTTTGTTTTATCACTGCATGAATTCTAACCCAAAGAAGGATCCAATTTAATACTGATTACTGGTGACCGATGAGATAAATTCACCTGACTTTAGCTGAACATTTCACCTGCAATGCGCCCTTCATTTGTCTGAATCGTTGTGACCGGGACTGCACACCAAAATGTTAGGCAGTCAGACAGGGGCGTGGGGAGGTGTTCTGGGATAAGTTTCTGTGACCTAAAAAATCCTCAAATCCTCAGCATGAGGGTTAGTGATTAAGGGCTAATGATTAACTTAGTGATTCAGCTGAGCCTTAATGATAAATTAAAAACTTCTCTCGAACAGTGCATGCCTTACCCTTTTTTTTGTGATGAGAACCTAAATATGCCTACAGTAATTTAAGAAAAATTAGGACTGGCACGCAATTAACAGGGCTTCAGCAATCAGCCAGGAAAAGCTTTCACATACGGGGCTTTGGGCAGAGACCGGCTTCTGTCTTCCCAGGTTTCCGTGCCCCTTGCTCAAACTGCACTGCTCTGTGCCTAATCCCCAGGAGACGTGAATTGCTACAAGCACTCCAGCTCGGCAAGTAGCTGTGCTAATGCAGCTTTCCTTAAACCAGATCTGCATCGATTCATCCATCTCAGATGCCTATGCAGCTGTTTGATGTGGGGACGCAGTTTGGGGCTCCCGAGGAACTGCTGTCAGTGACAGCACCCCAGAAAGCAAACAGACCCCACACATGTTCTCATAATCTTGAGGTCTCATTAATTTTTTTTTTTTTTTTAACGTAGATATGGGCAAAATTGTCTGTATGACTGTACCTGTGCTGCCGGCTTGCTGACAGAGTTGGTGACAGACTACATTTCCCAGGAGCCTGTTACGCAGGAGTCTCTTGTGTCACTGCACGAGGACCTCGCAGCTCTGCAGGAGGCACTTGGGCTGCTGCGGTTCCTGGTGCTGGCACTGGAGAAACATGACCTTCAGCAATCTGCCTCCTAAACGAGCCAGAACAGAGCTAAGCTAGGGTCTGCTTTTGCTCCAGACCCTCCTCGCAGGGTGGCCGGTTAGCCTTGTTTCATGTTAGACGCTGGATGTCACCCGCGGAAGAAGAGAAGAGCTTACCTCTTCCAGAGAGATGGCCCCGAGCCAGCAAATTCGCTCTGTCAGCCTGTGCAGCGGCTGTGGCAGAACTAGGTACAACTCATCGTTATTTTCCAAGAGGGAAGGCGGTCAAAATTTACTTATGGGGGGCAGGGGGAACTTCAGTCACCAGACGTCGCGTTCCTCAGTGGTCGCTCTGGCTTTTCCGCTCCAGCAAATCTGTTCGTTCCACTCTGCTTGTTGTGACTTTTCAATAATTTAAGCCTTGCAAGTGTTTTATGCTGGCTGACTGTGGCTGGAGGGAGGGGTTTTTCAGGTCGAAATCTTCGTCTCTGAGACCGAAGGGCTGCAGTCGTTAACACAGAGCAGTTGTGACTAATTTAAGCTTTGTGCTTGCTGGGTTTCTGGAAGAAGACTGAGGAGGCAGGACAATCTGTTGCCTAAGTTAGTAGCAAGGGGCTGACTTCTTCAGGAATTTGCTTTTCAATGTTAATGCAGATTAATCAAAGAAAAATAGAATCTTACATTGCTGGTTACAGTGGAGATGTCTGTAAAAATGGAGTGTAGCAAACTGCTTGCTGAAATGCATGGAAAGAAGCAACCCAGCATCTGCGTAGCACTACTTTGTGATCAGTAACTGATTTGGAATTTCTTAGCATATCCTATATAATTTCTACAAGCTCTTCTTACAGGCACGTCTGTTGCATTGCTTTAATAATTTGCAACTTCTCAATCTTTGCTAATCTTTAAACATGAATACCAAACTTAATGCACAAATAGACCGTAAATCTGCTGAGGCTTTTTGCGGTGACTGCATTCCCCTAGTACCTCTGAGTCCTGCTCTGGAATGCCCGTGTAGCACGGTGTGTCGCAGAGGTATTGAACCAAACACAACCCCTGTGCCTGGGCACTCGCTGCCTGGGAAGGTCCATCACCCAGTGAGACACTCCTGGCCTGGAACTGAAATTTGGGGCAGCAAATATGTACCCACACTGTTTCAGGAGCAGCCCTGGGAAGCTGAGATCGAGTTGGACAAGCTTCCCTAGCCACCAGTTATTTCAGTGAGAGAAATAACAGGCTAAACATGATTTTTGTGTCTGCATCAGAAAAGCAGCATGGTTTAGGGTGGTTCGTAGGATAGATGCTCACCTGCACGTGTGTCTGCATTACAACGGCCACTGTGGGGTTGTTCTTGACTGTAACGTGTGCTGCCACTATGCAGGGCAGAATTGGAGAGGCCACACGCTCGATAAGAGATGTGACAGATCTTTATTCAGGGGGCGTAACTGGAAAAGGATTTTTAATCCAGAGTCTCTTGGAAAGTACGCGTATTGTATAACAAATCTGCAAAAGGAAATAAGGGAGGAAGACTTGGTGTTTGACGGGGTTGTATTTTGGTTACCCATGCCCAGAGCCACTTTTAACAGATCTCGATGCGTATCTCCTGTTCTCCACGAATCGCCTGCACCCCCATTGGGTACGGTCCCTGCCGGTGCTCACACAGACCCCTTGGCTGCCCATGGCAGGGGGGATCGCGGCACCAACGTTAGCAGCGTGGTAGGTTTCCCCGCAGCTGCACTTGCATTCACGTTTGTTCCCTGCTCTTTCCCTTCAGTGACGTTTCCCCTGGATCTCACGAAAACTCGACTGCAGGTCCAAGGTGAAGCTGCCGTTCACCACAACGGAGCGGCTGCCGCCGGCCAGGCGGTCGCTTACCGCGGCATGCTACGCACCGCGGCTGGCATTGTGCAAGAGGAGGGCGTACGAAAGCTCTGGCAAGGAGCCACGCCGGCCGTCTACCGCCACATAGGTGACTATCTGCTCACGGTGGGACAAGTTTGGGTCCTGCCTCCTGTGGCCAACAGCCTGTTGGAGTGAGCTTGCCTTATCTGCTTGTACTTTAAATATATGTGAGGACTTCTTCAGTCTACCCGGCAATCCCACTTCAAAATATATGGGATTCTGGCTCAATATCGTCTCTTTCCTCTCTTGCCCATTCCTTCACAGCCTTATTCTGACTTCTGGGAAAACAAAATATAATTTCCCTGCCGTCTTTGCGGAAAGGTCTTCAGCGCAAGCAGGCACTCAGAGTCCTCAGAACAATAAATATCTGTTATTTGAGGGAAGTGGGGACGGGCTGGGAAAAAAAGATAAAGTTGCAAGTGCTAGGATGAAGAAACGCATTAGCTGTTTGGCCACGGGTAACAGCTTTCTATGTTTTATTCGGAAACATGGTCACAGCAACAAACCTCAAAAGCACTTGTAGGAGATTTTGTGCTTGCCACCGGTTAAGAGGGGAGCAATGCTGTCGTGTCTCTTTAGCGTGCGGGCATAAGCCATGCTCATGGCTTATCTCTCATGGCTCAGCCAGAGAGATTCTCTGATGCTAAAAAGTTCTGGCTCTAGCGTTGCTACCAGGCAGCCCCCTCACTTTCCCTGTTTTGATGGTAAATGTGAGAGCAGTGACAAGCTGACCCAGGCAAGCTCTGGAGTGCTTTATAACCAATCTCTTGGCCTCTCTATCACAGCGTGACCTCCAGAAATGGCAGAGCCATGAATCGCCTCCTGCTTTTGTTCTCCACAGTGTACTCTGGCGTTCGGATGGTTGCGTATGAACATCTCCGTGACTCCGTGCTTGGCAGGTCTGAGGATGAAAGCTTTCCTTTCTGGTAATGTTGCATATTTATGCTTTTGCCTGTTTGGGGATTGTCCTTGTAGGAGTCCTGCAGCCCTAAAAGCTGTCTTTTCCTCATGGCTCGCCTATCCTAAAGAGGGTAAATATAAAGCAGGGGTTTAAGCACTGACATGGACTTTCTGATTTCAGTTTCAGGGCAGTATCTTTTCATTCAGCTGGCAAGAGGACTAAGAAATATTGTAATAAGTGTCCTAGAGGCTTAACTAGGACCAGTAAGGATACTCTGCTAAAGAGCTGGAGAAACATGATAAACCGCATCGATAGGAGCAGCTGTCCTGTGCTGGCAGGGATTAGCCTGGATGAGAGTGGAGGCAGGGCAGCTTTACCGTGACTCAAGGTCTGTGATGTAGTGGCAGCTCTTTTCTTTCTGCGTGGGCCAGGGGATATTGCGAAGCGCAGGTGAGTTGTGGCCGACCGTACAGCTGCGTGGAATGGCTGCTGGAGAAGCCATGAGCTATTGCACAAACCTGACACCAGCGTGAGTAACTGTGACTAATCCTACAGCTGCCTGGGTAATGCAAACCAGAGGCTCAGCTGAGCCAAGCTGGACTTGCAGCTTGCGCCCTGCTCAGCTACGAGGTCACCCGAGAGCTTGATTAGCTCCACATGGGGTGAGGATACATTTCCAAAGGTATGATGGACATCTCAAATATCCTCTGGAGCTTTGCAGAAAAAAAGTGAGGGGTGGTACATCTCGGATTTCCAGCTGCTGGAGGGATGGGTCCTGCTAGGTGTTGTGCAGCAGCAGTATGGCAACGCTTCACTGGTTTGCTGCTTGTCGTACTGCCTGGGTAAGAAGTTCTTATGCCATTGGATTATAAGCAAGGGCAATAGGAGGGTTTGCTGATTCTGGTGTTGTATCTTAGCCCCAGAGATGGAAATTTCCTGGCTACTGAAGAGGCAGATCATGAAGGAAAAAACGCTGTTTTGTTCATGTGTGTATGACAGATGTCAGCCTAAGTTAAATCTGTGCATCCTTCCTGAGGAGACAAGTGATCCCCATAAAAAGCAAACTCAAAGTCTTTGTTTTGCAAGTTTAATTTAGCAACAGTTAAATTTCACTCAGTCCCTTTTTTGACAATGCAAGTGGCATGCAGCCACAGAACTAAGTCTCTGCCTGTAGGGAATGAGCAGATTTTTATAGAAGTTTTGCAAAAATTGGTTATTTCTAATTGTCAAATCTTTACTGTTAAAATGTTGGTCATGTACCTTTATAATCATACACTTTATCACATCTAATCAAGTATTTTACACCAAAATCAAATCTTGGGTCCAAAATGTAACTGGTTTTAGGATGGGATTTATAAAATCTAATACAAAATACTTGTCATGCCTGGTGCTATGGGTAGGGGGAACTATTGGTAATACTGAAATTTCTGGTTCTTCTAAAATAAGTAGAACCAGAAAATTAACACAACTCATCTAGTAGCAATGGGAGATAAAGAAAAGTTTTATATATCAGCGAGCAGTTTAGAATTTCTGATTGGGATTCAGTTATTATAATATATGGAGCACCATCCCTTACTTGTGTACCTTGCCATCCTGCCTTTAAACCTCAAGCGAGGAGCAATAATGTAACCTGGAGACGAAGCAAAGCATCTTGGTGACATATAACAACTTGATTTTTTTGCCCAGATAAGTTTTAACTCTTTCTTAAAATTGACAGAAGTATTACTGACTACCTTAGCTACCTGCAGTTGCCACAATTATCACCTTAACTTTGGCTGTTAGTATAAGGAATAATCATTTATACTTGTTTCACCTAGGTTGTGCTGCTGGACTCTTCAGCTCAGGCACTGCAATTCCTGAAGATTTTCACTGTACTCTGAAGCACATTTTTTCTCCCCGTTTGGCAGGAAAGCTGTAGTTGGAGGCATGTCTGCGGGTGCCATCGGACAGTTTTTCGCCAGCCCGACTGATCTGGTGAAGGTGCAGATGCAGATGGAAGGAAAAAGGAAGTTGGAAGGAAAGCCGTTACGGTCAGTTCCTCTTGAAGCTGGTGTTTTTTTCCTGTTAATGATTACTGTTTGGGTGAGGGTGTGGTTCTCTGTTTTCTGCAAGCCTCTCTCCTGAGCTGCTGGGAGCCCTTTTGGGGGTAGAGCAGTGCCTGAGAGGCATGCAATGGCTCTGGGCAGCGGAGAGGGTGGGGGATCCGAGACTTGCTCCTTATTGCATTTATACTCACCTTCCTTATTCTGATTGTCGTGGTTTAAGCCCAACCAGTAACAAAGCACCACAAAGCCGCTCACTCACTCCTCCCGCCCCCCAGCCCCGGTGGGATGAGGAGGAGAAAATATAAAGAAGAGCTCATGGGTCAAGACAAGGACAGGGAGGGATCACTCACCACTTATGGTCATGGGCAAAAGAGAGGCTCAACTTGGGGAAAAACCAAAATCAATTTGATTTACTACCAATCAAATCAAAACAAGGATAATGAGAAGTAAAACCAAATCTTAAAAACACTTTCCCCCCACCCCTCCCTTCTTCCCAGGCTTAACTTTACTCCAGGTTTTCTCTACCTCCTCCCCTCCAACAGTGCAGGGGGACAGGGAATAGGGGTTGTGGTCAGTTCATCACACCTTGTCTCTGCTGCTCCTTCCTCCTCAGGAGGAGGACTCCTCACACTTCCCCTGCTCCACCGTGGGGTCCCTCCCACAGGAGGCAGTTCTCCACAAACTTCTCCAACGTGAGTCCTTCCCACGGGCTGCAGTCCTTCACAAACTTCCCTGGCATGGGTCCTTCCCACGGGCTGCAGTCCTTCAGTCACAGACTGCTCCAGCGTGGGCTTTCCCATGGAGTCCTGGCCATCTTGGGGGGCATCCCCCTGCTCCAGCTTGGGGTCCCACCTGGGCTGCAGGGGCATCCCCTCCTCCCCCACCCCTCCTCCCCTTTTTCTTCACTGACCTTGGTATCTGCACAGGGGTTCCTCTCACATTCCACTCCCCTCTCCACTGCAGGTTCCCCTTCTTAAATCTGTTCTCCCAGAGGCGCTACCACCATCACTGATGGGCTTGGCCTGGGCCAGCGGCGGGTCCAACTTGGAGCTGGGGGAGCTTCTAGGAGCTTTTCACAGAAGCCACCTCTGTAGCCCCCTCCCCTGCTACCAAAACCCCACCACACAAATCCAAAACACTGATGTATTGGTCCCAGAGACCACAAACCCTCACACATCCCACATGTACAGCATGTCCATGCCAGCACTCTGCCGGGGGAGGGAAGGATGATTTCTGAAGAAGGGAAGCTGGAAGAAAAGATGGGGTAAATGGCTCGTGCAGGATGCCCAGGCACAGGGAAGGGCTGGGTCACCTCCAGACAGCAGGGCTAGAGACCCTTCTGCAGATACCAGGACACGCTGCTCTTTGCATCCGAAACTGCTGGCATCCTTTTGCATCTCGTACATTTAGCATTGCAACCCAGGTGTGAGATCAAAGGGTTGTCTGTCATTAGCGACCGGATTGCTGCTTACCTTGGCAACTGTTATGTTTGGTAAAATATTGTGGCATGAAAGTCAAAGATGGATCCAAAAATGGGTCAAAAAATGGATCTGGAGGGCCAGATCCTTGCAGGTATAAATCGCCTTTCCTATGTGAGGACCTGGTGCAGCAAAACGCTGGAATACGCAAAGATTTCTCCATAGCTGGGCTCTCTACCTACTAGTTGCATATTGATTTCAGGTTTCGAGGAGTGCACCACGCATTTATGAAGATCCTGTCTGAAGGAGGAATACGGGGGCTTTGGGCTGGATGGATGCCAAATGTCCAGAGAGCTGCCCTAGTGAACATGGGAGGTAAATTTCATAATTTGGGTCTCCAGCGCTTAAGGCCGCATCCAAGCTTTAAGAAAGGAGAGGTCAGCTACTCCGCTGGTCTTCATCTCTTGGTTATCTACACTGGGCATCTGTTTGAAGTGCACTGCAGGTGACTTCCACCTTGAGCATTTTGTTCCTGTGGAAACCAAGTTGCTTAAAAGTAACACTTTGTGCCTGAGGGATGGTGAGCTGGGAGCTGAGGGGGTCCCACGGCCAGCAGAGCAGGGACCTCAGCAGCCATGACCCAGCTTCCCTGGTGCCCGAGCAAGGTGAGCAGGGCAGACCCAGTGAAGGCAGCCATGTTCCACTGAGGTCCAGATCCTCAGGAGAGCATGTGGTGATGAAGCGGGTCTGAGGCCAAGCCAGGAAGCTGAGCCAGCATGACTGGTGAGGGTCACCAGGCTCAGACACAGCTCAGTGACCACCAGCAGGTCTGTGGTGTTAAGAAAGGCCCAAGGTTGAGCTAGGGACATGGTCCATCGGTCAGGGTCCAGATCAACAAGGTCCACAGCCCATGCGTGGTGTGATGGAGCCACAGACGGGTGCACCTACAGTGTAGTTCGGGCAGGGACTGAGGGTTGTAAGTTGAAGTGGCTGCCCGAGCGCTTGGCTGATCCGAGAACCACTCGCTCCATCCACATATAGATAGAGCTTTCCCGTGCCTCTCCAAAACTGCTGGGATATGTTCAACAGGCTTTGCTCTCCTTCCTGAGGTTCTGTTTATCATAGAATCATATCATAGAATCACCCCTTCCACCAGACCAGGTTGCTCAAAGCCCCAGCCAACCTGGCCTTGAACACTTCCAGGGATGGGGCAAAGAGTTGCGGTCAACGGCTTGATGTCCAAGAGGAGAGCAGTGACAAGTGGCATTCCTCAGGGGTTGGTGTTGGGACTGGCGCTGTTTAATGTCTAGTGTCCCTGCCCATGGCAGGGGGGTTGGAACTAGATGACCTTTTAGGTCCCTTCCAACTCAAACCATTCTATGATTCTATGATGAGTGCGACCATCCAGCCAACTCCTTATCCACTGAGTGGTCCATCCGTCAAATCCATGTCTCTTCAATTTAGAGACAAGGATGTCATGCAGGACAGTGTCAAATGCTTTACATAAGTCGAGGTAGATGACATCAGTTGCTCGACATTTTAAAGTTGCTTCCTTTGTAAAGTAAGGAGGGAGATGTCTTTGGGACCAAAAGACATTGCCTGTGGGTGCCCACCATAAACACTTGCTCTGTGCTTGGTGCACATATTATAACACATATTACGCACATATTGTGCACATATTATAACATTGCCTTGGCAATTTTTTATTTTGCATGTTTCAATTTCTTTGGCATGATGGTTACTAATTTTTACGTCATTCAGCACAGGGATATGTTAGCAGCATGACCAAAAAAATACCTTTGAAGATAGAAAATCAGAGGTGGTGTAAGCTTACACCTTGCTAAGCAGCAGTAAAGGAATCACTGGATGGATAATGTTTGCAGCAGGAGCTGTTAAATAAGGGCTATAGAATGACTATTAACTAAGGTATGTATCTCCATACACAACGTTAATGTGCAGTCTCAGCATGTAAACTTAAAGAAGCAAACTATTTTACAAGTGGGAGATCATCTCCACTGGGTATGTTTGGGCTGTAAAGCACTACAAAGTGCTGGGAGGGTCATCCTGGTTAGTAAGCTGAGCTCTTAAATTTTAAGGTCAGGACATTGGAAACGTAACCCAGATCTGCTGTTAACTTTCAGTTCACTGCTTTTATTCACATGCAGAGATACTGTAACTCATGTCTGCTTTCAGAAGAACATAACTTCCATGATATCATCTACTTTTTTTGTCTAACATTTCTAACATTTTTATAACACTTGCACAGAAGCGGGAGAGGTAGAACCGTCCTTATTGTGATGTTTCTGGGTTTGGTTAATGAGTTATTTTGCAGAATTTTCCATTTAGGATCCATTTTATCATTCGTAGGGTAAATCAGAGGAGACAGTAGCAGAAGGGAGCACGTACTCACAAGTCTAACAACAGGACCTAGGTGCCACAACCACCATCAGAAACTGGCGGCAGAGTGCTAGCTGTGCCAATGGGAGGAGCTGCACTGGAAATTTAGGTCTTGCCAAGCCTCCGTCCTATGTCAGTGATGAACAGCACAGACAACATTTACTTCTGACAATCCTGTTTTTTCTCATTATCCTCTTTACAGATCTGACCACTTATGACTCGGTGAAACACTTTTTGCTCCTGAACACGCCACTTGTGGACAATAGTGTGACTCACAGTGTTGCCAGGTGCCGTATTCTGCAATTACCCCTTTTCTGCTGCGGAGCATTTCCAGCCTCACTGTCTTGATCTGCCTCTCTGTGCCAGCAGAAGCCCCTATTCTTTGGTCATGATACTGCTGATAAAATGTACCTTTATAACTACAGGGTTTTTTTTTGCCTGAGAGGACATCTTTGTACAAAAGACAAGACAAAGGATGCAACCATTGCTACAAAACTGCCCTCACTAGAAGTGCCTTGCTGATGCATTTAAACACCTCACGCATCTGTGAGAGCACAGGAATTTTTGGTTTTCTAGAATTGCTACTATTTTATCTAACCTAGTTTTAATTTTAGCAAACCGTAAGAATGAGCAATATAAACTCTGCAGAACAACCTCTATTACTCCCTCAAATTATGATGAAATCTGCTTTATATAAAGAGTATCAAAAATTTCCTATTGTGGGTCCTTTATCCCTGCCTCAGAACTGCACACAGAGGTGAGGGAACTGGTGCTGGGAGGACATCTGAGCAAGAGCAATACTCGCAAACCTCCTCCCAAATCAAGTTTATGTTAAGTTATGAGGTATTAGTCATGACTTTATGATAACTGTTTTAATATATTAAATATAACTGGAATCATGATGCTTAAATTGTCATGATCAGTCTTAGTTTCTTCTTTAAGTATCTGTTGCTGCTGACAGTTGCTGTTCTGGCCTGGTAGCTGCTGTTCTGGGAACTCCTGCTGACGTGGTCAAAACCCGGATAATGAACCAGCCGAGAGATAAACAAGGAAGGTACAGACACTTCAGAGACCAACTTTTCGGTAGAAAATTGAAACCCTGAGTCTCACTGATTTCACTGGGAGTGAAGTGCTAAGTCTCTAATTTGCTCTTCATTCTTCTGATGATAATTTAATTGTTTTAGTTTTGCATGTCCAGGGAGGTTTGTTGTGATGACCACCCAAGCATACCCAGTTACTTAGTGGATTTCAGTTCTGATGAGACTCCAGTGAGCTTATAAGAGCTCTTGCTTGTACAAATTTGCCTCAATATTTTTCAGGGGGGTGTGGTTTGGTTTTTTTAAATTGCGTATTTGTAATCCTAACAGTATTTGTTCTCCTTGCACACTGCCAGAGGTCTGCTGTATAAGTCTTCCACGGACTGCTTGATTCAAACTGTACAGGGTGAAGGGTTTATGTCTCTATACAAAGGCTTTATACCAACCTGGATGCGAATGGTAAGTGCTTTTTAACTCTCTTTACAAGACAGTTGAACAATGTGGCATTAAAATGTAAGGAGTTATTTCTGTGTCGACGATTTTCCAAAACTATTTGGGTGTCTCAATTTATTTAATTGCAGTTATCATAGTTGAATATAGTACACAATGACATGCAGTGTCACTTCCCCCACGTTGCCTCTTGCATCTCTTTAATTTGGAAAATGCTGTCCTGCTCAGTGATTTTCCTTGCTGTTTTTACAATTGCAGGCTCCATCCTTTCTCCCTTCCTAAACTCTCCTTTGTTCCCTTCTTGCTCCCAGCCCTGGACTCCCTTTGCATCCCTCTTGCTTTCATTCCTCCTCTCCTGATCTCAGAATTGCTTTATTACTGCTCCATCCCGGATCTCACTTTTGCCCCTCTTGTATTCAGGCTAGCAGCTGTCTCCTGCATACTGCCGGGCCGTTAAAGCTACACCTGTACAATTAAGCCAAGCAGCAGCTGGAGCCCAGTAACTGGAACTAGGCTGTCTAGACTGTTAGTTTGGGCAAGGGACAATTCCCAATAGCAAATTTAGATGCAACAACCTTTTTTTTTTTTTAAATCTCTAAGAATTTAACAGTATGGTTACATCTAGACTCTGCCAGCTGACTTCAAGGTCTTGACACTGTTTAATTTACCAGACTGAGCACTAAGATCAAAGGCAAAAGCCTCCCTTCTCTAATTTAACTGAGCACAACAGTGGCTGCAGCCTCTGGTAAGAGCAGTTGTAGGAAGGTTCTGCTCAGTTGCTCAGTCCCCATGTCCCCGAGCTGGAGCACATTCAGTACTGACAGGGTCTTTGCAAGTTTACTACTAAGCTAAAAATTTCCATGGAGCATATGCCAACTTAAATTTCCCAAAGGTTTGTAATTTCGGGGATGTTTAGCGGGTGTTTCAGAGGAGCAGGAAAAGGTGTGTCCTAGGCACAGGGCAGCCCTTTGCCAAACATCAATCTATTGCCAAAAAAAAAAAAAAAAATTAGAGCATCTCAACTAAATGGATGCAGGATATAAATTTTATGCAAGGAGAACCGTGTAATTTTCTGATTAAAGTTTTACAACAAGTAAACCCTTTAGAATTTTTTTTTAAAAAGCATTCAGCCTGAAGTAGTCCCCAAGGATGAAATATTTCAGGTCAAACATTTATGGGTTGGAAATCTGAAAAAAAAGTTTTAGGTGTCTTGTGAATGACTGGGTAGCCCTAACCATATGCAACGCTACAATTTTTGTATGAAAGGCATAATATGAGATTGAGCTTAAGATATGATTCTTAAGAGGAGACACTTGAACCTAGTGGGTTTATTTACTGGGTCGCTTCTGTTTTAAACATCTGACTTCAGTGTTTGCTTTCACAGGCTCCTTGGTCACTGGTATTCTGGCTTACATATGAACAAATCAGAAGGATCTGTGGAGTTAGCTCTTTTTAAAATCATGAAACCACTTCAATTTTCACAAAACAAAGAAGAATTGGAAAGCTTAATTCTCATTCCACAAGGCATCCCGACCCTACAGGGAACTAATGCATTTAGGAGACTGGCAGTAGGATCGCATGTACAGGTTGCTGCCCCAAATCCAGTCCTTACTGGTTAGGAGTAGCCATGACTTAAGGATACTATTTGCTTGTCAGACTGCTGTATGAAATTTCAGTTATCCACAGGATAAAATTGTTACCATAATGCTTCCACTGGCGGCCAGCATCAGCTTTCAGAAACAGTAAACAGTAAAAAAAACCCCATAAATCTACCAAGCAAGTAGAATATAACACTGTTTGCTTGTTTGGTAATAGGGATGGTTCCTACTGTTAAGGACAAGAACAGGTTGAACAATGCAGCACTGAACATCTTCTGTGGCTAAGCAGTGCATCAAATTATTTTGGAATTTTTGTTATTATTACATTTGCACACAAAGAACTACCTCTCATTAGTTTGATGCCTCAGCAGGCCAAGCCTTAGTGCTAGGTACTGAAAAACATTAAAGCAGTTTAACTGATTTCAGATTTGCTTTGCACAAAAGGTGGAAGGGTTTGTGTTCCTCTTACAGACTGCCTGACCTCTTTACTCAACCATTTGAGTAATATCCATGAGTGAAATGCAGTCCTGTACCCAGGAAATCAAAAGCCTCGTTCGCTCTTCCCCTCTTGAAGGACTTGTAATACACATGCTGTCCATAGGACCAAGCTGAACTACTTGTCCTGTGAGAGTCCCAGTGCTGACGTGGCAGACTGGGTCATTAAGGCACCACTTTTCCATGGAAATACGCACTCTGCCCATTTTAAATCTAGATGAAAATATAATGATCTCTTCGAAAACACAAACTGTTTGAATATGAGTGATTTATTATTTTTTTTAAACCTAAAGCTTTCCAGATTTCATAGGAAAGGGGACTGCTCCTGTTTGTCACCAGGCTTATCTTCGGCAACCAGGAGGCAAAAACGCAGTATAAAAGCAATCATAATGTAGACAGAACAAAGCTGGCTCTGATTTAGCAGTATCTAGTAATGAAAAGACTGTACAAGACTTAGTTCTCTGAGTAAATGCTCAGGATTTCTTCTAGACTAGTCTTTGCAACTAGTATCTTCAACGTGCCCATTTCTGATTAAATACAGTTTGGGCATCTTCTTGGCTTGCACTTGTACTTTTTGATTGTATTGTAGATCTGTTGTGGCTGCATGCATTTGGGTGTGTCGTTCCAGCCTGGAAAAGATCCATCTCACCATTATTAGGGACTCAGAAGTTTTTGTTTAGAAATACTGTTATTTTTCTAGCTGGCAGCCTGAGAAACTAATCTGAGTTCTTTCCTTCTTGTACACCATTACCAGTCAAAGCTGTTCCTTCAGTTACATCCTGAGTGGTCCTGCCTGCAATCCTGTTACTCAGATAACCCTGATGATGGATATGCAGAAGTACTTGATCTGTTGAGTTAAAAAAAAAGTAATTTTAAAAGTCTTGTAGTGAAAAACTGTTTTAACTCTTAATAAAGCTCTTTTTTTTTTGAGCGTGAAACACTAGAGATTTGTAACACTGCTGATTCCTAGTATTTTGTATTAAAAAATAAATAAACAATTTTAATAGCGAAACTTGCCACTTTCTGCATTACTTCTTAGCGTTTTGTAACTGCAAACTTTTCAAGCAGAAGTTTCTACCCTGTGAAGCACTTGGCCATATTAATTTAGATTCACCAGCTGCAGTTTCAGAAGCCAGCCATTAGCTCAAGGACGGCACTGAGGTTCCTTGGCCGGCCTCTCCTGTGGCCAAAGAAAGGCTTGGTGGGGCCCCGGGCCTTCCTCTCCCTCACCCCACCGCTTCTGACCATTCCTAAAGGCTAGAAGGCAGCCTTGTCAAAACCTCAAAGGTCTGCCTGGCAAGAGGGGCTCAAAAAAACCGGGGAGAAATCCCATGCTTGCAGCGCCGAACAGACGAAACGGCACAGCGTGACGGCCCAGGCTAACCCGGCGGGGGCTACCAAACACAGCACCCCCGTTTGCCCCTTCCCGAGGCCCTCAGAGACGGTGCTTGCCTGCGGCTGCCCCATCCATGGCAGGACAGCCCCGGACGCTGCCGTCCCTCAGGCCGCCAACAACTCTCGCCCGGCGCCGGCGGCCGAGCAGCCCGCCCGGCCCCTCACAGACGGCCACCGCCCCAAGCGCCCCACCCCACCCTCACACTGCCGCCTCCACGCTGGCCAATAGCCGCCAAGCTCTGCACCTACGCCCCGCCCCCGGCTCCCTCTCTGGCCAATGGAGGCTAAGCGGGCTCGGAGGGCTCTTCCCTTGCCCACCCCGGCCGGCGCCGAGCGCTCCACTGCGGACGAGGGCAGCACCGGCGGGCGCTGGGCTGAGCCCGGTGGCTCCAGCGTGCCCCGGCGGTAACCCCCACTCTGTGTGGCGCTTCCGAGCAGTCTCGGTTTAGGAGAACCGGCCCGACGTATCAGCCCGCTCCGACCCTCGTGTTCCCCCACACTCCCCGCCACCCCCACCCCCCCCCCCGCGGGGATCAAAATGGACTCGACCACTTGTGCAGCGGCGTAACGCTTCCCCGCGGGTCACGTGGGTGGCGCGTGCCTTATGAGGCCGGGGAGGGGCGGCCATTTGGCTTCGTGTGGGCGACGAAGGTGGAGGCAGAGGGGTGAGCTCTGGCCCGGCGCGGGGATGCTCAGCCCCGGCACCACCGTGGCCCTGCGGGTCTGCGCGGTGGGCCTGTGCCCCGAGGTGCCCGTCGTGCGGCTGTGGGGGCTGCTGGGCGAGCGCAGCGCTGACTATGTCCGCCTCCGTCGCCAGATCCAAGCGGTGGCAGGGCCGCGCCTGGCGGCCACCCCGAATCACGGTAGGCTGGTGGCCGGCGGGGCCGAGCTGCGCACTGGAGACCTGGGCCTGGTGGAGGTGGTCGGGCTCTGGTACCGCTGCTGCGTGGTGAGTCGCCGTGGTCGGGACTACCGCGTGTTCCTGCTGGATGAGGGCTGCACGGTGGTCACGTCCGCCTATTACCTGGCGCGGGGCTGCAAGGAGCTTTTCCACCTGCCCCCGGAGGTGCTGGGCTGTGTTGTGGCTGATGTGATGCCCTCTGGAGGCCCCACGGTGGCAGCCTGTGGGGATGCGCCAACTTCCAGCTGGACCGTGGAGGCTATGGAGTTCCTCAGCTACCTGCACGGCAAGGAGGTGTCTGGTCTGGTGCAGGAGGTGATGACGCCACAGCTCATAGTGCTTGAGCTGCCTCAGCTTGTGGCCCAGATGCATCACCTGGGCCTGGCCAGGCAGGTCCCTCCCAGTTGGTTCTGCCAGGTGCTCAGGCGCTGCCTGACTTATGGCCCCGTAAGGAACCAGCTCAAGCTGCAGCCTCCAGCATGTTCCCGTGTAACTTCTGCTGTGCCACAGCTTCACCATGCTTTGGTGTCATATCTGCCTGTGTCACCTGCCTTGGATTACTCTTACCCTCAGCTTCCGTTGGGTGTGACAGAGCCTGTCGTAGTGACCCATGTCTCTGACCCACACCGCATCTACTGCCAGTTGCAGAGCCTGTCCCAGGAGATCTGTTGCCTTTCTGATACCATGCACCATGCTTATGACCAGTGTGAGCAGGATTTATCACCCACAGTGGGCTCACCCTATGCTGCCCGTGGCATAGATGGCCGGTGGTATCGTGCACTGCTGCTGGAGCTTATTGCTGGGGAGCAGGATCAGCAAGTGGCTCTAGTGATCTTTGTGGACTATGGCAGAAAGGAGACTGTGGCCAGAGCTAACTTGCGCCGTTTGCCTGTTGAGTGTTTTCGTATACCTGTGGTGACTTACCCATGTGCTCTTCAGGGTATCTCGGATGGGGGTTGTGGCTGGTCCCCATCACAGATTGATGAGCTGAAAGCGTTGGTGCTCGGCAAAGGAGTGAGTGCTTGCATCAAAACCTTTAACTCCTTCGAGCATCTCTACTATGTGAGCCTCTATGGGGAAGATGGTGTCAACTTGAACCATCTTTTTGGGGTGCAGGCTTGCTGCCTAGTGAGCAGCCATATGCGGGTCAGCCAAACTGAGGCTCAGGAGCAGCTGGAAGTAGAAGAATCCACAGCTGAAAAACTGGAATTGCCACCAGGAGCACCTCCTGTTGCTTTAATGCACAAAGATTTGGCCTCTGCTCCTGTAGGTGGTGTGCGTCTGAAATTGGGTGTGTTCCATGACGCACAGGTCTCCCACCTCCGAGACCCATCTGAGTTCTGGCTGCAGCTCCATGAGTATCGCCCGCTCTTCAGGCAGCTGAGGCAGAGCATGTGGGATTTTTACTCTGATGTGACAAAGCTGGATGGTGCTGGGTGGGTCCTACAGCCTAGATCCCTTTGTTGTGCCAGTGGGAAAGAGGGTGTCTTTTATCGAGCGGTGATCACCAGTGTACTGGACAGTGGGGTAGAAATACACCTGGTGGACAGAGGCAATATCGAAACTGTAGATCGGTGTGCGGTAAAGGAGCTGCTCCCTCAGTTCAGGGAACTACCTGCTTTAGCTCTGAAGTGTTGTTTGGCAGGTGTCTCCCCTCTGAGAGGGAGTTGGAGTGAAGCATCTGTGTCTGCATTCAGAGAGACTGTACTGAACAAGACACTAAAGGTTCGTTTTTTGAGTGTGCAGGGTGACAAATACATGGTTGAAATTTTTGACCAGTCGCAATTAGGAGAGAAAAGTGTAAGTAAACTCATGGTCCAGGGAGGCTATGCTGAATACCAGAGGTGTGAAATACCCAAGACTCTCCAGAAATCATCTAATAACACTGTGAGCAAGGCCTCTTCCCTAGCATGTGCTGGGGAGGAAAAACAAATAAATGTAGAGAAGAGTCTCAGAGAAGACTCTGATCTAAAGAGGAGTGGTAGAGCACTTAATCCTTACACAGCTGTGGTCAGAGAGAGCCCTGTTGCAGCTATTCACAATTCTAAACGTAGTGAATCTCTTTCTGCTCAGAAGTGTGAGAGCAAGGAAAACTTGTCCATCTCTTGGAGACAGAATTATGTGGAAATGAAGCCAAGCTCCTCTTACGGAGGTCAATTAGAAGTGGGAAGTACAGTTAATGTTGTTGTGTCATATGTTGAAAATCCTAGTAATTTTTGGTGTCAGTTAAGTAGAAATTGCCATGAGCTTAATGTATTAATGGCTGAAATTCAGGAGTATTGTAAAAATTCATCCCACCCACATGCTTGGCCAAATTCTGTGTGTTTAGCCCAGTACTCGGAGGATGAAAAATGGTACAGGGCTTTAATTATTAGTGAAGTTTGTTCTGCAGGAAAAGTAGAAGTCATATATGTTGACTATGGCAACAGAGAGCTGGTCTCTCTAACAAACCTTCGCTCAACTAATGAACGTTTTCTGAAGTTAGAGGCTCAGGCTTTCAGGTGCAGCCTTTACAATTTAATCCAACCAAATGATCAGGATCCTTTTGCTTGGGATGAAGAAGCAATTCAGGCTTTTCAAGAGTTTGTTGATACTTCATCATCTCACTTTGAACTGAAGTGTACAATATTTGCCTTGGCTTCGATAAACAATAAGGAGCTATTTAACATTGTAGATTTAATGACACCTTTTCAGAGTGCTTGCCATTTTCTCACCAAGAGAGGTGTGGCCAGACCTTTATCTCCTCAAAAGCCTCTGGTATCCTCAGTTCAGCTTCATTCTTACTATTATTCTATGCACAATATCAAAATTGGGAGTGAGGAAGATGTTTATATTACACACGTTGAGGATCCATGGACATTTTTCTGCCAACTTGAAAGATGTGCAGATATCTTAGCACAGCTTACTGATAACATCAGTCACCTAAGTGAAACAATGACCAGCTTAAGAACCTTGCAAAAGTCTGGGAGCTTGTGTCTAGCAAAGTATACTGACAATTACTGGTACAGGGGAGTAGTTATGAAAACAAAACCTAATACGGAAGTCTTCTTTGTGGATTTTGGGAACACAGAGACAATAGAGGAAGATCATCTGCTTCCTTTACCCAGTGATGCTTGTGATATCTTGCTTTTGCCAATGCAGGCCATAAAGTGTTCCTTATCTGATGTATCTAATGTTCCCAAAGAAGCTACAATGTGGTTTAAGCAAGCTGTCCTAGAAAGGCAATTAAAAGCGATAGTAGTAGCAAGGGAATCTGATGGTAAACTGTTGATTGAGTTGTTTGATGGTAATACTCAAATTAATGCAAAACTGAAGGAGGAATTAAGCTTAATAAACAATGCAGGACTGTGTAGGTATGTAGAAAATGAAACTTTGTGCTCTAGAAATACAGATGCGAATGAGAGGAATGAGACTGCAGAGTCCCCTTTAAATGCAGGTAGGCCTCTTGAAAGAAAAAAGTGCAGATCTGAAGCTCAGGGAGGAGGGGAGAGTAGCAAAAGGCACTTCAAAGAAGATGTAAACTTTTTCCAGCCTGCTACGAAGAAAGATGTGACAGCTGGATTACTAGAATCTGATGAAATGCTTAGCAGTAAGAAGGATGCCTTTTTGTTAAACAAAGCGGGGGGGGAGTCTCTGCTCTCTGTCCAGATGGATACACAGTCAGATATTAAATCTGATGCTGAAGGCGGGTGTATAATGCTTAAAAATGTATCTGATCCACTGCAACAGAAGATAGTGCCAGCTCTTAAAGTGTTAGTGTATGTGTCTCATGTAAATGATCCATTGGATTTTTATGTTCAACTAGAAAGTGCTGAGGCTCAGCTTAACAGCATTATGGAAAGCTTAAATGATAGGACACAAGCAAAGAACCCTTGTGGACAACTTTTCCAAGCAGGAGACTTAATCAGCGCTGTTTATTCAGAAGACAGCCTGTGGTATCGAGCTGTGATAAAAGAGAAGACTTCTGACAATTTGATAAGTATACAATATATTGATTATGGTAATACTTCAGTAATTAATGTTGATCAAGCACACAGACTCCCTGAAGTCTTGTCATCTATTCCAGCAATAAGCATTCACTGCTTCCTAGGTGGACTTAAATGCAAAAAAAATACAAAGTGGGCAGAGAAAGCAGTGCTTTACTTCACCAAGAGAACAAGTGAAGTTCTGCTAACGTGTGAATTTGTAGAAAAGGTTGAGGATAAATGGGAAGTTATTCTCAGTGACCATCAAGGTATAATAACAGTGGATTTAGCTGATGAAAATCTTGCAAGCAGGGAAAGATCTTGTTCAACAGGAATACTTGATGGAAGAGAGAACAGTGACTTGATAGCTGTGTGTGAGCCTTTGCCGCCTCAGGCACAAAATGAAATTTCCTGCATAAGTGATTGTAAATCATTTATCTGGAAGTTTCCAGAGGCAGGTCAGACTGTAAAAATTTATGTCACAGTGGTCAATGGTCCAGAATACTTTTGGAGTCGCAGTGCTGATACAAAAGACATGAACTACATAGAGGAAAAAATAGAGGAAGCTGAAAACCTTGGACTAAACTCTTGGAGCGATTGCAGATATTGTATTAAAAGCGATAATATTTGTCTAGCAAAATATAGTCAAGATGGAAAGTTCTACAGAGCTAAAGTCAGCAGTGTAGAAGGTGACAAGGTGGTTGTTAGACATGTGGATTATGGAAGTGAGGAATCTGTTAGCATGGAGATGGTCAGACAGATTCCATGTGAATTGCTCAAAGTACCTAATCAAGCATTTGCTTGCTGTCTGTCAGGCTTCAATTCCTCAGAGGGCTCATGGCTCAGTGAAGCAAAAGAGAAGTTTTATGATATGACCGAAGGCCTCTTATTAGATGCTGAAATAATAGAAACTCAGGAAGATAAAGCTTCTGAAGTCCATCTGTCTGTTGTCAAGCTGGAAGCTTCTGGCAAGAGTATTAATGAAGAGATGAAGTCTTTTTGGAAGGCTAATAAAGGAACTGGTGACAACGCTTTCTCAAACCTTGAGAAGCCCTTAAAGGAAAGCAGATGTTCGAACAATGATATGGGTCTTTGTCTTGAAAGAGAAACTACTGCTGTTTGTGGATTAGCTCAAGAAGAAAGTGAAAGTGTTTTGCTTTGTTCTGAACCTTTCCTGGATGTAACTTCTGAGTGGTTAAATACTGTAGAAGCAAATATGTCAGTGGGAGCTGTTGAGTATGTGTCTGGGAAGGCTGAGGATGGATGTGAAACAGCTGAGCATCAAAGCAATGTTATCAAAGAGATACCTCTATGTGAAGGAGAGAGCGATAACAATGTATTACTAGAACCAACAAGAAGCTGCAGTCTTAATGTTTTGGGGAGTGAAATGAAAGCTGCAGAACAAGAATTATCTGATGTCCTGTTTCAAGAGGATGCTGAGCTGAAAGCTGAACTGACAGGCAGTGCTTCAGCAGCCAGCCTTTTCCTAGGAAACAAACAAGAACAGCTGGAAGGATTGCCAGTTCTCCAGGTACAGTCGTCTTCAAGTGATGAAATGGGGATGTTAGTAGAACTGGATCAATTACAAATGCACTCTTCATATGATGATCTAAAAGAGCTCATACTGGAGCTAGAGGCCCTTTCAGTGCAGTACTCCTTTGGTGAAGAAACAAAGGAAGCTCTGGAAACAGAGTCACTTGAAATGCAGACAGCTTTGAGCAGTGAAGCGAGAGAGAAAGTGTTGGAACGGGAATCGTTTGAGCTGCCAGTTGTGAGTGAGGAGATGGGGGATTTGGCAGCTCTGAAATTTCTTGAAAGCTTACCATCACTGAATGAGAGAGAGAACTTGGTGCCTTCCGTTAGCGATGCAGAGAAGACAGTAGAGCTGATTTCATCTGATGTTCAGCTTTCTTTGGGAGAGAAGGCAGAGAAACTGGAATTGAATTTGTCTGGAATTCATAAAGCAGAAGCTATACAAGAAGATTGGATGGAAGTAGAGCCTCCTCCCCTAAGGCTGTCTTCATCTGGCGGTAGACCTGAGAAACAACTGGACCTGAAGACCCATGACATGCTGTCAATGCTAGGTGCTGAAATTGAGCAGCTTCTGGAACTGGTGCTGCCTGATGCGCAGCCATCTCGGGAAGATGGGGAGGAGGACTCTGTAGGGTTGGAACATGCTGCACTGCCAGGTTCTGCAAATAGTGGAAGTCAATTTTCATTTCTTACAACAGACTTAACAAATCAGATGCCTGTTTGCACTGTAAAATCATGTGACGGCAAAGTTGAGAAATGTAAGGAGTGGCAGAAGAAGAACAATGACTGTTACGTGGAAGAATGGATGAAACAAGACTTGACTTACTTGCTTAAAGAATGTGGAAATGCATGTGTGCAGTCTTTAGACTGTAAGTCTGGGGATGAAGAAGTAGAAAAAAAGCAAAATGAGCACTTTGCTGACTGTGGTGCAGGTAAAATATCTGATTTTAAGGAGTTAAATAATCAAAATGTTGTGTACATTCAAACATGAGAATAGCTTTCTTGTAGACAGCTGATTTTTATTCCCTAATAAGTTACTGTATTAGCGTTAATGTTTGTATGCTTTGATGGGTGAAGGACATAAGGCTAAGTTTAAGTATCTTATGGATAATGTGACAGTCTAACAACAAGTAGTCTTACTTTGAGAGGTTAATGATATTGTGATTGGAAATCTATTTCTGAACATGAACTGCATTTTCAAGACTGTTCAGTATGACACATTTTTAACTTTCAAATATTAAGTAGTTTGGAGGGGGAAGGGGAGTACAGGATCAGGGTGGTGAGGCATTTGAGGGTTTTGGAGGGGTTGTTTTTGTGCTGTGGTTTTGTTTTGGTTTGATTTGTTTTTTTTCTTCATTGATATGTCATCATTTTTGTAGAACACAATGAGTATACTTGTAATCTGAAGGGCTTTGCTGTTGGTTCCAAATGTGTGGTGTGGACCTCTCTAAAATGGTGTGAGGCTCGTATTTTGGAGGTATCTGAAAAAGGTACCAGGGTAAGTATGGTTTGAATACTTTCTGCATTTTTAAGATCTGGTCCTTCTTTTGGTCTTTCTCCAAACTTTGAGTATTTTACAGAAGTGTATTAAAGAATTTAAGACTTAGTATTGCAAAAGATGCTTCTGGACTTACAGGCTACATAGAAACAGCGGTGTCTCAAACCAGCCAGATGTTATATGTCAATGCTTGATATTCCCTTCACATCTTATTGCCCTGCATTGAGTGGGAGGACTGAAGGATCTGGCTCCAGTTTGAGATACATGCTCATATGTGTGTGGTTCTGTCTGGCCTCCAAGTTAATGTTCTGCTATGGAGCTGTGTTACCATTAAATGCTCATGAAACTTAGCATTATTTTACTGATGTTTTGAGGAATTAGTGCTAGAACTTGGGAAGGAACTTAAATTATACTGTAATTAATAATGAATACAGAACTATTCCTACTTCAGTGAAATACATATTGAATTAGCGGTTGATGGGAGTTAACTTTAACAGCAGATTACAATCTAATGGGCTGCCTTGTTCTACTGCTGTTTAAGCTATGGGATAAATGGGAAGCCTTCCTCCTGTTCAGGGGGAGTGTGTGTGCATGTACACGTATGCACAGACATTATACTTACATAGAAGGGCAGTTGTAATTTAAGGTTGCAAATCCAAAAGATCATTTCATAAAAGTAACTTTGTGGAAGATTGAATACCTGAGATCATGGAAGCCAGCTCTTTTGCTAGTAGATTTCTTGGGTATCTAAAGCTAACCTCAGCTGTATTGAGATGTCAGTGTCAGGTATGTAGTGATATCCTTATTCATCTGTTTCCTGCTGGTTCTGATCTAGTAGGTGTTTTCCAGCCTTTCCCTTTTGCCATACTTGGGTTAGAAACCCAGGAGAGCCTTGAGCAGATTCAGTGGCAATATTCAGCTTTATTAGAGGTTCACTTGCTCTTCCTTGCAAGATCCAGACTGAAAGCCTTCTCAAAGGCAGGGAGTCCTCAACTGTGTTTTCCTACTGCTATGTCTTATTTGCTGAGTGTATTCTCAGGATCCACTGCTGTGCTAGGTACAATTTGGCTCTGTCTGTACAGGTCTTGAATCTCTCCAGTGGCAATGAGGAGATTGTGGATCCTGAGAATGTCTGGAACTGTATTCCTGACTGGGCTTGCAGATCACCTGAGGTATGGCAGTCTGGTAGTGGACTGGGCAGGACAGTACCGATTTTTAGAAAGGGCACTCTGAGTTTAGTTGTGATTCTTCCTGTGTCACCATGAAAATAGAAAGGCAAAATAGCATTAATCTAAATCTGTGCATTCATGCCAACTGCTAGAAGCGCAGTTTTTTTTCTTTAAGACATCACATTGTCCTTCTTTAATAGATCTCTATGGAGACTATAGAAACTTGTATAAATACATTATATAATTGATATAATTTATGTAAACTCTTTATATAGGTTTATATAGACTGTCAGCCATTTGGCCTGAGGACTGTGAATTCAGTCTGGGAATAGATTAATGAAAACAGCTTGAAGGAAGAAACGTTACTGAAAGACTACTATTAATCAAGAACTGTAGAACAATGCTGATATGTGGATTTTGAGCATGTAACTAACTGGTAAATCATGAAAAATACTTCTATTATGAAGTAATTAGGAAAAGATAGTAAGGTTTTCACCAGTGTTCTTCATGAAGTACTAATAAATGAACAAGTCACGTCTGGAACCCAAAACTCGGGTCATCAGCCATGCTGCTGGTGATGGTAACAGAATGCATTTCCAGTTCATCCTTCACATGCAGTTTTTGCATCAAAGCAAAAAGTGGGGAGAAGGCTTCTGTAGCGAGTTGTAAGGGGGGAAAACAGTGGTAAATAAGGGTCCAGCAGTGTTGATGTAAAAAGTCTAGTATTAAAGGAAGCACCTCAATGGAAAACTATCTTTGCAATAGTGCCAGCTTCCTAACAGAATCCCCTTTCGTTTAGGCAATAACCCCTGCAATGGAAAACTTGCAGTCCTTACCAGAGGAGTCCTTACTTCAAGGTAAGACTACTTTAAAGCTTCCAAAGAGATTGTATACTCGGTGTTTGGATGCTTTCTAATTTTCTAGAAAATACTTTTAGAAAATACAGCTGAAACACATTTATTTTTTAAACTTAAGTATTTAATACTGTTGTAATTTTCTTAGTAGCATTAGCTTATGTACTGTGAGTTTAATGGTGAATACATGCAATGAAGCTGCTGCTCTGTCTTGATTAGAAATCAATTTAGTATTCATTTATTCAACCTAGTGGATTGAGCCTCTTGTACAAGCTGAGGTGGTACACAGAAGTTACAGATTTTGGTAGGGTTTTGAGCATTGGCCACCGGCATGCTCACGTTTCTGAGGCAAGGTGAGCGACTGCTAGGCAGACTCTACTAAGCATTGTAGTTTGGGATTTGAATGCCCCAGTCCATTAACAGATCTTGGTCTATGACTCTAAACCCATAATAATACCATCTTAGTTATTGTAAGGATAGTTTGTGAATAGTGCATGTACATGTTTATTGTTACTTCAAAAATTTTGAGGTGTTACTGGTGAACACCTATTCTGTGTACCAAAGAAAATAGCACAGGTTCTTTCTGATTATATACTATTTGTATAATCTATGGAATCATAGAGTAGTTCTGGTTGAAAGGGACCTTTGGAGGTGCTCAAAGCAGGGTCAACTAGATCAGGTTGCTTAGGACCTTCCTTTCAGGTCTGGAACCTATCCAAGGGTGGAGATTCCAGAACCTCTCTGGGCAACCTGTTGCTGTGTTTGACCAGTGGTTGCCTGATGGAGACTGAATTAAGCTGAAGTAGAGATAGCATTTGTGTTTTCCATGACTGAATTGGTTATTGTATTTCAGTACAACTGTACTGAAAGCTGACTGGTTTATGGGTAACAAATAATGAAGCCTGCAACAGAGATTTAGTTACTTGTTGGGCAAAAAAGTAGTTAAAAGAACTTGATTAAAATGTTAAACCCAATCCTCCCTCAATTACCTCACTCAAATGCAGGATTATTCTTGATCTTGCTGTTTCTGGTTTTGATAATACTTTTACAGTTTTTACCACTCTTTTGTAGCTAATTATTATTGTCCAAATTTGCCTACTGTCTGTGTTCTTGAATACTTTGCACGGTATCAGTGTATGCACCCTCTCAGCAACAGTGCAGAAAATGTGAGCTAAGGTCATGCAGCCATGTGGCACAGGACTGAATCTTGCTGTGCACATGGGCCATGGCCTGAAAGGCAGTTTGAGTAGAAGGTACCCGATCCGCAGGATGCAAAAACTCTCCTGCAGTGGCTTATGCTAAGCCCACTGAGGAATGGAGTGGCTTAAACTTGTAACTGATATCTGGGAGCACTGCTTGCTTCATCTTCTTGGGCAGTTCTGTTTCAACTGTCTTATCTGTATATGATAACTTTGCAAGTTTAGTCTTTTCATATGGTCCAATATGTTGATGACATTTAGTCTGAAGCCTTGTAGAGCTATGACTTTAGATACTAATGCATTTATACATGCTTATCGAAACACCTTTATAGGTCTAATCTGTTTTTATTCCCTGTAGAAAAGCAAACTGGCTGCAGTTCAGATTTGCCTGAAGATCCTCATGTCCTCCAACATTCCTGAAACCAAGTGACATGCTCACCATATGAAGCTGAACAAGTACCTGCGTACACAAAGATTCCCAGGAAAATCTGTTTTCATGGGAACACAAATACAAGCGAAGCATGGAGAGGGGTTTTTTTCTACCTAACTCAGCAAATGCCTGTCACTATCATACTTCCCTGTCAAGGAATAGTGCTTGTTGGTAGATAGTTATTGTCAGCTTGGCTTCTTAGAGCTGTACTTTCTTAAGTAAGAATTTGCCCCTTGACTGGCATTCCACACTGAATGTGTGTGTGCACTAACTTTTATCTAGCTGGTGGTGGGTGGTTCTTGAACACAGGTTTCTTGTGAGTTGCTGTATAGGCTACTGTGTTGCACAATACTACTTTGTTGTTTGCTTTTTGAAAAGTTGCATTGTTAAAAAGTTGCATTGTTAACTGTTTCTTTTTTTTCTCTAAGAAAAGTTGAGGGTATCTTCTTTTTGCGGGGAGGGGAGGAATTCTTTCTCTGTAGGGGAACATAGTTGGTTTGGGTTGAAGTCTTGCATTTGGTGCTGTTACAAAGCAATGGAAGAAGCTGCAATAAAGCTTTGGCTGGCATACTGATCAGTGTTTTGTTAACGATGTGTGTTCTTTCCCTATGCGTAAGCCCAAATGCTGCGTGCGTACTGAGTATCTTTCTTCAACTGTACTACTGCAGTTAGATGTAGCTATGCACATTCTGCAGTTACAGGTTCTGTTTGACCCTCAACACCTCTCTAGAGCACTGCGAGCTATCGTGAATGCTTTGAAACATCACACAGTCATGTACAAAATAGAACTTGTATTTATGACATGGCCTTAACTGCACTAATGAAACATGAGAAAGATGAAGCATTGGCTATAAATATGAAGCAGACCTACTAGAATGGTTTTGCTGCTGCATGTGTACAGTGTGGTAAGGACTCCTCCTTAAGCTGCAGCTGTTTTATCTCACCTTTATTTCTCCTCCTCCTGCGTTGAAAAGGGGTTTCTACTTTATAGTCCTGTTCCATGCTCCTGTATACCATAGCTGCTTCCTCCTCTTCAGAGGCTATGGATTTTCCATGCTGCCATAATGACTTAGGAACCCAAGATCTCTGACAATGTAATAGTCTGGGTGAGTATCACAGCAGATCTCAAGTGTTAGTGTTTACTCAGCAAGAGAAACACTTGCATGTTTATTCCCTTAATAGAGACAATACATGGTGGTAGGCTGGAGAGAATTTAATTAAATTCTGAAAACAGGTCTTAGATGTTGTTGCAATCTCATGTTAAGATCACAGATTATATAAATATTTATTACACTGTTAACTGCTTTGCTTGTTCCACTGCAGGGGTTTTTTTTGTGGGTTTGTTGTTTTTTTTTTTTGTAACCTGATTTTGAAACAAATAGGCTACAGTAAGAAGTAGTCCCCCTTTTGCAAGGCTTATTCATTTAGAAGTCACCTTCTAGGTGGCAGCGTCAAAGAGTTCTGCTCTAAAAATCAGAGCCTTCTTTAGCCCACCACATAGTCAACTGCTTCTACTGACGCATAGAGACAGCAATGCTAGTACCTGGCCAAAGATGAGTGTCTAGAGAGTATTACAACCATAAGAGACATCAAGATGATCAAGCAATGCTTACATATCCCTTTTTAAAGGGAGTGGTAGAAGTGACACATCTCTTCTGTAATTTCACCTACAACAGGGTGACTGATAGATAGTGGTAATACAGAGATTAACAAGAGAGGCACTGCTGGGAGCTCTGCCTAAGGGAAATCACAGTTGCTACAACAAGAGTGACCATTTCAGCAGCTTTTGGAATGGAAACCTCCTCCAAGTATGGCAGTAAACACATCTTAAATGTAAGTGGATTAAGTTCATATGAGAAGCCTGTGTCTGAACAAACACCTTTCTCTGCTGTTATCTTAAACTATTTCCTGTACCTTTTACTGTGACTCTTATTTTAATAAGACAGTTTTGAAGACCACCTTCCACTGGTACCTTACTGATAGAAAGAGGAAAAACCTGCTCCAACTCGCAACTGTTGTCAGAACGCAGCTGAAAGATGAAGTAATTAAATAAAAAAGATTTTTTTATATTGCAAAAAAGGCTTGCTGGATGCAAACTGACTTAAAACTTAGTAAGCAGAACTTTAGTTGAATTCCTTGGAGCTTAATCTCTCTCTCTGCAGACTTGAGTCTAAGTCAAAACCAGAAAGAGCATTTAAATTGCCATTAATTGATTCCCCCCCGCCCCCAACTGCCTATAAAGCAGAAGTTACCCTGTTGCAGTATTTCAGAGAACCCCACTAACTCATCTGAACTAAAATCTCTCTACACTTTCATGATAATGTAACCTAATGCCTTATTTATTTTTTTGTTGTTGTTCTTCCACATTCCAAAAGCTGTGTATGTGGCCAACGTTAGTGTCCTGATGTCTGTGGCATTTTCAGTATTTCTTTGTATTCCTTATTCAGGTTCAGCTGGAGATAAGTCAATATTGGTACCAGGAATAACATTGGGTCCTATGCCATCCACAAGAGAATCCCACTTGTCGAAATCATTCTTAAGACCTATGAAATGGGAGAAAAAAAAACCCAAGTGGTAATGAATAAAGTAGTCAGCTTTTTGTAAAGCTACACTGAAAAATTAAACTATAGGACAGATGAATCAACCTGGCAAAGTAGGGGAGGCATGATGTTTTAAGAAGGGAAAAATGTCACTCCATGTTTTTATGTTTTAGAACAAAACTGCAATGTTCCTCCTCTGAATTGCTTAGATTACAAAAGTAACTAACAAACCTCTAGAAAAAGAGTCTGACTATTGTTTCTTCTACTTAAACTTTTCTGACGCACTTACTTTTGATCTTGTTCTAAACAGAACGGTTATATAAAAAGCTGCATAGGAATTAAGTGTTAATTTAACTTCATACTTTGATGTAAACAGATACTTACTCAAATGTTTCTGCAGGAAGGCTAATGAAGCATGATTGCTTATATCAATAGCTTCATTTGGATCTATTTCTCCTTTTAATTTGAAAAATCTTCCAATGATTTCTCCGCTCACAAAGGTAAAGTCAGGAAAGCTCTGATGTACTGACCCCCTGCAAATAGAACAATGATCAACAGGCTCGTAAGAATGCAGTCATCCGATTAAAAGATGCCATGGGTTGCACAGACTTCTTCAAAGACAGTTGTGCACAGCAGTAAATTCTGTCCTAACCACAGAAGGGAGGAAGTTTTGTACGTGCTTACTGTAAGTAAGTAACTACAATTGCAACGGCAATAAAGAGTAGGCTTGGCAAAACTTCAAGTTGTCTCTGCTCTGAGTATAAGGTGGATTATAGAGCCATCCGCTCCCCGCTACGCAGTGCTTTCACTAGGTGAGTGCATAACTGCACCCAGAAGGCTATTCAAAGTGTTCAAACGCAGATGATGCATGAGGCCCGGAGCAAAACTTGTGCCCCTGGGCCGGAATGCACACCTTGGAGCATCTTAAACTTAGGGTTACTGGCTGCTTTGAGAGAAGTCTCCGTCTCCACTGTGGGGGATGTACTGCTGTCTAATTTAAACATGCAGTGAAAACCTGGGCCATGCGGAAGTAGGGACTGTCTGTCTTTCTGCAGTTACGTGTAACTGAACAGCTCCAAAAAGAGTAAAGATTCATCTTCAGCCACAGAAGTGATGGATCTTGGACTCTTACTTGATAGTGATCATTTTCTTGTTTGTGTCATTGGAGCCAAGCTTCTTCATCTTTAAGATATTATCAGCCCACTGGAATTTTTCAGAGTTGATAAAAAGCAGCGGTTGCTGGACACTGTTTTGGTAAATGTCATCGCCTACTGGAAGCATCCATGCATCGAGGGCAATGCCACACCTGTCAAAAACAACTGGATATTGTCACAGAAGCAGAAAGCTTTGTATGGAAATTCTCAGCATGCTTCGATTTGCAGGAGACATGGGAAAGCGAAACTCTCTAGAGACAGTGAACAGGTAAACAGGTTAATGAATCATTTTGTTTCAAGATGACTTCTACTCTGGGGGAAGAGAATTAATCCATTATTGGATTTGTTGGTCTCCATTGCCAGGTGCAGCTGGGCACAGGAGCTCCTGCAGGGTCCCGCAGTATCATGATTTAATATGACAGAGCTATCATGTTCCACCACATCCCCACAGTTCAAAGAAGCATGACTTGAGAAAACAAGACATGCCAAACAAAACTTTTCTTCAAGAGCTAATCAGCAGTTGGGGAATCTCAGGTGAGGTCCCCTGCTCCAGAACTCTCAAGTGCCAAATGTCTCTCGCCTTGTTTTGCATACTTACCTGAATCTTATTTCTTTGCTGAGACTTTCAATAACTGTAGCACCACCGAAAGAGTGTCCCATCACAGCTATTCTGCTAGTATCAACAGAATCCTGTCAAAAAAATTCAGGTGCTTTAAGAGACTTTCTTTCCCCCCAGGTTTTTTGTTTTTTTTTTTTTTTTTAAAGGGAATAAATTTATAGGCAATAGATCCTACTGAAGTAGGAAGAGCATCATTTCAGCTCCATTACTATCTATCCAGCTTGGGATGACCTGAGAATACGTTCACAGATCTGTGGTGTGATCTTCAGAACAGTTGTCCTGGTTTTGGCTGGGATAGAGTTAATTTTCTTCCTAGTAACTGGCATAGTGTTACATTTTGGATTTAGTATGAGAAGAATGTTGATAACACACTGATGTTTTCAGTTGTTGCTAAGTAGTGTTTATACTAAGTCAAGGATTTTTCAGCTTCTGATGCCCAGCCAGCAAGAAGGCTGGAGGGGCACAAGAAGTTGGGAGGGGACACAGCCAGGACAGCTGACCCAAACTGGCGAAAGGGGTATTCCATACCATGTGACGTCATGTCCAGTATACAAACTGGGGGGAGCTGGCCTGGGGGCATCGCTGCTCAGGAACTAACTGGGCATTGGTGAGCAACTGCACTGTGCATCACTTGTTTTGTATGTTCCAATTCTTTTATTATTATTATTGGCATTTTATTATTGTTATTATTATAATTATTAGTTTCTTCCTTTCTGTTCTATTACAACTGTTCTCATCTGAACCCATGAGTTTCACTTTTGCTTTTTTTTCCCTGATTCTCTTCCCCATCCCACTGGGTGGGTGGGGAGTAAGCGAGCAGCTGTGTGGTGCTTAGTTGCCGCCTGGGGTTAAACCACGACAACACTTTACAGGAACCAGTTTAGAAATGGAAGAGGGAAACCAGAAGCATTATTAGGCATTTAACAAAACGTAGTTACCACCTTTCACTCACCTTTAGGCTATTCCAGTCAAAGTTTGAATTTAGTACATTCATTACTTTCTCTCCTGAATTGATTTTAAGAATGAGATCGAGAGCTTTGATACACTCCTGTGCTCTTTGCTGCACCTGGGGAGAGCAGTGGAAGGAATTATCAGACAACTGCTAGGCTTGCCGGCCCTTTGGACACAAGACAGTCTGATTTTTTTTTTTCCCCACAAGCGTCTGATACGGTAACAACTACTCTGAACTGCAGAATGGAGCTGTAAAACAGAACTTTGACAAGGTCTGCCCAACAACAAAACTAACTTTTGGAGGTCCAAAGAGTTGAAGCTCTTGTGTAGATCCTCTGCACGCAGAAGAATTTATCCCTATAACATATGCCAAAGACCTTCAATTCCTTCATCCTGTCACTGCTCTGAGAAGGATTTGTTGGGATGTGCAAAGGCTTAAGTTACACAACTACAAGGAAGGCTGACTTGCTGCTTCTCCTCATGTTCACTCTGATGAGCTAATGTCATTACATCACTTGCCCCATCTGCACAATAGCTTTGAAATGGTCTTTACACTGGACAAACCCAAAATAAGAAAGAGCCAAGAAGCCCTTACTGTTTTATATACATACATATTCTTGAAAAACTGTAGTAAAGCTGTTGCAAATAAACGTTTGCATTGTTCAGTGTAAGAAGTGTTTTTGACTTTGATGTATCAGTGAAAGAAAAGGTTCAAAAAGAACCAAAAAACAGCAGCGTCCTTGGGAACCGCAGCGTGTAGGCAGCCAGCAAGATGCCTGTGCATCACTGAATTTCAAATCAATCTCAATCTCCTGACTTCTCTACTAGTAAAATTTGCAGTCAACAGCTTCTGGCGGTTATTTGCAAGCTCAGACATTACGTATTTATATTGTAAGTAGGATGTTGTACGCACACAGGAAATGACAATGGTATTGCTGTCTGTATGGCCCAGGGAGATAAAGTGAAACACCTCCCTGGCTGAGTTTGCATCAGCTGGAAGAAAACACTCCCGTATTTTAAAGGTCAAGTCTATGCTTGGAGGAGCTCATCAGTACAGCCGTATCACATCTAGCATGGATACTGCTTATAATCAGGAAGTTTGCATTGTTTACGTTGCTATAAACCACAAAGTGTGTTGGAGATGATGATGAAGCAAACATCCCCCTTAGAACAGCCATGATTCATCCTGCTATCCAACAGTAAACAAAAGCTGAAGCAACCCTAAGGCCACACAAAGATTTGAATTCAACTCTGATTCACTTAAAGACTGGGTTGGGCATCAAAAGCGTGAAGACACAGGGAAGAAACAGAAAGTTGAATGGAGCCAGAGGAGAAACAGCTGACTAAGCTCCACAGTGAAACCTCATGAGAAAGCTTTGCTGAGGAATTAGTTTATGCTCCGAAGAAAGCTGTTGTTGGCTTTCCCGTCTTCAGGAACATAGGACTTGATGTATTTTTATATATTCCCTGAGTCATGGCAGAAGACTGCAGACATGGCCAAAGGGAAAGAGTCTGCTAGTTAGTGCTAAACACACCACTCCTGCCTCACTTCCTAGAGCACAGACCTAGGATGAGTACCTGCTTGTGGCGCAAACAACGCTCCTCCTCTCCAGCTTTTAGTTTCCTGTAGTAGATCCACTCCTTCTCTGTGTTTGATGTAGACTCTTCCTGTGGTTCAGAAACGGACTTTTTTTTACAATAATATGTTGCTGAAGCAGACTCATCTCTGTAATATCAACAAAAGGTTAGTTCTGGGGATGTTTTCCATTTGGTTTGGGATGAAGTCAGCTGAAGTTTTAGATTTTACTCATCTCAAGAGATCCAAGCTACCAACCAGTGCTGCTGCAGTCACAACTGAGCGTAGACAGACTTTCTAAATAATGCAATAACCCCACCAAAACTCCCACCTCCTTTACATTCTCCAGGTTCTAACAATAAGAGAGAGAAAAATAGCATGCCTGAAGAATGACGGACAATATCTACCATGGGACTGTTCATTCAAGCGCTTATTTAAGCAAATTCCCTTTGCTTAGATAAGAGTTAAGCTAGAGAAATGGGAGGTGTGGGCAGGGCTGAAGAAGATATACTAGTTTTTCTTTTTCAAAAAATCCTAAGTTCTTCTTTAGAATAAATAACATTCTATTCAATGTCAGAAAGTTTCTTTCCATCAGAACTCAAAAACATGCAGTATACGCACCTGTGCTCCACAGCAGCCACTACGAAGCCCTGGGAAGCCATCTCTATGCAAATAGCAGAATAGATCGTCCTGCAATTAAAACCACACTCTAGTGATACACGTGCATACATAATTATTTCAGTTACACTGCTCTTTCAATGTTGACCACACTACGTATGTGCTATTTCTTCTGTTTGAATTTGCTAGCCAGTAGAGCAGGCTTTTGTATGCCAGTCACCAAAGCCTGTTCACACAATCTTGTTACCGTTTTACTATCTATTCAGAAAGAAAAATGCTAATCATTTTTAAAAGTCGCACATATGACACTTTGCATCTTCAAAGAGCTGTCCAAAAATCAACTAGCTAATCTTTACAACATGCTTATGGATTGGTAAATACCTTCACCCCTAAAACACAAAGGGAAAACACAAATAAATACATCAAGCCTGCTTTTATTTACTGCTGTTGATTTCAGTGGAGGCATATTTGATACACAGCAGCCTGTTCTTCACACCTGCTTCACCTCCATGGGGATCTCACTCCCCTACTGAAAATCTGTTCAGAACCATCCTTGGAGACTGCTGTCTCCATAGACAACAAAAGTAGTTTGTCAGCAAACTGCACAATTACCGAAAAGCTCCAAGTCCATGGGAAAAAACGAGGAGTGGGTATTTTTCTCCTGGCTTAAAAGCAGCATTTGACTTTGCAGGACAGGTCACTGAACCTAGATAAAAATCGGAGTGTATGTCATTATTACTGAAATGAGAGAAAGCATTTGTTCCTGTGGGAGAGATCCTGAGAATCTGGTGACCACTGATTTCAGAGCGGTCATCTGAAGGTAAAGTACCAAATCTCATCCTTAAAATACAGAAGACAAATACAGATCTGTTTCTGAAAATACTTTCTACTTGGCAGAAGATACTTTCCTTCTCCTCCTCCCATCCACAGCCTAGCACAAGGCCTACATATCTCTTAAACCCTAAGAGAACAGATTTTCAAGAATAGTCAGGTTGGTATTCAGACCTTAGTAGCTATCTGACCTTTGTGTATTTGCACATTTCCCTGTGGGATTTAAAGCCTGACACATAGGCGCAGCTCGCCCGAGCTCTTCCTAGAGCAAATTGCCCAGACACTCCTGTTCATAGCAGTCTGGGACTGTGGGTCTGCCTGAGAACTGGGTCACACTCATCATTGAGCCTCACTACACAAACCCATCTCAAACAAACATACTTCTTTGGGAAAAACTATTTTTTAGTCCTGCAGCAACAACACACTACTCACAGTAGTGAGGCAACGACCTGCATACAGAGCTCATGCCCTTGCATTAGTCAAGGAATAAAACCAAAACCAGTCTTACCAACATAGTACTGGAAAAGCTTTTCTCCTACAACTCGGTACATATTAAGGAAGTCAGAGAGTCCCTGATAGTACTCTTTATCCGGAATCCATGGTGCCTCTTCATTATCTGTGGCATCGCATGATGGATAATATAGGCGCAAGAAGCTTCCCTGGGATTAGGAGGGAAGAAAAAAAAAAAAAGGAAGATTGATATTTATATATATATGGGAGACAAAAAGGAAGATAAAAAATTTATGTTAAGGGCTTCAAATGCAAGAATGACAGCTCAAGAGAATTAGGAGACTCTCCTGAGAAAATTATTATCCTATCCAGGCTTTGATGCTAATCCTATGTGACTACCTTTTTGTCCCTGCAGTGAATTTAAAGTAGCATGACTGTTGGCATCCAGGCAAGAGATACACGTCACCTTCTCCAGGTTAGCCTATGGCTAATTAAATGGAGCATTTTGAATTAAGTTAATCATTACAAACACTCACTACCTATTTGCTCCATTTGTGCATCTTGCTGGATCTTTTCTTCGGTCTTCCTCAGTATGGCTCCCTTTGGGGAATGATAGGATGATGCAGTTTGATCAGTTTAACAGGGGCGACTGTGTCCCCTTCACCCTTCCAGCTGGGAGCTGTCATTGCTTTCCTTGCACCAGTAAGTCTCATGGAGCTGTTACTGACCCAATTCAGCTTGCCACACTGGGGGGAAAAACGGACCCTCCTACAAGCATATTTTTCCACTAGGTTAACAAGACAAATTTTACCCTGAGACTAGTTTCTAGAAGTGCGGTCCACAGAGAAGATGCGGGTAGAGTCAGGGGCATAGTCTCAACACGGCTATAGTGTTCCTGGCTAAACTGAGCAAAAGGCTGTCAGTAAAGCTCTTGGGCAGCTGCACAGCAAAGGAGTGCAATATATTGTTCTTCCTCCTCATCAAGGTGTTTACAAGTCTGTAGCGGTCCATCTTTCTAAACAAAGTTTTGTTAAATTTTTTTAACAATTTTTGTTCACTTTGTTAATTTTTGTTTTATCCGCCTCCGCTTCTTACCACTGATTTGAATCTTCTTTTACTGTCTGCACTCCAGGTCTTCCAGGAAACCACCCAAGCTTCCCACATTCACGTGGACCCTCCATACCACCTTGCCAGTATCTTTCCTACGCAGACAGCAGCAACGTACCAACGGCACACCTTAAGGCACACCTCCTGGCAGATGAACTGTGTGTAATTAGCATTCTTACTTCCCCGTTTGCAAGGGAATTTGCAACACGCTATTCAAATTCACTGTCTTGCTCCAACTGTACTTTTGTTCTAACACGTTAAGTCTAGGGCCAAAAAGAACGTGAGCTTTGGAATAAAGTCTGGCTTCTTGAACACTAATTTATCAGTTTCATACACAACATGTACCAAAAGCTTGATTAATGAAGCTTGTTTCTATTTACTTATCAAACTTAAATCAACCTTTGACACAAAGGAAGAAACCATCAAACCTTCATCCATACTGGTAACAATACTAATTTGATCCCAGAATAAACCCAGTGAACCTTCTCAGGTGACTAACTGCTTACCCAGAAAGCGAAAGACTTTCCGTTATCTATGGCTGAGAGAACTGTAAGTATACAGATTGCTTATCTAAGAAAAACACATGGGCTGACTGCAAAGAGAAACTAATTGCTTCTTTGTGCTAATACAGAGTAAGCTCAGTAAAGGAAAACATATGAATATCCACTACAAACTGATCACAAGTTCCACCATACCGGGCCAGTCTGAGGCGTAAAACCACAGCGTAAATGCAGGTGTATTCTCATAGGAAAATTTAAAAAGCAAGAGGATTTGAAATGAAACCCAGAAGTGAGTTCATTAGCTGGCTGCTTACTGGCCCCATCTTCTTATCGTGGCTTCTCTCTGTACTAACCACTTGCAGAATTGGCATCCTGTTCTTTTTCAGATAGATAAAACTTTGAGAAGACATCTCATGCTTTACCCTGCAGCTGAAACACTACATACCCTCATCACCCATCCCTGCCAAATTCTGTTGGGATCTTTGTGGTGAGAACAGCTACAGTCACGGAGACTGCGTGTGGAGTCTCCCCAGGAGCCCAGCGCAGAAGAGAGCGGTGGTGTGGGTGGGAAGAACCCTGCGGGTCCCGGGGGGACACAGTTTCTCTGCAGTATCTTGTGTAGGGGAGTCAGGAAGGCAAGGGTATTAGGAGGAGGGAGGAAGCAGCCACGGGGAAGGCTTGCAGGTTACATCCATCTGGTAAATGCCCAGTACGCATCCTACACTGGGATGGAGAGGACAGAAAACTCAGCTGTGAGTGTCAGCCGTGGAGTATCCCTGCACACAGACAAGACCTTCTGTTTGATTCATCTGTAAAACTACAGCAAGCTGTTTCACTAACACTGCGGCTCAAATCCAAGGGAGGAAGGGCCGACAGATTTACCTCAACTGCATTTTCTGTCATCAGGTCTGTACATCCAACCGAGTGTGGTCCCTTTCCTTCGGGGATCCTATAAAACTTCTCAGTGCTGCTGCTCCCCATGTCCATCGGTGCCTTCACCGACAAACCTGGGGAAAAACACAAGAGCAAATCAGGAGACCGCCACGGCCTGCGTGACCAGACCACCTACCCTGAAACACACGCAGCGCGTTGCAAGATCCAGGAGCAGAAAATTCAAGGCTGAGCCGACACAAGAATCGGAAATCCCGAGTTGTCAACCTGACCTGCTCTACCGGGGAACTTCCTTGGAGCCGAGTGTCCAGAACCCCAAGGGTCCGGCAACACCGTGCGCTGACCCGAAAGGCGAGGAGGGGACGCTGGGCTGGGGACATGGCGGTGGCACTTCGGCAGGCCCAGTCTGGCTCCTCGGGCACCAAGAGGGAAGTGTGAGGCCGAGAGCGGCTGGTTTTCTTTCGGAGGTGAAGGCGGTTCCCTCCCTGCCGGGCTACCACCGAGGGCTGCTCCCCCTCGTAGGAGCGGCAGAGAGGGAAGTTTCTGCAGCCCCCCCCCCCTTCCCCGGTCACCAAAAACCGGGCCGTTTTTCCACAAGGACCGCCGAGGCCTGGATGCCATCCCTGAGGAGAAAAAGGGCGGGCTGCCGCTGCGGGAGGGGTCGCTGGGATAGGCCCGACCGCCCCCGGCCCGTACCTGGGCTGACACCTCCGAGCCAGGCTCGCTCCTGCCGAGCGCCGGAGGGGGGGGACCCGCCGCATCCCCAGAGCAGGCAGCCGGCGGCATCCCCCTGCCCCTCAAGCCCCGGCGGAGCTTTACCGGCCGCGGCCTCCTCCTCCCCCTCCTCCCCCCCCCCGGCGCAGGGCGGAGGAGAGCCGGGGGCCGGGAGCCTCCGCGGCGGGCCGGGGCCGGGGCCGGCGGGGGAAGCTCCGGCGGCGTCGTGAGGGCGGAGCAGCGGCCGCTCCTCCCCGGAAAAGGCGGAGGGCGGCCGGCGGCGCGGAGCCGGCCTTGGGAGGGCAAGATGGTGCGGAAGCTGAAGTACCACGAGCAGAAGCTGCTGCGGCGGCTGGAGCTGGTGAGCTGGGAGGCGGCGGGGGGCAGCCTGGCCGAGGTGAAGGCGCTGCGGCGTTACCGGCTGGGCCGGCGGCAGGACTACGTGCAGTACAAGGCGCTGGCCCGCGGCGTCCGCGCCCTGGCCCGCCGCCTGCGCGACCTGGGGCCGGCCAGCGCCGCCTTCCGCGCCCGCTGCGCCGCCGCGCTGCTGGAGAAGCTCTACGGGCTGGGGCTGGTGAGCTGCCGGCGGTCGCTGGCCGCCTGCGAGACCCTCTCGGCCGCCGCCTTCTGCCGCCGGCGCCTGCCCTGCCTGCTGGTCAAGCTGCGGATGGCGCAGAACCTGCGCCACGCCGTCGCCTTCGTGGAGCAGGGCCACGTCCGCCTGGGGCCCGAGGTGGTCACCGACCCCGCGCTCCTCGTCCCCCGCGCCCTGGAGGACTTCGTCACCTGGGTGGACGCCTCTCGCCTGCGGCGCAAGGTGCTCGACTACAACCAGGAGCGCGACGACTTCGACCTGGCCGCCTAGGCCCCGGCCCGCGGCCTCGCTCTTCCGCTCGGCCGCTGGCGACAGGCGCGGCGGCGCAGAGGCCTCACGTCCTCCCCCGGCAGGGCCCCGAAGCGGGAGCGAGGAGGCAGGCGGACTCGCTCCTAGTCGCGTCCCCCTGGGCTCCGCGCTCCCCTTGGCGGCCCACGGCTCCGTTCGTTCGTTCGGCTCCCGCGGAGAAGCGTCCCTTCCGCGGCCGTCGCCCCGGGGAGACCGCTCCGATAGCCCACCTCCCTCACGCCTCCGTCCCGCCGAGCGACAGCGCTCGGAAGGGTCTCTGCCCGCCGGCAGGAGAGGATGCCGTGGGGTTTAAGGGCTCGGCTGCTGATAGCTGCGGGAAGGGGTTTTAAGGCTTTGGCCGAGCGGCTCTTCCAGGACCGAGCTGGGCAGCTTCGCGGCCGCTTTTGAAGAGGTTGCCCCGAAAGAGCCGGTTCCTCCTCCTTCAGCTGACGGGCGCGCGGTGTCCGGAGGAGCTGCATCTGGAAGGGTTTCCTCGTGATGCCGAGGAACGTGCGTGCGGGGGAAATAGGGTGGTTGGCTGGGGTCAGCGGTAAACAAGGAGGCCACGTGCTGCAGTTCTGGAACTGGAAAAGTTTTAGCCCAAGCCAGAATTTAAAAAAAACGAAACAAAACAAAAAACCCCCAACATTATTTTCACGCGAAGTCGTAAAGGGAAGTCTGATACTCCGAGTTCGGCATCTGTGCTGCGTGGGGTTCCAGCTGACAATTGGGCATCGTTTACGGAGCAGGATGTAACTGGGGAGCCGTTGGAGCAAAAGCTGTCCTAACCTAAACTTTTGCGTATAAGCCAAACAAAAATCAGTACCTGAGGGGAGCCTCAGGCCTTCTGGGGCTCTTGGGAACTTTATTCCCCTTTGATACAAAGAGCAGAAGAGCAAAAATAAAACAGTTGTTTGAAATTGCTGAAGAAACGTGTGTGCTATTTTATGATGTAGTTTCTGTGAGGATTTCTTCTCATTTTCAAATATTCCAGTAAGCCCTCTTTGTCATCTTGCAGAACCTTTTTTTTTTATACAACTTCTTTTATGTAACCTTTTTTTTTTTTTGATAGCTACAAGGCTATTACTAAGTTATAAAGTGGTTTTTGCTAGAAATGCTGTCTTTCCCTTACTCAGGGCCACAAAAGGATTTGGCAGGAGGTTTAGGAGCGGAGCTGTGACTGCCCGTCCCAAGACCAAAGGGCTGGAGTTCAGCTGCAGCCACCGCTCTGGGTCCAGATGCTAACTCATCAAATAGTATGGCTGTTTTTTAAAATGCAAACTAAAAGTTAAAATTCCTACCAGGCTCATAAGCCAAATGTATTAAGCAAAGCATTAACTTTTAAAGCAATAGTAGATATTAAGAAAAGGACACAAAAGAGGTGGGGAAACCCCTTTGCTTCACCTGTAACACCCTAAAAACCTTTTTCTCAGGGCATGCACCTTGCTTATAGTAAGAAATACAAACTGAAAAGATGTTTCGCACCTGAAGCTTGACTTTTCTTAAACATCTTTCCAGCTTTCACCCAGAAAAACATCATCATTCTTTGGGAAATTCAGAAGGTGCCTAAGTCAGGTGCAGGTAAAAGTGCTGCGTTCGCTCTGCTTTACTCTTTTGGGGGAATTTAAATAACAGCACAGTGACATGCCCTGTGCAGGGCATTTTACTACTCGGATGCTAAACTGCTGCTCTGCCCAGTTTGTCCAGCTCTCAAAGGAACGGCAGAAAAGGAAATCTCGAACCTCTAGCCTGTTAGCCTCTGCAGTTTACATCATCAACCTGTTCTTTTTGTCCTAAACCAACTTCTCATCGTTCCTCTGTGCACCTCCAGTGTCTGTAGCAGAAGGGAAACAACCCAAAACCCTGTAGGCTGTTAAATTAAGCAGTGGGAATTGATTTCCCTACAGATACTGTGGCATCCACCACCGCTGCTCTCCTCCTGCGGTACTGGAAATCAAATTCTTCCATTCTTTTTAAGACGTGCCTCAGGCTGTGCATTTATGCATCTGTGTGTGTCTTAAGTCTGGAATTCTGCAGCCCCGCTGGTTATACAGTAGCTGAGACCTGAAATGAGCGTCCTGCTCCTAAATTTTTAACAGCTGGAGTCCACGCATGCCTCAGACAAGAGCTGGGCCTGCTTCAAGAGTGATAAACAGGGTGTCATCTCAGTCTGAAAATGGAAGTTGCATCTGACAGCAGCACGCCCATGTCCTTGCTGGTGAATGTGGTCAGGCAGACGATGGCTTCCTCGCGTTTAACGATGTTTTCACCTTTAGTTCAGGGGTTTCAGTTTGTTTGCCAGAGCTGACGTGCTGTGGCTGCCGCCGGGCGGTTCCCGCAGTGGCTCCGGAGCCGGGGCTTGAAAGGGCGCAGGAAGCAGCTCTGACAGCCTTTCCCAGCACTTGGATAAACACGGAGCCTTTTTTTCAATTCCAAGGCTGGATCCAACGTCAGTATAAATCCGCAGCGGCTTCCGTAGGTCCGTGCAAGCTGGCACGAGGAGGCAATCTGACATTGCGCTTTTTGGGGGCCAGATCCTGCAAAGTCTCCCCTCCTGCATTCCGGGGACTTGCAGTGGGAGAGCTTATGCACATGAGAGATGCAGGACAGTGTCGTGGGTGTCACTGTGCTTCTTCCCAGCACCTTCTGACGTGGGTTTGCTGTTCCTCAGGCAGCTCAGCATCTCCATGAAACTTGTGGGAAGTTACCGGTGGAGGAGGACAGAGGATGGCGGTGCTGGTGTCGGGGGGGCGAGCTCTCCCCGCGCCTGGCAAAACCTGATCTCTGCCACCTCCACAAGTGCCCATCCCAGCAGCTGGGGGCTGGAGGGCTGCCAGCTTCTCCAGCGAGGGAGGAAGGGGCTGCAGGGGGGTCCAGGCAGTGCAAGAGCAAATGGCGAGCGGTTCTACACGGGAGCTCTCGCTTGCATAGTGGGCAGCGGTAAGGGAGGTTTTACCAGGGCCTACAGTTTTAGTTGTTTTTTTTTTTTTTTCCTTGTTTCTTTTTTCTCTTTTTTTTTTTTCCCCTGACCTTGGCTTGTCCTTTATTTGAAGGCTGCCAGAGCGAGAGAGCTGAGCCTGGGGAATGTGGGGGAGCTTGAAGCAGTCCTTCACACTGACGCCTTTTGTGTTGCAGGGTGCAAATGGTTGAGGCTGTCACCAAAATGCAAATTGTGTATTTTTCCACCGATCTGAGCCACTTTTTTTCCAGTAAACAAGAACGCTGCATGTTTTAAAGGCTGCTTCCATCTAACGTCTCGGCGTGGCTTGGTGCAGAGGTGATGCCAACCTCAGTAATTCAGTGATAGCACATCACGGCGAGCATGGACGGCCCACGGCACCGGGGAAGGACGTACAATCCCCTTGCCAAGATGTGGTGCAGAGACCCAGAGAAGCAATGGTGGAGCTGGGCGATTCCCAGCCTTTTGGGTGATGCTCCTGCATCCTGGGTGAGGCCAGGGCCTCCCAGCCATGTCTCAGGGCACTTCCATGCACTCATCTCAGTAGTGCTCCCCAGTGAGACATTTATTCCCCAGCAGATGGAGGTGTCACTGTCCCCTTCCTGAGCTCTGAGTAATCTCTTTTAAGTACATCCTCTGCCTGATTTGGCACTGGAGATTGAACCAAAGAGCCATTTCTCATCAGTGGGGCATAGGATCACCTTAGTCCCTGCCCCAGATACCAAAACGTTTCAACATTCACTAGGTCTGGGGAAAAAGCACCCCTAAGTGTTATGACAGCATTTACCCGAGAGCCCTAGTTCTGGTCCCTGCTCTTAAATGCCCCGGTTTAGGCACTGCAGCAACTCTTCTGACCCTTTGCCTGCTGATTTGGGCCTGAAGCAGGACCTGGGTGGTGGAAAACCTGTCTGCTGTGTGGTCGGGACGTGGGGCCGCCAGGTAGAAGCAGCAGGCAGCAGCTTTGGAGTCAGCAGGAGGAGGCGCTTGGGTTCAGCCTTCCCATAAACTGGAGCTTCTGGATGCAAGGGCTAAATCCAAGCGTACCTCCCCCCACGGGAATGTCCCCTCTCACTTCTCTGCAAGCACAACCTCACCACAGAAAGGTCCCTTCCCCCCCTAATATTAGCTGATTTTGAAGAGAGAAAAGTGTTTCACCTCCAGCAGGCAGAGAAAAAAGGGGAGGCCAACCACTAAGGACAGCCAGAGATGGCGATTTGAGCATCTCCAATTTCCTCCCAGAGCTGCCCGTTAGAGGATCCCACGTGTCCCCAGCAGTAAGTCACAACAGCTCCTCGGCGGCTGTAAATCATGTCGGCGGGGTTGGTAAGGGCACGTCCGGGCGGCATTGCCCGAAGAGCCACCACCGGCTGCTCCCGCAGAGGCTCAGACGGTTGCGTCTCCGGGTAAAGCACAGGCAGGCTCTCCCGGCACGTTCAGCCGACTTAACGTTACCGTCCACTGCCTTGTCACCTCTATCTGAGCTCCCTGGGCTTAAAACACACTGGGAAACACATCCTAAAACTGCCCTCTCGCCCCGCAACGGGTCTAACAGCAGCCAGGGCACGGGGTGCCGTGCAGGCGTCCCACCTTACATGTGCTGGGTTCGGGGGAGATGAGCGCTGCGCTGGCAGAGCACCCCAAACCCGCTCTGTGTCCCTCCCAGAAGATCTGAGGTGGGGAAGGACCGCTGGAGGTCACCTCGTCCAAACCCCTGCTCAAAGCAGGGCACCCATGGGGCTGCCTGGGTTTTGCCCGTCTCAACGCTGGATGCCTGAAGCAGAGTTTAACCACCCTCACTGTGATTTAATTTTTTTTTTTTTTTTTCCTCCCGTTCCATCTAGTCTGAGTTTCTCTTGGGACTGCTGCTTCCCACCCCCGCGCTGGGCACGGCCGTGGCCGGTTACTTTTCCCTGCGGGAGAACTCGATTCACCTTTTTCCCACATTTCTGGCCAACCTCGCAGGTCCACCCTCCCCTCCCCTGCAGCTTACCCGCTGGGAATCCCCCCCCTTCGCGGGGACACGAGATCG
>JANXJC010000017.1:23742766-23761239 GCA_027564655.1 Leptodon cayanensis | reverse complement strand
TGCCTCACCATGGTCTTCATCAAGGGCTGCAGGGGAATCTCTGCTCCGGCACCTGGAGCACCTCCTCCCCTCCTTCTCTGTCCCTGTTTGTTGCAGGACTGTTTCTCATGATTTTCCTCACTCCTCGCTGCTAGGCAGTGTTTTTGCCCTTTCTTAAATATATTTTCCCAGAGGAGCCACCAGCATCACTGATGGACTGAGCTGTGTCCTGCGGTAGGTCCATTGGAGCCGGGTGGAACTCGCTTTCCCTGGCACGGGACAACCTTTCCCTTGCCTCACGGAGATCTCCCTGGACCCCCCAGCTGCCCAGCACACGGCACGAACACCCCGTACATCTGCCCATGGGTCACTGTGAGATGAAAGCATGACTGTTCCACACCACGCTTTGCACAAAAACCACCTTCCTTGGTGTTTTACTGATCCAGAGTCCATTGGTAAAAACAGATCTCATAGAAAAGGAAAAGCAGACCAGGAGAGCAGTCACACAGAGTAGGGGAAATCATGTTTTTGCATGAAGTGGGGAAGAGGGAGGACACGTAAGGCTGGCATGGGAAGGGGGGTCTCCACCCCACCTGTCCAACCCGAGGCCATTTCTGCATTGCTGGTTATGAGTCAGTAACCACCTCAAGTGAGTAATAGTGATCAGCATATTCATGCATAAGTTATAAACCAATGCAAGATAGCAGTACAACTCATAATATGACAAAGTACACAGCCACAGCAGAAATAAATGTGAAACAAAATGGATATAAACATGTTGTTTAGTTAAGTAGTTTCGATCAGCAACTACCAAAGCATTTTAAGAAGGTCTGCAGTTTTGTTATTCCCCTTTTGCAGCTAGCCCATGTACTAGCTCTGAATTAGTTTGTTATTGACAATAATTTAGCTCAAAGAATTATCTAAATCAAATGATAATATTAATTTATTTAACTCATAATAATTTAGTTCAAAGAATTTTAATGAAGTTTTCTTGACTGAGATGGTGAAGATAGAACATCTGTATCATCTATACTGGCTTGAGAGTTGCATTAGAGATTAAATTACTTGGGGTTTATAACAAAATATCAACATTTTTACTTTCAGGTAGATGAAGAAGATGTGCCTGATATTTGTAATTTTTGTACAATAAAATCCACAAAGATAGGCAGAAACCCACAAGCTGGAAGAATTTAAAAAGCTTTGAGTAGCTGCAAATGGTTGGGGTATGGGGTGAACATAAAAGCACCAGGGATAAATTATTGAAGGAAAGGAATATACCCGTGTGATGCACAAATACCAAATCTGGAGCATCCCAGAAACAGCAAGATCTTCTCATTAAAGTTTTGCTTTTTGACCCAAGCAATACAAACCACAGAAACAATGAAAGTGTTTATCTACATGCCAGCAAATGCCTGAAATGCGATGATTACCATTGCAGTGCTGTGCCAGAGAAGTAGGTTGTTGCACCAATGCTTAGTGCAGGTTGGCAGCTGCTGTTCCCTGAGCATCATGTGTGGGAACAGGAGCTTTATAGAGCTGCTGGTGGTGGGGATTTTGGTGCTGCTCCTATTCTGAGCAGGGCAGGTGCAGGAATGTAAATGTGCTGGATATTCCCTTACCCGGTATCAGCGTCGGTCTTCAGTATCTGAATTTCAGCTCAGAAGAGCTGTGTTGGGTGACACAAACAATGTAGATGTTTTTCTGTAGTGGACATTGTTGTGATTTAGTGACTGTCCCATGTTTGATCACTGTCAGGATTCATGATCTGGGTTCTTCTGTCCCTTTGTCACCGATGATACTCATACAGAGGGGTGTGCTCAGCAAATAACAGTCAGGGGAGTCACTGTCCTCTTTCATCTGAGAGTCCAGGAGCTGCAGAATTCAACCAAGATGTTGGAAACTGGAGTTCATTTTGATTCTCCACGAGCACTGAAATCTTTGTTAATTTTCCCAATGGTAATGTCTTAATCGTAACTGAAGAGCCACATGGTAGGGGGAGGGCATTGAAGGAAAAGCAGGGCTTTCTTTTAAAGGTTTAAGTTGAAGCATATAGAGGAAAAGGGCGAAAATAAGCATGAGTCCATGTGCCAGGGTTCAAAACTCATCTGCTAGGAATGTGAAGAGTTTTAGGGATGGGACCATGCTGGGTTCCTGCCACACTGAAATACCCTCAAGCTTTCAAATGACTTTAGGTTCTGAAAACTGTGGGTTTTTTAACAGGCAAGGTGTGTTAAGTTCTGTAGGGCATGGACTGCCTATAGACTTTGGGTTCATAGAGGACCTTGCACATTGGACCTTGTACATTGGGACCACAGTTACCAATTAGATCTTGGCTGATGCTGTGGTATAATCAGGAAAAGTTTAAATCACAACAAGTAGCTATATAGCTACAAGAAATTAACTGCCAGCATTCTTTCTTCAGAATGATGCACTTGTTTTCTGGGGGATATCAATACAAGCACTACTCTTTGATTATTATTATCACATGCTCCTATTTGCATTTTTTTGCTAAGGACCTTGCTGCAGTGTTAACACACTGAAAAGGTTTTACAGAATGCCTGGAATTCATCTCAACAACAAAATGTGGTACCTTCCACATGTTCCCATGAAATCCATTCAGACAGTCCAGTGGCTTTTAATAGAAGTTCTAGTGAGATCTTCACCACCCTTTATTTTTCATATTGCCTAGAAAACATTAATATCATAGCTAGGTTTGGATGCAGTCATGCAAAAATATTATGGATCATTTAACGCCGGTCATGCTTCACTGTGGTGATGTTAGAGAGGGTCGCTGCACTTATGGATTGATATTTTCTATGGGTATTGTCTGGAAGCTCAAAACAAAATTGCTTAAGGACTTAAGGAAAACAACCCAATCTTCTGAGGCTAAAAATGCAAGAATTAGTGTCAAACCAGATGATCTCCAGGTCCTTCAGACCTGCAAGAAGTCAGGAATGAAATCGTCAAACTGTGATGGCAACCAGACTCTTCTTGTGTGTGTGTGACGGTCAACCTTATGGGCGCTGGACACAACGCCGCTGGCCTGCAGCGGGTATCAGTAAGAAGCAGCATCTAATGAATCACCCACTTCTCTCTCTGTATCTCATTTGCCATCAACTTCATGTCTAAAGAGGGTGGACCTTTTACAGACTGGGTGGCAAGGAGGCAAATCCATTCCTATTTTTCGATCTGTGCCCTTGAGTCCAGCAGTCAGGGCTCGCTCATGCCAGGTGGTCATTAGCAGATTTTTCTTCCCCTGCAGGTTGTGTTTCAGGAGGCTGATTTGGCAATTTCTCTCCCTGTAACCATCCCTTCTGCTGCTCCTGTGACAGGTGGGCTGGGAACTGATGGTTGCTTTTTTGGTGAATTCAGTTAGTTTCCTCTCTTGTGACCCTGGTTTTATGGGGTGGTTTGTGACCATGCCTCTGGGGGAAAGATGCTGATGAAGCGTGTGCATTAACTCCTTCTTTGCACTCACTGGTACTGAGCGTGCAACCTGTAGAGAGCCTGGACTCTCGAGGTGGCCAGTCCTGCACCCCCCCACCGCAGTCTGGTGCCACAGCCCCCTTCCCACCCCATAACAACCCTCCTGCTTCTTGCAGTGCCTGGCACCTGGGGTCTCACAGCCCGGGAGGAAAGACTGCTGGCAGGCTGCAAAGCACGGCCAGGGAGCTCCCTGCTGAATATCTCCTGTTGCCCCCCTCCACCAGATCGGGACAGTCCTTCCCCTGAAGGACAGGGGTGCAGCGTGACGCTGGGCAAGTGAGCAAAGGAGAGGCAAAGGTAACAGCAGTAGTGTGAAGATGGGAGAAGGAGGAGGTGCAGGAAGCGTGTGGGAGCAAGAGAGTTGCAGGAGCGTGCAAAACCTCCTCACATGGCTGCCAGGAGGAGAAACTCTCTGAACAGTCGGAGGCAAAGCTCAGCCCTGCTCTTGCCTTCTCACCAAGAGGCTTTTCTCCTGCCCTGCTTCACCCTGGCCCACATGACTTGTGTTCACAGGGAAAGACCTGGGTGGGATTCCCGTGCAAAACATGGGGAGCACATGGCTTCATAGGCACGTGAGTGGGACCAAACTAGGACCCCTCGCTGTGCTCCTGCTCTGAGACAAAGTCTTCAGGATCGCCTGAGGAAACCCAAACCCACACATTTTGCTCGAACTTGATGGCTGACATTTTGTTGATTACAAAAGTAACACTATTTTTAAATTAAAGATGGTGCTTTACTCACAGAACCAGATGAAAACAAAAATTTGTTTGCATCTACCGAGATGTTTCCAGGAATAAAAAAAAAAACCCACCAAGCAAACCTTCTCTTGAAGTGGTTTATTCAGGTTGCAGACCATAAGCCTCTTCTTTTGAGAGGTTGTTACTTCCGTACTCAACAGCTTTGGCAGTCTCATGTCGGGATGGGGCCAGGGTGGTTTGTAAAGCAGAAGAAAAGAGTGAGATTATCTCTGAAGAAGTCACAGGAATTTTAAATAGTTCAATAGCTCCCGATTGCTACAAGGGTTAATATGCTAAGAATAGTTATAAAATGAGGAGGCAGATTGCTTATCGGGTTGGCTTAAGACAATATTTAATAAGGTTAAAATCTGCTTTTCCTTTTAAAGTTCAACTTTTTTTATGGCTTATGCTTATCAGTACTTCTGAAGGCTATTCACCTGCAGGACACTATATTTACACTGGTACGTAGCACCAGATGATCTTCTGAAATGGATTCCTGGAGGATATGCTGTTTCACAGCACTGGTTACCTGCTCCTCTGCCTTTATGGTATTCCCACCTGCTTCTCCATTTTCTGGCTTGGGATCAGGGTGAAATTTCACTTCATTTGTCTGTGATTTTGAAACCGTACTTTCTATGTTTCAGATCCAAAACTCTGCTGAAGACAGAGGTAAGGATGCAATATTTTTATGTTAGTGGAAGCCTATCAGTCATCAAAGGGTGAATTATATCAACTCATGTCATTTAGTCACTAACTTAGGTGTATTATTTCTTTTGATAGCTCATGATGTTGATGGAGGGCAGCTTAGAAAGGACATTCCAGAAATAAACTCAGGTAAGTCGGGACAGTAAGCAAGCAGAGTGTTGAATTATTACAGAGATCTGAGCTAGCCTTTGGGGACCACAAGTCTGGCAGATGTGATGGCACCAGGGGGGACTGAAAGCTCCCTCCTATGTGAGAAAAATCCCAAATGTATCATGGATACGGTGAATATTGCAGGGCAGTTAAAAATGTGGGGGATGAACCCCAGGTACTTCTGGACAGAAGGGAGAAGACCTCCGCTGTGGAGTCCGGTGGCAGTCAGAGAAGATGGTAGGGCAGGAGCAGGGCATGGGCCAGAGGACAGAAAGGTCCATAAAAGGTTGGTGTTGGAAGATGGAAAGGCCAGGAAACTTCCACAAAGATAGTTTTGTAGGAAGCCCAGGATCTTAATCTTAAAGTTGGAACCACACTCAACTGCTCCTGGGGAAGGCTCAACAACCCCTGGACTGAACCTGCACCCCTCCCCACTGCACTCTTCTGCAACACGTCTCCTGGAGAAACCTTGGCAGTGACTTTAATTCAACTTCTGCTTCACCAATGTGCATTTATCTTAAGTGACTTGGTTGGTTTCATGTGACTGATGACCAAGATATCAAGCTTAAGTACCTTCATCTCCACCCCAGGGTTTCAGTGGCGTTGCCTTGAGCAAGTTTTCATTTCCTGACATTGCCTGTTAAATTCTTTATGCTCTGGTGTAGGTTTCCTCTGGTTTTGCTGACAGAACAGAAACCATGGTGTAGGGTTGGGGTTTTGTTTGGTTTGGGTTTTTTGTTTTTTTTGTTTTCTTTTTTTTCCTCTCTTCATGTGTATGTGAGGGGACTATAAGTTATTTCTACAACAAAAGATCTGAAGATGAACTGTCTATGCAGGGATTGTGCTTATATGAGGGCATTAAATGAAAATGTTACACTAGCAGGACTATACAGTGTCTGGGGTCTGGGCTCAGCTCTGCGTGGGGAATTTGGCACCTTAAAAAAATAAAGGTATAAAATAAGAGTCTCAAATGCTGTGTTTTTAAAGCATGGAAGATATGGATCAGCTGCTTAAAACACAGGTGTCTGTTGCCAGTTCAAATCCATCCCCTCCAGCACCACTCTAGAAGGGAAAGAAGTCTTCCAAACTCTGTATCTACCACTCCATGCGGATCTTTTGAATACCCTTGTGCATCTCAAATGGCACCAGACACCTATGTTTAGGCTATTGGATGGACACACAGCTGTAATGGGATCTGAGACACTTAGCACAAAGATTTAATTGCTTCAATCTGAGCTTGGTTCAGGCTTATGTGGTTGAAAAGGTGGACTGAACCTCTTCCCTCTCCAGAATCCTTGTCTTTGACCACGTGGGGAATCCCAGATGATTAGCCTAGGTTAGCTAACTAGTTAGGCTATTAGATGCCTAACTTCTGGAGAAATCCATTCCACTTATATATCAACTACAATGTTCAGAAGTCCACAGCTGTTTCAGGATACAAGCCTGGGAAAAATAATAACATCTTCTCTGGGCAGCTGTTATGGAATTGTTATGGAAATCTTAATTCAACCTCAAATCCTCCTTAGCTGAAGATGGAGGACTGGCATATTACAGTATGGCAATGTTTATTTGTTTGTTTGTTTCTGGGCAGTTGCTGTTTTAAAGACTGATGGGTTGGTTGATGAGGCAGCCTGATAGTTTGCATGGTCTTTGAAAAAAACATATTGTAGTTCTTGTTATGTTACTCTGGCCTAAATGGTTGTTTATCTCATTTCAGAAATTGGAAGGAAGCTTTTTGAAGGTGATATTATCTTACCGGTATGTGCTGCTGATCTAAACGAACATCAGCAAGAGTGTAGATTGGGCTTAAAATGTTAACACAAGCATGTTGATCTCATTAACAGCTGGAGAGGAATGCTCTGAGAAACAGCTCCTACAGATGGAAATTTCCCATCCCCTATATCCTAGCTGACAGCCTGGGTAATAAGACTTTTTATTATGGTAGCACTGTATTACTTGCATTAGATATACTCTGTTTTTATCCAGCTCTCCGGGCTGCTTTTGTTTAATTTGCTATTGAGTTATGCTGCATTAATGCTCTTGCTACTGTTGGCCAGACAGAGCGACGCAACTCTGCCCCAGCACACATTGTTTTCAATGTAACATCCCCAGTGACCAGCTGGATGCTGATGAGCAGCCATTTAACTCGTATCAGTGTATTTGGCTGAGATCTCTGGATAATTCAGTCAGGAAATCCTCATCTCAAGATGAGGATCTTGCATGTTGATCTACTGCGCCCTTCATGCCTTATCTCTTCTTCACAGTCCCAGCTCAGTACAGGCAGAAAGGAAATGCAGATATTTTATAAGTAAAAAAGTTCAGAGCATTCTCCCTTCGTGCTTACATCTAATTTTAGGCACTACTTTAAATTTTGAACAATTTAGTAGTAAAAATTAATAGTAAATCCGTGTTAAAATCCCATGGATCTCTCCTGTGTTTACTAGCCCTAGGCTCAAAGTTTACAACACTTGAAATTATATAATAACATGTGACAAAATTACCCAGCAAAACCTGAGCAATGCCTTGGATGTCCAAAAGCCTGCTTGTTTGTTTCAGCACTATCAGTTTATCTAATGAAAGATATTATCCCTCCCTATGGCCTCTGCCAAAATTATGCCAGTCAGGGAATTCCGCTAACAGCCTCCTGCTCTTTCATCCAAGTGGATATTTTTTATACACGTTCATATTTTTAATGCATGCTTGTTCATACTTTCTATCTAGAATTATAGCTATTTATAATATTATAGAAGCAGAACAACCGCTATTGTTACCCTCTGCTGTGTGTTTCAGATCTGAATGCTAAAGGTGTTATCCTGCAGGCATTTGACATGTTCAGGCTGAAGTCTTGTGTTGATTTCAAGCCCTACGAAGGGGAACCGACTTACCTGAAATTTGAGAAGCTAGATGGGTAATTTTATATTAACAATCTGGTTTGTACCACCTTGTTTGATATGATAGTTTTTCTAACTCAGGAGACATTCACTTTCATTCTTGCTAGTACAAAGGACATAAATACCTGAGCCACATTTCTGTCCCAGAGCTTATTTGTATTACACTGGAGATAAAACCAATGCAAACAGACTAACCAAAGGTATTATCTGCATCTGATGTTCTCTTAATATAAGAAAAGACTATTTTATTTCCATTTGCATTCTAGATATGAAAGTTAATCCCTTTCTTGGCACCCTTTCAGGGAAAACAAGCAAATAACTTCCTCCTGGTGATGGTTAGGGGCAGGGTATGTCACTAGTGTGTTGGCATTAGCACTTAGCTTCTTTCTTGCTTTCAGAGGCATGGTTGGGTTTACCTGACCAAATGTTGAAGCCAAGAACTTCTACCACTGTGCAGGTCACGGCGGGTTGCTTTTGTGCTCAGTGGGGAGGAGGTAACTCTTCCAGGCCACAAACCATCTCACCTAAAATAGAAGTCTAAAATAGGTCTGGTGACTCACATCCCAAATGCCTGTTACTGTCCAGGGACTGTAAAGGTGCCAGGGAAGCTAAGCCAGCGGCAGATGCCAACACTGTGACTGTCTGAAGTTTGGAGATTTCCTTGCTTGCTGGGAAGGACCATCAGGGAGCTGGTGACACCAGCTAGTGTCTGTGTCTAGGAATCCAGTATAGATCTGCCCTTGGGTGAGGGGAGATGGGTGCACAGAATTTTTGGACAGCTTTTTTTTTTTTTTTTAACCACACAGTGATGAATCATTTCTGAATGGACATGAAAAGTTAGGATTTAACTTGGTATTTAGGAACCAAACCAGGGAAGCCAATGCAAGCTGAGTTCACTGGAGGCTGCTCAGTACCTTTGAAAATTGGATCACTTACTTAGGTACTTTGGTAAACATACACATAAACAACAGCCAGTGCAGTGTATGAGGTTATAAGGCACCTGCTGTACTTTCCTGTGCTGCTCAGCTTCTGCTGCTCTCCTTCCTATATTGGTTGAGCTGGGGCTATCTAGATTTGAAGAGTAATAGCATTTGCCATCACCACCTCCTTTACAAGAACTGCATCCAGCTGAAGAACATGCATGCACTGCCCTCCGGGGAGGGCAAAATGAAACAATCACACCTGGGACAGGGACTCGTTGCCAGGCTGTGGCAGCATGCTGAAGGTACAAGTTGTTCTGTATTCTGGCATTGCAAATCTAGTCTGGACAAGACTGGAAAACTCAGATGGGAAATTCTAAAAAACATTAATTTTTTACTTTTAGCTTGATCTTGAGTTGAGTTAATATGTAGAAACAAATTATGGAAGGTATTATGCAAAGTGGGTGCAATATCTAAGTCGTTGCCTTACAGGTGCTGGTCTTTTGTGGGGGACCTTCAGAGTGGCCAGACAGTGTCTATAGGAGAGAGATGTGACTATAAAGCCATAGTGGAACATGAGCTCCTGCATGCCCTGGGATTTTACCATGAGCAATCCAGGACGGATCGCGATGACTATGTTCAGATATGGTGGGATGAAATTATTGAAGGTATGCTGCAGGTCTGAAATGATTGAGAATCATCTGTAGATGCATGTCCCTTTTTTTCCTATGCTAAAATGTGTCTGGCTGAGAATGGCTGCCTACATATTGACAACTGGACCATTATTTAATCACTGGTAAAGCATTTTGAAAAGATGTTATGTGCTAGGTTTTATTTCTGGTCTTACCTAATCACTTGTGTATGTTTTTGTCTAGGTTTTGCATATGCCTTTGACAAACACAATGACAGTTTCCTTGATGACCTCAATACCCCATATGATTATGAGTCGGTCCTGCACTATGGACCATATTCTTTCAACATCAATAGCAACGTTCCTTCCATTACAACAAAAATTCCTGAATTTAATGAGATCATTGGGCAGAGGTTGGATTTCAGCAGGATTGACTTACTGAGGCTGAATCGCATGTACAATTGCAGTAAGTCCTTCTTCTCACACATGTATTTGAAAATCCTTACTCGAGCTTCATGATAACATGAATGGAGTCACATGAGAGGAGCAGGAACAATTCACTCTTGGGATCCTCTCACAATGCTAAGAGAAACTACAGTTCTTATGCAGCAGCAAGCTCCATGGTGGCCAGATCCCCATTTCTTTATAGAATACCGCTGAAGTGAATCAAGGGTCTAACGCCTTTCGTTCACATGGACTTTTCCGTAATATTACTTGTAATAGTTACCGTTTCCTCCATGGATGATGAGCATCGTGCTGTTGATGATGATAAAATCTTCAAGGGACAGTAGTCTGGAATTGGGTTCTCTGAAATCAGAGTATTTCAAGTTCTTTTTTCTGCCTATGTGATGTTTGATAAGACAACTGAGGTAAGGAGCACAAACGGCGATAATCGTGCTTTCCAGCTCCACTGGCAAAGCTATGAAAGTAAATATTCAACATGCTGTATGGGACTGATGTACTGTGTTAACATACACCTGAATAGTTCCACTAGCTTCAGCAGAACTACTTCTGATTTATACCTGGAAGAGAGAAATGGGCCGCAGAGCCTATCCCAGGCAGGCTTAAAGAAAATGATGAATGTCTGAAAGGAAAAACTAGTATGTAGGGGCCAAGCTGGTTCCCACAAGGAAATATTCAGCTGAGAATGGGAGAAAGTTATAAGATGTTTCTTTCAGGAGGAAACGTCATTTATGTGTGGGAACAGAGACGTAGATGTGAAAGTCTGTGTAGTCTTCAGTTGTATTAACATATTTGCTGATGTTAAGTGCTATATGCAAACACTCTGGAATGGGGTTACCAGTGAGAACTTTATTTGATATTAATGGACATGGTAAAAATACATTACTCTATTCCCGGCAGCGTCGAGCCTCACCTTCTTGGACCACTGCTCCTTTGAATACATCAATATCTGTGGGATGGTGCAAAGTAGACAAGATGGTGCTAGCTGGGACCACACATTGGGCAAACCAGGAGATGAAGACCATACTTTGGTGGGAAGCTGTGCAGGTAACAGGTGTAGTTTTAGATGGTCATTAAACTTTACTATGCTTTTAGAGACTTGAGGATGAAGACATACAGGGATAAATAAGACATTAGAAATACCCTTCTATTAATGTTAATCACGGTATACCTGATGCTAAACATGACTCTTGAATTTTCAGATAGAAAGACTAAAAATTTTAATTTGAAATGTTTAATCCTTCTTTAAATCTTCTCCCTGCATTGTAATATCTCATGAGGAAATGACAGTTTGAGACTTAGCTGCTGTAAATTTTTTGGTAGCTCCATTAAAATGAAGGGAGCTCCACCAGCATGCCACAACTGACTCTAGTGAAACTCCATAGAATTTAGTTAGGTGAGACTCTCTTCCTTTTTTGTATGTGTTATAGGATTTTGAGTAATTTTCTAGTTTTTGTTTAAAGCTGAAAGATACTTTCCCTTTGTACAGGAGTTCACTTGAGGCATCCCCGCAGGAGGACATGCATAAGCAAATATCAAAATACACAAATCTTGTTTGTAGACAAATTCTGACACTGAAACAAAACCAGGATCATCAAAATAGGAAGCTGAGCTTCAGCAATGTGTCACAGAGCAGGAGGAAACCACCCTCGGAAGACTTTTCGAGGGAGGGGTTGCTGTGTGATGCAGAGCCGTATCAGAAGGGTGTAGCTGCTGGCGATTCAAAGTTTGTTCGAGCCACACCACACAGGGAGGCTGAAGGATTATCTGAGAAGCAAACCTGCAGTGATTTCCCCTCTTCCGAGGAGAGTGTTGCATGGGGTCCTTTTGACTGAGGCTTTGGCTCCAACTGCACCGATTTAAATGTACATTGAACAAATATGACTATATGGAGTTCTGCAGTATTTTGATTGCTGCCAGGACACAGGAATTGAGTAGGATCTGTTGTTTTCAGAGGCAGTGGGGAGAAAATTAAATACCGCAGAGGAGTATCACATAGACAGTCCAAAAATCCTCCAGCAAAGATGTTTCCTTTGAAAGTCACAGGCATGAGCCTTGCTGGTCTGTGTACAAGTGGTCACAATTAGGCACATCTACTTCCCAGAACACAAGTGGGGATTAGTCACAAGTGTCTCACGGTGCGGGAGAGGAAAAAAATACTGACTAGAAAAGAAAGCCATTTCTGTGGAACCTGCTCCCAGGGAGGAGGGAGTAGCAGATGGCTTTTGGCAGTTAACAGATCATGTTTGCTGCCTAACGCTGTGTTTGGTTACAGTCTGGAGATCCTGCAGTTATACCAAATTTGCAGTCAGTGAGAAGGCGAGCAGGCACATAGCGGGCAGGGCGAGGGGATGCTCCTGTTCTCATCGTGCGTGGGGTTTGAGAGGGCAGATGTGCAACCCGGTGAAAGGCACGGTGCAAAAACCAGCACTTGGAAGATCCTCCGAGCAGGGAGCAAAATGAACAGGAGTGCTGTTTAAGTCCCATCGTTAGACAATGTCTTGGTTTTAGAGGAACGAGTCTGTTCGGCTGTTGTTTGATGGGCTGTTTGCTTGCAGTTTGCAGGGTGTGCGGTTTGCTGACACTGTAAAGGCTCTGGACGTGTGACAGAGCATGTGGCTGGGGAGCTGACAGCAGCTTCCTGCCTCTTGTGGCTGGTGACAGATAATTAGCTGCTCAGCTTCCAGGAGAGGGGAGAAAAAAATGTTTAAAACTTAAGTAGCCAGACTTCTGAAGCTTTCTGAGAGAAAATGGGTCAGCAGTTATTGGAAAATAAGCAGCTTTATTGGGTATTTGTAGGGGAGCTTACTGCAGAGGGCCAGCAATGCTTATGGGAACACATCCAAGCACAGGCACGTAGCTGGAAACAGCAGCGGAGCTCAGAATGGCTTCACGTGGCAATTCAGAGTTGTCGTTCTCTATATGGTGTCTGCTATTTGCGTCAGTCGCCTCCCAGACAGACAGAAAAGTGCAAACCCATAGATGCAGCCACAGGGTGTTTGCAAACCCCCAGTATGATGCAGCTTGAAAATGTCCTTGCTGTCAGGAGAGACACTTCCTAGAGAGAGAGGAGGTACTGAGGCTGTTAGGTGAAGCTGATGCACTTGCTCAGTTGTCTTCATGAAGCTGATTTAAAATTGGAATATACATAATGGGGCTGATGCAGATGATGAGGGTGTAAGTGGGCAGCCTTTGTAACCAGCAAGATCAAAGAGTAAGTATCACTCCAGCCCACAGACAGAATTGCAGACTAACTATGAAAAAAAAGGAATAGTTACTTCAAACACATTAGCAAGAGAAGGCATGAGTTGATGCAAAGTAATTGGGCTAGAAGTTAATAAATTCGCTACCCATAGCAGAAGTAAGGCAAAAATGTCTTCAGCTACTTTTATAGATGTCCTGGTTTCAGCTGGGATAGAGTTAATTTTCTTCCTAGTAGCTGGTATAGTGTTACGTTTTGGATTTAGTATGAGAAGAATGTTGATAACACACTGATGTTTTCAGTTGTTGCTGAGTAGTGTTTATACCAAGTCAAGGATTTTTCAGCTTCTGATGCCCAGCCAGCAAGAAGGCTGGAGGGGCACAAGAAGTTGGGAGAGGACACAGCCAGGGCAGCTGACCCAAACTGGTCAAAGGGGGATTCCATACCATGGGACGTCATGCCCAGTGTATAAACTGGGGGGAGTTGGCCTCGGGGATTGCTGCTCAGGAACTAACTGGGCATCAGTTGGCAAGTGATGAGCAATTGCATTGTGCATCACTTGTTTTGTATGTTCCAATTCTTTTATTATTATTTTTGTCATCGTATTATTGTTATTATTATAATTATCTTTATCATTATCATTATAATTTTCTTCCTTTCTGTCCCATTAAACTGTCCTTACCTCAACCCACAAGTTTTACTTTTTTTTTTCCCTGATTGTCTCCCCCATTCCACTGGGTGGGGGGGAAGTGAGCGAGCGGCTGCGTGGTGCTTAGCTGCTGGCTGGGGTTAAACCATGACAATATGGAAGTCTGATCTACTGATAAAAGTCTTACAGGGCATGGTTTCTAGGCAAAGCAGAAGACTGAAGGTCTTGACCTAACAGGACCCTTCCAATACTTTCCTAGTTTGTCTTCAAAAAAAATCCCTGCCCAAGTGCATCCACTTACATTTGCACACGCTGGCAGGATTGGCACATGTACGGTTTGTACTTCATTTCTAAAGAATGGAACCAAATGTGTGCCTTATTTAATCAGTTAAACGCTAGTTTGCAAACTGTATTTCAATGAATTTTCATTTTAATACTGATTTGCAATTTAGGGAGAATTCTTTCCTATTGGAATATTTTTTTTTCTACTTTGAAAATAACTTTCTAGCTCAGGCAAGTGAAAACTGCACTAAAGCTTATTTAGCACTGGCATTTCATTAGTGAATGGATCAAAAACTTTTTTCACACAACTGTGTTTTGTGCTTCCCAGATAGAGGATATTTCATGCACTTAGATACAAAAACTGGACATGCTGGTCAGTCAGCTCTTCTGGAATCTCGCATCCTTTATCCAAGGAAGAAGGAAAAATGCCTTCAGTTTTTCTACAGGTTAAATGGCAGTCCACAGGATAAGCTAGTTATCTGGGTTAAGAAAGATGATGGAACTGGAAATGTTAGACGGATGGAAAAGCTGCACACTATTACAGGTAAATGAAAGTGTGGTTTCATATCTGAAGTGCTGGCAACTTTGACACGAGACAACACTGGCATGGTTTATTGTATGAACATTTGCTTAAGTGTCCAGCGTAAATCTAACCTTAATTTGCTTCAGTTGAGTAACTCCAGAGTTAGCGCCCATGAGAACAGAATTTGGCTCAGAGGAGGTTTCCTTAAGACTGTTCCCAGATTAGCTAGGGTGCAGGGCATCACACAATCACCATCCAGACCAACGGGTCACAGGGCGCTTGAGGAAGACACAGCTTGATTCGGGATTGAGTACCAGGCTTTCCAATCTCACATATATGTATTTCCTCCTTCAGCTGACGGAGAACATCACTGGAAATTGGCCAGCATTCCCTTCAGTGTCCAAAACAAATTCCGGTATGGATTTCAGGGCATCAGAGGAGATCCCGCCGAGTCTGCAGGGGGGATTGCTATCGATGACACCAGCCTGACAGAGACAAACTGCCCCACCAACGTCTGGCACATCAGAAACTTCACATCGCTTTTTAACAGTACTTCAAAGGGTGATTATATCATGAGCCCTGTATTTTACAGCTCAGAAGGCTACGCCTTTGCTTTACAGCTGTATCCTCACGGAAGAAGTTCATCACCCTACACGAATTACATGGGGATTACCTTCCATCTCTGCAGCAGTCCGAACGATGGCCTTCTTGAATGGCCAGCCGGCCACAGACAAGTTGTCTTGTCTGTTTTGGATCAAGACCCTGATGTAATCCACAGGATGTCCCTCAGCCTTAGCTTTACTACAGACCCAAACCAACTAGTATATGGTAAGTCAGAGTGCACCAGGGAGAAATATAGAAACTCAGAGGTTTGCTCAAGCTGGAGAAAATTGCTGAAAGCCAAGAGACCAGGCTAGATTTGCTCTGCATGTAACACTACTGGGCTGACTGGAGATCAGCTTTAATTACTTCTGTATTTTTACACAACAGGCAGAAATGACACCCTGCAGTGGGACAAGCCATCTATCACTGGAAGTTTTTCTTCTTTCTGCAACTGCTACATCAGCCCAGGTGTTGGCTGGAATACATTCCTGACCCACAGGGAGCTGCACTGGAAAAAATTCCTTAAAAATGACAGTCTTTTCATCTTTGCTGATTTTGAAGGTAGAGTATTATAATATCAGAATCCCCACCAGAACAGAGCAGGTACATACTCTTCTGTTTGTAAGAAAAGCACAAAAGTTGAGGGTGATTAGCAAACATCTAGAGAGTAATCTATTTCAGGAACAAGGTTTTTAAGTGCCTAGAGATTTCAGGTGCTTGGATTTTTGAATACCCAATATGAAACCCTGTGGATGACCTTGCTTCTCTGGTCCCTGAAAATCAGATTTTTCAGGACAGTTTATACTTCCATGTCTTGAAGGTCAGTCTACTTAATGGTGTCCCCAATTGCCACCACCCCTATATCACTTCCGACTTAAGAAAATTGTGGTTTGAAAATGAAGGGTTTCTTTTTGGACCTTGAAAAACTGGCAGAAGGAGGTTTTGATCCAAAGCTTCTCTCCTGAGGTTGCAATTTTTGTCAGGATCATGTGCAGCCGCTCTGCTCCGCTAAAGGCAGCAGGGAAGGGGAAGAGAGAGAAAAAGAGCTGCCTGGTGCAGAGGGTAGCCTGACAGGCAGGTATCCCTCTGAGCAAGCCAAAGGGACTGTGCATGCCCATCCTCTGTGACAGCCACGTTTCAGATGGCTGTGCTCATCTTACCTCATGTTAGGTGTCCAAAAATGAACTTTCTAGACTCCTTTGAGGGGGTCATTTGAGAGCAACGGGTACCTCTGGGGAGCAGCTGATCCCATTCCATTATAGTTGTGATGAACTGCTCTTCTGATGTGCTGATCTCCACCGGCTGCGAAGAAATCCATCACTGATGACTAATGCTGGGTGAGATGAATCCTATCACCCTTGTGAAATGAGTTTCCTTTGGAAAATGTCAGTGCCTGGAAAGTGGAAACACTTTGTATAAGTAAATAATCATTAAACCAGACCTGGCCCTAGTACAGAGGTCAGAGCACTTGTCTCAGATAGGAGAGGACAGTTGCGAGTACCCTGAGATAATCCAGACTCACTCCACACGACTGAGGGCTGAGAACACCAGGCTGTGAACTCTCCTGGCAGGAGGATTTCTCCCTTGCTCTTCATGAAACAAAAATGCAAAGTTCTTGTTTTCATTCTAGCAGAGAATGGAGAAACTTTTGAAATGGCAAGAACTTTCACAAGGTAGGAAAACTGCTTCCCGTGAATGCTTAACCAGGAATGCGTGCTGCCTAACAAAAATGCAAAGAGCAGTCTACGTTTCTGGCATACAGAATGGCCCAGCTTTTCTGCAGGTTATGTAGGCCATTCGGCAACACTTCCAAATCCCTTTTAGCAATAAGAAAAGTAGCTGAGGCCTCTTTGTGCTTTCCCTGACAGCACTTTGTACAGGGAGTAATTCACTGGAGGAATTTCAGTCCTGCTGTGTCATATGGGTGCCAGTGGTCCCAAAAACATTAGCAGCTGCTAGGTGAAATTGTAGTTAAGAAATTGGAAGACTTGTTAGGAGACTGCATTTAGTCTCCAGTTATAAATGGGTTCAGCTTAATTTCTAGATATTAATTCTAATATGGTCACATTTATAAGGTTCCAGTCTCTGCATTTGAATATTCATTTTGATACCAGGGTGTCTAAAAACTTAGGGGCAGTGTTACATTGCCCTCTGAAGAAAGTTGGATGTTGTCTCTGTATAACTGAGGGTCTGCCCCGTGCCTCCCACTTCTCCACAAGCCTTTCCACCCTCTCTCTTCACCTCCCAGCCCTGTTTCAGACCACCTCTGACCGAAGCCCTCTGCTCTCCCGCCCCAGTCTCCCTCCAGCTCAGTAATCCCAGGATCCCCGGCTGGGGTTGACAAAGGTGCAGACTGGAGTGCTATGCATGCCTGCAGCTCTCTGCCCTTCCAGTTTCCCCTCCCACCTCCTTCGCTGGGTACTGCTGCAGCCTCTAGAGATATTTGGGTGAATTATTGTTGCTTCGTTTCTTGTCCCTGGAATCAGCCTAAAAAGTCATCCCAAAATACACAATAGAACTGTACTATATACTCTGTGTATTAAATTAATTACTTTTTGTCTTTTCTTGCAGATCTCACCCCTTTGATAACATCTGAAGTCCCAGTCCGTCCATGAAGTGCCCTCATCCTCTTCACTACAAGTGCAAACAGTCATCCATGAAGATAAAATATATTACTTCACTAAAATAACTGTATTCTGTGTTTTCTGTATTTTAAGGATTTGAACTAAGGTTCCCTGTTAGTTTTAAGAGACTAAACCCATAGACCCTCCAAAGATGATTTTGGCCCAAGCAGCAAAGTGCTTCTCTTAGTTATACCATCTTTTTTCTTCCCATGTTTCATTCTTTTTGTTTATCTTTGCTGATGGCAATGCTTACTTCCCAGCTCTTATGTCTGAAGTCTCTCTGTGCAGCCTTCCCTAGCCGGAAGAACCAGTGCTTGACTCTCCAGGATCCTCTTCCAGGTCTTCCCTTTTCTCCCCATGGCCGTTATCACTTCTTCAAGCCCAGCTTTTGATAATACTCACTCCCAAGTATTCAACTTGTTAGGTCACTGCTAAAAGAATCGCATGCTTCCCTACCTTCATCTGAGTCTGGACCCAGTTCAACATTACACGTCCTGCCAGGAGCCTGCTCCAGCGCGGGCTCTCCGGGGGTTCACAGCTTCCTTTGGGGCACATCCCCCTGCTCCGGTGTGGGGTCCTCCCTGGGCTGCAGGTGGAGATCTGCTCCCCCATGGACCTCCCTGGGCTGC
>JANXJC010000017.1:23710612-23734301 GCA_027564655.1 Leptodon cayanensis | reverse complement strand
TGTCCATATAAGATCTAATATCCTGGGAAATATTTGCATCAATATTCACAGGCTCTGGAATGGAGTTCATTAATCCTTAAGTTTAATCCTTCAGGATGCTTACTCTTAGACCATCTAATCTGACCTCCTATATATCCCATTCTTTACAGCTCATTGATATTTGATTTTGAACTTACTGAAGTCACATGTGAGGGTGCAGAACTGCAATCTAAAGACACTGCTTTGCTGTCCAAATGACTTCATAAAAAAAACTTCCTAAATTTTAATATTTTATTGTAAAGTAATTGCTTTCAGGTATATCAATTCTGCCTCAGAAAACTGTATCCAAGGGGTCATGCTAAAGCCGTTTCCTTTCCAATCTCTAAAAATGAAGCTCTTTTGTGTTCTTTTACCAGGCCGAGAGCACAATTTTCTGAAGTACGATGATGGCTTCATCACAGATCTGAACACCCCCTATGACTACGAATCATTGATGCACTATGAACCATTTTCATTTAACAAAAATGAAAGCAAGCCCACAATCACGGCAAAGATACCAGAATTTGATAACATAATTGGACAACGTCTGGACATCAGTGCCATTGACCTGGAAAGACTGAATCGCATGTATAACTGCAGTAAGTCATAATTTAACTGTGGCAAACTGTTTCTTTGTTTATACTTGAGCCTGGCTGGTTCACCTCCCTAATATCTTTAAAACCACAAAAACTCTTCACAGGTGCTCTTGAGGAGGTATGGGAGAGAACCAGTGGTGTAGAGACCGAAACTGTTTGTTCCTTTCTCATCCCTCTCTTTGGCTCTGTTAACTGCCATTGCTTTTGCAAAACTCCAATTAGTCAATGAAAGTCAATCCATTCACATCTTTTCTTCCATGTTGCTCCTAGGGGTTCAGACATGTGGTTGTGTTCTGCTGGTGTGTGGGCAGCTTCATTGTGCTTTTGAGAGATGAATGCAACAGTACTTTATCCTCTTTTACTGACATTTGGTTTTAATTAGATTATTTTGCACCTGAGCTTGGCTAAGTCTACAGTCCAACACAGTAGTTGTTTGCTAAGCCAGTTGAAGATGTTATCACCACATGTGATTGTTAGTGAGAAGTTCTTGTCCCCATGGATCTGTCAACAGAAGCATCAGCTTGCAGGCAAACTCAGCTGAACCGGCCTAAGGTAATTGGTTGGACTTTGTTTGAAGTGGAAGAACAGTGCTCATGCTCATCAAGCAGACAAGTAAACCATGGAGAACAATAACCTCCAGCTGAGGAATGGTTAAATACAACACCACCACTGTCCACAAAGGGACTTGCCTCTCCAAGGCTTACAAGCAGGCACAAAGACCACCACCATCAGTCACTGTGTTTCAGCTGCTGTGTAGGAGTTCGTTAACCTTCTGCAAAGTGGTCAAATGTTGTTACCTTTATGCAGGGAATCCCTCCAGGAATCAAATATTTCCTCTTTTGAGTCTTTGGGCTCACATCTGCTGTCGGTTGTCTTCTCTACACGATGACTATACTAGTGTAAACAAAAACCCCCAAAATTAGAGCAGAAATTTTAATGAGATACTACTTTGGAGGTAACCACGTGTGCATTTTTTTTTCAGCTTCAACTCACACTTTTTTGGACCAGTGTTCTTTTGAGTTTGAAAATATCTGCGGCATGATTCAGGGCACCAGAGATGATCTAGACTGGGTCCATCAACAGAGCAGTGCTACAGGGCAGGAAGACCACACACTTTCTGGGCGCTGTAGAGGTAAGATGAAGTAACAGAACACTTCCCTATGGAAAAGGGGTTAGCTGGAGTAATAGTCCCTTGTGCATGCCTGTACTGGTCTGTGTGCTTTAAATACAGTGTCTTTAACAACTTCTCTGAACCTGTCATTGAAGTCAACCCTTGAGAAAACCCAGCACTGGCTACTCTGAAAACGCAGGATTAAATGACCATATTTAAGACACTACCCAGCAAACATCAGAGTTATGTTTCTAGCTAACCAAAAAACCTTTCTTTTCATGTGTCTTGGCCCTGTGAGTGTGACTTTATGGTTGCACTTTTGCTCTCATTAAGTTTTTTCAACATAGTAGAATGTTCACACCAGCAAGATAAAAGGGGACAAAGAACAGTGTTAACTAGAGGCCTTTGAAATATAACCTGGAAAAGGATTTACTGCAACTTCCAAAGTATGAGTAAGAGTTATGTTACCCCATGATAAGAATGAAACAGCACTCATAGCCACTCATAAATGTTTTGTTTGCAAAGCAAATGACAAGTTAAGCTGGTTCTGGAGGTAGAAGAAAGTTGCAAAGTATTTTATGATAGGAGTTTAGGGATAATTTTCTTTTTCACGTGGTAATTTTGCCATTTTTCAAAGGAAGAAAATCTCAGAAAGGGTGGAGTCAGCCCCAGTCAGTTGCAGGGTGCTAGCTTACAAGTGAGAATAAAGATTAAATCTCAGCAGTCAGTTCTGAAAAGCAAGGGCCTGATTTGTCATTATTTAGACAGGGTAAACTACTACAGACTTCCAGAAAAATGTGAATTCTGTGGTAAATTTTTCCTAAGTACAGAGTGAAGCAATCCTGGCCTAAAGCACATTCAGTTGTGCTTTGTTACTCTTTGATAAAGGAAAAATTTGACTTGCACTCAGGAGTAGACTATTCCCCTTATGTGATCCACCCCCTGGAAAGAACAGATCCCCAACCTCTTGCATCCAAGAATGCAATATAACTCAAGAAAACCATCTGACAGCTTCTAGAAGTACATGCTCCTAACCCTCATCTGCATTTTTTAATCCTTTCTCTCCTTCCCCCCGCCCCGATATAGTATAATTGTAACTAAAAAATAATTCAGCTGACTTGTTTGAGATGATCAGGTAAAATCCAATGTGTCTGAAGTAAGCACTTAACTTGCATTTATGCTTTAGCACCTAGTGACTCTGTACAAAATAAGTATCAACTTTATCTGAAGAGTTAATGGAGAGGGGTAGATGTCTCTGGATATCCAGGGTGTCTAAATGAATTGCACGAGTAGGGAGTGCCTCTCCTTTTAGACTCCTTCAAAGGGTCATTGACTCTGCCAGGAATTCAGACATTTTTGGAGAACTGGTTCTGCAGTCATCTCAAGTGGGGGCAAATTTTAGGTTTCTAAAACAGATGGATCATACTTTGCCCAAACAGTTTTGACGTCTTGGGTTTTTGACTTATTACTGGCTAAACTGAAAGAGGGAAAGTACAGCCTAACATTTAGAGAGGAGCTTGCAGCCTGGCTCTGGATCTGATCCCTGTATCCTCATGCTGAAGACTGCTAAGGCCATATTCTAATTGCCATAGATGCTTAATGTTGCCTTTATTTGACTTTCTTATCAAAAAGGAGGTAGAGTCTAGACCATTTGAGGGTTTGTTACCATAATAAGTTCAACAACAAAGTTAGGCACCTTAATAAGGCTCACAGCCCTGTTTCTTACTTGGAGCAACAGTGATCATGCCTGTATTTAACACACTTAAATTTAACATAAATTTAACTTAGGGTGAAGTGTCATACATGTGCATAAAGCAATTGGGTATCTTTGGCAAGGTTTCTATGGGTATGAGTTCAAAGCATTGCTACCCTGTGGTAGGTAACAGAGAATATTCCCCTGATATGGTTAGAGTGAACATGATAAACAGCTGGAACAGCTCCACCGACCATGCAGGAGGCTGTACTGCATTTATGGAGCTGCAGGTTTAACTGATGATGCCCTAGATGTTAGCTTGGACAAGAGTCTGAGGAACCAGCCCCCAACAGAGGAAGCTTTCACACAATAGCTAAAAGAATTTCACATGTTAATTTAATCATAGATGATAATGAATAACTAAGAAGCAACAGCATACAGATAAGACTTGACAAGTTCATGTGATACCAAGATAAGATATGTGTGCAAATGGTGAATCCCTTGTAAATATAAGGATAAAAGTAGACACTTCAAATCTAAAGTAAAGATCGCTTCAGAAAATGTTGGTGGGAAATTAAACTGGAGGGGCAGGAATTCTTTAATAATTTCCCTAAACTGAGAAGCTGAGTTTTGAAATGTCTTCGGGCAAGCTGTAAAAAAAGAGCTTCTTCATGTTCAAGGTCAGGACACTGCTAGTTTTGTGTCCAACCATTTTTTATTATCTTTATCACTGACAAGAAATTATCTTACTCTTTACAAGGTAATATAGAATATGATCTCTAAGATCTCATCTTTAGATTATCTTCAGTATAAATCAGGAAAAAAATATGTCTACTAGTTACTTGCAGTCAGCACTGAATCCTCTGTCTCATATCTGACATTCCTGAGGCATCCAACCTCCAAACTAACTAATGCAAAACTAACATAAGCTGCCAGCAATGAGTTCCATATATATGCTAAACTACTAGTCCTGTTCTTATCCTGCTCTGTCTTGGATGGTTATCACATACCATTTCCTCTACTATTCTTGTTAAGTATTATACTTATGCCTACTAAAAGAGTGGAGTTGAAATGACAAATTTACACCATGCAGCTAGTAGGAAATCTGGAAAGAGACAGTGACACTCTACACTTTCTTCACAGATGCTGGCTATTTCATGTACTTCGACACCAGCTCTGGCAAGGCAGATGAGGTGGCAGTCCTAGAGTCTCGAATCCTTTATCCAAAGAGAACTCAGCAGTGCCTCCAGTTCTTCTATAAGATCACAGGAAGCCTTTCTGACAAGCTGATCGTCTGGCTTAAAGAGGATGATGGCACTGGAAATGTTCGCAAGATGAGGAAAATTCAAACCTTTCAAGGTAATTCTGGAAATATGAGGAATATGTAGAATATTAGGGGAAGAAAAGTTGTCTTACTGAGTCCGTGAATGCAGTGGATTGGCTCAGAAATCAAAAGATTTTCCCAAAGCTACCAGAATATCTTGCAATCTGGCTAAGGATCTTGGTATTACGTGGGGGCATTTAGCAGTGAAACTGCAGGTTGTAATAATGTAATTTAGGTGTTCCACAGCAGAAGTCACCATGTTCCTAATAATGTTATGTTACACTTGGTGAGTGTGTGGGACCCCAAACTCTACTGGAGATAATTGACTAGATCTCCACTGGCTGTTATATGATCTAACAGTGAGCTGTTCAGATGTAAATACCCATGCTCATCTGCAGTCAGTAAGAATCCCAGCCTGATTTTTATATGGTTGGAAATATAAAAACATACGTTGCTCTGAAAATGTGAACTGAGTTCCCACTTTGGGTTCCTAATACAATGTGTCCAAAGCATTTAGCTGATAACGCAATGTGAGTATATTATAATCACAATACCAACTTAAGATCTCTAGCCTTCAGGACTCTGTGAGAGGTCTAGTTGTCTAAAAATGCAGCTGGAACGGGTGGCTAGGAATAAGCTGCTTCATAACATCACTAGTCATGCTGATGGCAATGTTTCACTTTCCTTTTACCAAAGCGGATAATGACTATAACTGGAAAATTGCCCACGTAACCCTCAATGCTCAGAAGAAGTTCCGTTACCTCTTCCAAGGACTAAAGGGCAACTCCAGCTCTTCAACTGGTGGGATTGCTATCGATGATGTCACACTGACAGAGACCCCCTGTCCCACAGCTGTGTGGGTCATTCGGAATTTCAGCCAAATCCTCAAAAACACATCAAGTGATGTTATTCAAAGCCCACGGTTTTATAGCCCTGAGGGTTATGGTTTTGGCATAAGTTTGCATCCCCACTCCAGAATCAGTGGCTACACTCGGGTTGCCTTTCACTTGTGCAGTGGAGAGAACGATGGTGTTCTGGAGTGGCCAGCTCTGAACCGCCAAGCTATACTCACAGTGCTGGACCAGGACCCTGATGTCTTGAAAAGGATGTCCTCAAGCAAAAGCTTCACCACAAGCAAAGACCATGTTAGCTCAGGTAAGTGTGGTCTGCCTGGAGGAATGATGAAAATGAAAACCGAGGAGTCTGAGTCAGAGGGCTGAGTGTAGGGCTCAGAGTTTGGCAACTTTGGCTACATTTCCCAATCTGGGACACTTTCCTGTGTATGACTCAGAATTCCTGTCTGTGAAAGATCATCTAACATGGAAAGTGACGCATAGAAGGTTGGTGTTATTATGAACAATCCCTGGGATATCTGAGTTTGACTCTAAATACAGAGTTCTCCTAAGAGCTGGCAATTCCCGTTCTACCTGTGGTTTGCCCATTATGATAGGTGACATATCACCACAGGATGGTGCAATGCCAGCAGGGTGCTGTATTCCATTACTAAATCGACAATAATTTAAGTTAAAACTACATTTTGGAGGCTTGGTTAACTTGAACATACATGGTCTGAATGCACAACGTTCACACTGTAGCTGTATTTAAGCAAAAAAAAAACAAAACTGAAAACACCTGTGAGATCAGTTTGCAGCATTTGAAGCCTGTCTTGCTTGGCTCGGTGTACATTGCAGATTATGAAAGGGACTACCTTTTAACTCCAGGCTTGTATAGCATGTAGCACCGTAGTTCCACATCCAGCCCTAGGATTTCCCATGGATGTGTTAATTTAAAGAAATAAGAACAACAGGACAATACTGGGTTTGGTACAGAATAAAATACTAGAGATGAATCTCCATCCTCTTCACTTTTTCCAGTGGAAGTTTAGTACACACTCTTTCAGTAGGAGGTTTTAAACCTTAGGTATGAATGTGTTTAACAGAACTGGAGCAATGAACAAACTCTTGGAGACTCTAAACCACAGGTACTTAAAAACTGATGAGGGAGTGTCCTTACACAGGAGGGAGCTCTTAGCTGGTGACAACGAGGAGGTAACTTGCATTTGGTTAGTCCTCAATGAAAGTGGATTTATAGAATTTCAGTGCCCTTACATAGAGTAAGAGTCCTCATGCAGACCACATCTAAGGATCTGCTGGCACCCATAATTTGTCAGTTCCCTGTGGTTTGTTTGGGCATTTCAGCTCTGAACTTGATTTTACAGCATAAATCCTCTTTAACACTGTAATGCAGAAAAAAGTAATGTCATACTTCCAGCTGCAGAACTTTGTGGTTCTTATTCGTCACTCATATTCTCTCTGCAGATGCTAATGGAACCTCACTATGGGAGAAACCATCAATTGTTGGAAAATTTGATGCGTCATGCAACTGCTATAGAAGTGTGTCATGGGGGTGGACTAACTTCATATCCCACAGGCAGATGAGACGGAGAAGCTTCCTGAAAAATGACGACTTGATTATTTTTGCAGAATTTCATGGTAAAGACCTTCTTCCTGATCCTTCTTACAGAAACAAATGGGTGATCCTTTCTCTCTCTTTTCATACATTCAAGTAACTATTGCCACCTGTCTCTGAGTCATCTTCTCTTCTAATGGGTATCAGCTTTTAAAAGCATTTCTGTGTCTTAGCTTCAGGTGGGTGATGTTGACTAAAGTGATTGTGAGTTCAGAGGAATCTAAATGGCAATGATTTACCGAAGATTAACTTCATAGACACCTTTAAGCACCCTAACCAGTAGCTGTGTCCATTTCTAAGCATTGAACATACTAAAACGCCTTCCTCGTGGTGTTTACTTTCAAACAGAACAGCCACACTTGGCATAATTTTTCAAAGTACAGAATACCACTGATTTACCTAACTAGTTACCATAATTTCTGTATTATTTTCTATCTTGTGCTTTAAATATGCAGAACTTGCTGTGGTACAGCAAGAGCTCTGTAAAGGGCAAATGGACAAGGAGTACCAGCTGGTCCACAAGCACCTTGTGAGCCCCTGGTGTGAAGAATACTACACATAGCATCCCTCAATGTTATCTGATGTCTTTCTCCTCTCTTTCCTTTTTTAAAAGATCTAAGTCACCTCAATAACACTGAAGTCCCTGTCAAACCTGAACAATCTGCTTTCATGGAAGGCCTCATTCTTGAAAGGCAGAAGAGAGCAGCCCAGGATATGGAGCCCGTTCAAGATCGGCTGCCATATCTGCAAGACCCGTGTGACCCAAACCCTTGCCAGAATGACGGAGTCTGTGTGAATGTGAAAGGGAAAGCAAGCTGCAGGTACCACAGACCTCCTTGGTTGCCTTGACTTTCTTCTGAACCAAGTGATGCAGCTAATAAATATTCAGAGCTACAGACCTCAGAGGTCTGAGCCACTAGGTTTGCAAGGAACAGTAGGAACAAAACACTTCACTGCAGTGACTGGTACCTGAATGATTCTATGATTCTATAAGGGGACGTAAAGAAACCCCATTCTGTGGTGCTTCCAGGGGATGTAAATAGCCTCCAAACAAGGCGGGGATGTTGTGACATGAACTGCTCTAATGGGAACTGCCCATCCAGGACAGTGAGTGTGAGGACCTTGAGGTGGGCCTATAAAGCAGGACCAAAGTCCTGATCCATGTGAATCTGTACTTTATTTTCCCAGGTGCCCATCAGGACAAGCCTTCTTCTTTATCGGTGAGAGGTGTCAGTCAAGACAGGTCCATGGGAGCATCCTGGGAATGACAGTTGGTGGAATTGCTGGAACCATTGTCTTAACCATTGTCCTCATTTCCATGATGGCTAGAAGATAAAGAGCTGCAGCAGGATAAATCTCAGCCTGGTATTTTTCCATAGTTCATAAGATACCAGTTTTCAGTGAAAAACTATGAATATAATTTGCAGAAGACCAGTCAGCAAATGGATGACAAGCTCTATCAACATCTTGGCAGTATTCTGTTTACTCTGTAGGACTCGACAGTTAAAGAACATATTGAAAGTTCATACCCTACCTCTCGTCTCTTCTTTGAATGTTTCACTTCTTCATCCAATAGCAAGTGGTAGTGCTGAAAGGCCATGCATTTACTCTCAATCACAGTTCAAATTTAGATTAAATAACTGGTAGGACCTCTCAAAACACCGGAAAAAGTCACACAGAAGCACATATATTAAGATTCTAGAAATGTTCCTGTAGAAATTACTCAAGAAATCTAAAGGGTACAAATCCATAATTATGTAAATCAGTACATCAATACTCATTTTCCATGGAGCTGTGCTGGTTTACAAAAGCCGATGAGCTATTATATAGAATTCATAGTAAACTACTATTACATATTTTTGGCCAATTCTCTAGCATGGAAATAATTTCACATTAAAGCTAGTTGTCTTTCTAGAAGGCATAATCACATAAGGTTTTCAAACATTCAAGTGTAAATCTAGTCTCTGGGCATAACCCAAAGTTCTTTTAAACATCTATAAAGCTCCCTTGATTTCAGCAGGCAGTGGATGAAATTGGAGCAGATCACCAGTTACAGGATTGGATCTGTAGCAGTTACCATTAAATTCATATCCCTTTGGAAATCACAGGTCAAGGAGAGGGGCGGGAGTGTAGGAAGATGAATACTGGGTATGTGATACTGGTGGGTGCTGGATAAGGTGTTAACACCCTACAACTTATTGCAGATGGCAGGAAGCAACCTATCCAGTATGTCCCAAGATCCCTGTTTTCAAGTGCTCTAACAGTTTCCACACTTGAATCTTTGTTATCCAGGTTTCCTCCAAAAGCAGTTTCTTCCTGTCTGCATATCAGATCAGAAAGAATTCAGAATGCAAATGGCAAATAATCGCAGAGGGTGAAGCTATCCTTGTATTTATCAGATATCAAAGTATTTTGTTTTACTACCCATTGGGCTTCATACTGGGTACACTGGAATGCTCTATCATCTGCAACAAGTGCTCCAAATATCCCCTAAGCATTGTTCAACTTAATTTCATAGACAGTTTCCAGGATCTTTGCTGCTCAGCATCACTGCTCACTCCTTCATTTCCTAGGGTCTACGTCTCTAGGATACAGGATTTCTCTGTACTAGTAGCAAAATCCATGTTAGGCAGTCGCTGTTGCTTGGAAATGGACACTTGGTTACTTACTAGCAAAAGAGCAAGGCTATTGTGGGCAAGACATGCCACCGATCAATGTTGGATAAAGCTCTGAATAGAGCAGCAAAATCAACTACAGTTGTTGGTGGGCCAACCACTTGTTTCACTGCTGTTGGGGAAAACCGTCTCACAAAAAGAAGGATAGCCTCAGAGAGCCGCTTGGTCTTTCCTGTGTTGGCTTCCAAGCTGGGTTAACTCAGCCATTTTTAATGTAGGCTCGCGGTTCATATCTTTGGCTTCTCCTGCTTCTGAGTTGATCCCGGCAAGCAGCATGGGAATGGATGAGAGGTGCAATGGCCACAGGTGAAGTGCAGTGTTCTGGAATTCCTGGAGTTCAAAGAAAAGTAATCATCAGGGTGTAAATTGTTTCCCAAGGGCAGATGCTGCACTCATCCCATGAGCTACAAGCTTAGGAAAAGTCAGCTGCTAAGCACTGTAGTTTTAGATAGTTCCTCTCTCCAGTGTGTCTGCATTACAATTAACTCATATACTTTCTGTGTTCAGTCACTATGGGATGTATCTGACAGCCTCTCTTGGCTCTCTTAAATATCATGTCTAATAAAGGCAGCTTTGCCACAGTCATTGGAGCAGAATAATATTCTGCATTGTTTCTAAGGCTCTTAAAATCTATATTTAGGCTTCTTAAATAGACCTGTACTGAAGATGCCCAGAAGCATTGACTAACTGTAGTTTCCAGCCTGAGACCTTGTTTGGTCTGTGCCTCTGAATACCAGGTCAGTTCCAGGAAGGTCCTGTAAATCTGAACCCCCAGGAGGACGACTATAATAAGCCCGACCTGCCATCTGGAATTTCTCTAGAGAAGTGTTTTTTGGAAACTGTAGATGAGATTTTTTTATACTTGTGTTGTATGAAGGAAAAAATTTGCTTTGTGTGCAAATATAAACGGTAGCTGAAGTGTTGGTGTTTTTTGCTCGTGGCCAAAACATTTGTAGGTCTTTGTTTCCTATTCAAACTTGCATTTAGGGGATTTGTTTTCCTAAAAGCAAAAAGAACTGTGTTTCTAATTGTCCTTTGCTTACTTGCATGAGAAGTGAGGATTCTGTTGTGAGATGACAAATCCCTTTCTAACCTCCACCCACAGGCTTTCAGTACAGAACATCAATCAGTCTTGCTTGTGTGCCCCAGGCCTGTAGGGGTGGTGGAGCTGGGTTACAGACCTGCAACCCTGGCATGGGTTTGCAGCTGCTGATACCTTGCCTGCCTTACCCACTTATTTTACCTCACAGCATTGAACTGGAAGCAACAGTGGTCCAAGGTAATGGAGACTGGAGACCTGGATCATTGGGAAGGCAGGCACCACATCCTGCAAAAGATCTGTGTAACCTACAGAAGATCCTTCGGTGCCATCAAGTGTTGTCAGCATTGCTTGTAGCTCTTGACTACAGGGAAGAGATGTGAAAGGCACAGCTCAGACTGGCTAAGCAGAGAAGCAAGTGTAGCTTTGCCAGTTCCCAGCCCCAAGCTTAGGATGTCCCCTAGGAAGAGCTGTCATAGCAGTTATTCTCAAGGAGGATGCTTGTCCTATCTCTTGTGGGTTTTCTAATCAGCGATGGTATCATTCAAGGGTGTGAACCTGCCTCATTCACCTACTCAGCCAGGGCAAAACAAGGTCTGTAGCCCAGGCTCCATGGGGTAGAAGGGTTGAAAATATTTCTGCAGTGATTGCTAGGGCATTGCAGAGTTCATCCAAATGACTTGGGTGCTCACAAACAACCCTACATCCCTCTGCTCACCCATCCCACTGCCAGATCTTCTGCTGGCGTAAACAGTGGAGCCTCTTTCTAACACTTCAGCACATCACAGCGGGCTGGCTCTTGTGTGGTTGCTTCCTCCTCCAAGGCTGGGACTGGAGCTAGTCGGTTCTCATGGACACATATTTTCTTTGTTGTTAACAAGACACCTCATCCTTCCCAGTGTGGCTGGCTACTGCAGACCCACAGTTAGGCAGAGACTGTCACTGCAGGGCTGGCTGGCCATCGCTGCTGCAGGGAGGGCTGCGGACAGGCTCCTTCTTTTCTACCCTGGCTTGCCTGGCCTTGGGGACAGCATAGGCTAAACGATTTGGGCAACGCTCGCAGCAGTGCTGGAACTGGGGCAACCAGGACCCTCTCTTGAGAGCACAGCTTTGAGTGATTGCTCCTGCCAGGCAGCAAGTGGAAAAAATGCTGCAAGCTTTCGTTTGGCCCACATGCTGTTTTATTTACTGTCTGGGAAAGGCTGCAGCCATGGTAGGGCGACCGCCACACAGGGGAGGGAGCAAGCAGCCCGGGCCGGCCTGCGGCACAGCGGACTATGCCTACAAGGAGCCAGCAGCGTTACCCCGAGCAATGCGCACCCCCTTTTCAAGGGGCTGACAGACGGGCAGAGATAACACCCAGTCCACGCAATTCTTGAGCACTTTCCTGTTAGAAAGGCAGGGTAAAGCACAGGACGCAGCCGATGCAGTGCGCTCGGCCTGCGGGCAGGGCAGACTGCCTTAAGATGGCGGCAGGCGAGCAGAGGCCCGCCAACCGCGCTGCCAACGCTGGCTTTCACCCACAGCTCTTCTTTCCTGGGTGCAGCAGCCCCATCCCCTTCCCTTGGGGCTGATTTTTCACTCCCCAGTTTAATTAGCAAAGGGGAGCGTTAGGCCAGGGCCAGAATTTCCCCAGCGCCCCGGCGGCAGCCAGGCCGAGGCCGCCATTACCCGCCCGCCCTGAGGCCCCAGGGGGTGTGCGGGGTGTGTGGGGGTGTGTGTGGGGGGTGAACTCCCTTGTGCACATGTGTGGCGGCAGCCATTGCCAGACGACGCGGTGTGAGGGAGCGGCACTGCCGTGTGAGGGCCATGGGCTCCGTTGGGTCTGCGGACATGCAGCCTGGGCGGAGGGCTCAGCGGCACCGCCGGGACGTCAGCGTGGGTCGGAAGGGAAAGCCTCCTTCCTGCCCCATAAAAAAACAACAAACTGATGTGCGGAGGTGTATCCTGCGAAGAGGTGGGAAAAAGGGAGGAGTGATCCAAGAAGAGGCCGTGGGAGGATTAGCACTACTTATCCCAAGGAAAAAGCTGAAAAGAACTTGGAAAGAGTGTAAATTAGAAGAATTGATCCTAGATTTGGTGTAGATTGTATCGTATGCTTTGTCCCTGGTTTTCTAATGGGAAACTACTAAGGAAATGACATGGTCCCTGAGTGAGTCTGCCTGTCAGCCCCACGTCTTCTCAACAGCATTGAACCCTGCTAGCTCTTGAGGACCAAAAGCCTCAGAGAAGTTCTCATTACAAGAACAAGTATACATCAAGTATTGATGGTTGGTAGAGCTTGTTAGAGCTGCCACCGAGGGAGGGATGGGCAGAACGTGACCATGCTAGCTCCTGGCAAGCCACAGCTAGACCTTCACCACCTCTGTGGCTCTGCCCTCCCCACAGTACACCCAGTTTCCTACCAGGTGCCGGCAGCAAGGTGGGTGAGGGAGGTTACATCAGCAGAAAGCATTGTGTGTATGGGGGGGAGGTTTAGGGAGACCCTAATTGTGGAGGACAGAGATATGTGAGGACTGGGTATGTGAGGAAGACCATGGAAACTCAGGTAATTGGAAAGGGAAGAAGGTTGGTTGGTACAGGACACAAGCCTGTAAGAAATGGACCTCATTTCTTCCTTTCATGGGATTAACAAATCCAACTGAGGTCACAGGTGCTACAAGGAAACACACAGTTGGACATACCTTACTGTATTGAGCACAGCACTACGAGGGCTGCTATGGGGAGAATTAACTCCATCTCAGCCAGACCCAATACACTTACATATAGGGCACTTTGTACATGGGCCACAAGGGCGACTTTTTATTCTTGCCTAACTTGACTGTTCTAAAATGCAGCTGTTTCCTGAACATGTTTCCTGGGACAGTGTAAGAAGTAAACATGCTGGCCAGACTGCTGAGCTGTGAAAACATCAGAGATAAGAGCATAATTGACTTCATGGTCTAAAGAAAAGCTATCAAAACTGCACACCTGTAAACCCTAGTTCTGGGGCACATTGATTTTCACAGGCCACTGTAGTGTAGTTAAAATGGTCCTGGGCTCTTTGCATTGTTTGTATTGAAGGTTCTCAAAGTCTTTAAGGAATGAAGGGTGAAATCTGGGCTTGAAGCACATGTAAGAGTTGTTCAGCAACTGTCACAATGCAAAAACTCTAAGCAGGGAGTGTGAGAGAAAGCAAGTCTGTGCTTCAGAGAACTGTATGTCACAATCCCCTCCTTTACTATTTTGCCTCAGCTGGAATAAATCAGAGGAAAATGCCAAGGCAGTGACTGTGCTTCATCCAATGCTATAAAAGGTGAGTAAGGAAAAGATCTCACACTTTCCAGAGACTAGGTGAACCTGGTAGGTTTTTGTTGCAATGTGCTTAACTTAGTGCCTTGCAGTTAAACAGTGGGAAGTACATGAGTGACAGCAATCATCAGGAAACAAGCCCTGACTTCAGGAAGTGGGGGTGAATGGAGGGATTGGGGCTTTGATCAGGACAAAGGGAAGGACTGGGCCAGCTGACAAAATAAAAAAGCCAGCTGCCCAAAATGCCAGACTCCTGAGGGGAGCAAGCTGTTGGTGAGCCCACTGCCCACCTTGCCTGTGCCATAGACCTTGTTCTTGCTCCTAGGCATGGGTGGGAGGGGTATAGTGTGGTTGCTGCCTTGTGTTCCCCCTTCTTCCTCCATTCAGCACTCCCTTCTACTTTTTCTTCTCTCCCCTTTTATCTTGATGTGTGTATAAATACAAGTGAAGTCTTGGCCCCAAGTCTTTAAGACTGGCACAGTTCATTTCTTAGCTGCTTCTCTTTGATGAACTGTCATGGCTTTCCTAACACTGGCAAGGACCTTGCCTTCGAAGATCCACCCAAAGATGGCCCTTTAGTGCCAGACAGCTCGGCATCACATCCTGATTTCTCACTCTCATACAGTCGAGACCCAGGCTTAACTAAACTGGGAGGTGTGGTGGAACCTCAGATGAAACGTCTGCAGAGATAAGGTGTGGTGGGACTGTGCTGTCTACAGGGACTCATACTTTATAGTTTATGCAAAGCCTATTCTAATTCAGTGGGAGCGGATGGTTCTGCAGCAGGTCAGTATTGCACAAGCTACTTCCACAGTGAGTTAGACCAAATGACTGTCTAAAGGCAAATTTTGGTTGGAATAATGTGCGAAGGTCTGATTTTCAAGTTTCCACTGGCCATGCAGTTCAAAGAGATTCTAGATTTTCAAATATTTCTTAATCTCTAACTGTGTTCTAGTTTTAGTGTTATATCTACATCTCCATGCAAAAAGAAATTGTTTTCAATATAAATAATACATTTGATTGATGCTTGTTTATTGTCTTCAGTCATCACTACCTGCCCATACCAAACCGTCACACATGCCTGTAACTGCAGGCACCAGTTTCCCACCCTGGTTCATCCCAAAGTCCTGGTAATAGGTTCACCACTGGCAGACACAGACCTGATTCCCCAACAACCAAATGGGGATGTACCACCTGACAGCAGTATTTGATATTTGCCTCACATCTAAATCTTCATGATTCCATCTATTGTATTTTATATTAAGTTTTGTAACATTTGTGTGCGCTGTAAATACTTTGCAGGTGCTCTCATAGCCATCTGCTTAAGACAGGAGTCCTGACTTTAAAGGTATACGGCTTGGAAATAACTGATTCCACAAATGTAGTATTAGAGCAATAATTTGTATAAAACCTTTCATCCTGCCTGGCACATGGTGGTTTATATTCACTGCAGAGTTGACTCTCTGAGCCCTCCAAGTGTGATTCTCCTCTGAGAAGAAACCCAAACATATCGACTTTACACAAGAGACTCCTTGCATACTTAACACTACTATGCATTAAACAAACGCAGTCCCCTCTGTGGTAAAGGGCAGCAACCATCTCTGTCTTACCACATTACATATCAAGGGAGGGGCAGTTATAGTTAAGGATATAAAGCTTCCTTTTCTTCAAAAAAGTGCCACATGGAGCTTTCAGTACATTCCATCTAAAAGAAGACCATGCAGGAATCATCATGGTCTTCATTTTATCTAAGTCAAAAGTGAAGATCTGAATGGACCTTCTCAGTTGTGAATCTTTGGTTCCAGAAAGTCTTAAATAGAAAGTGGAGAACACTATACCCTATGGCCTTTCCAGACTCTAACACGAGGGCAAGAGGGAAGCTATGAGGTAATTGTGTATCTACACAGGCCTCTGGAATCATTCAGAGGGTTGATAGGGGAAATACTAAAACCACTGGACAACAGCTGTGTATAGCACTGCAATTCATGGCTCAGTACTGCATAGTGCTAAGCACCCTCTTAAAGGCTGAGAATTCTTCACTTCCAGTGTCTTTTCCAGCACTTGAAGGCCTTCAAATCCTTCCAAGTTTGAAACATCTTGTCATCTCTTCTGGGATTGGCAGTCCCTGTAAAATTCCACATCTCAAAGCTTCCCTGCTGTACACATTAACCAGAAATGATTATTCCAGAAGAATGCACCAAGGCACAGTCTAGTCAAAATGAAGCAGCCCACTTCTTGATGACTCACAGGTACTTTTTGTGTGTGTCTTGGAAAGGGCAGAAGTCCTTTCAGAGTTATATAATTTAGCATTTGCTGTGCCTCAGTTAAGCAAAGAATATGACTTGGAAGTGTTTTCAGAGGAAGAGCTGGATGGCTCTGAAGAAGATACTCTGTATTTTCCTGTAAAACAAAGCATAGTAGTTAGACATAAGGACAGATAGCCTGGGATATGTTGGCATTGCAAAGGACAGTTAGACCTGTCCTGGTGACCCAGGTGGCTTTGACTTGGTCTGCAGCCCTGATACTAGCTGGATTACAGCAATACCAGCAGCCACAGAAGTCAATGTGTTTGGTGACACAGACAGGATATGTCAGCTTGACCAGATGATCATGCCATAGGGTAGTAATTTCCTCACACAAATGGAGGGACTTAGTGGTCCTCCTTGAGCATGGGGATGCAATCTAGAACATACGCTCTTGAGATGAATCCCAGCTCCCTCCCTTTTGTGACCACAAGGCTCTAAACTAAGACCCAGATGCACAGTGCCCAAGAGCAGAGTGTGGAAGAGAGTGCTAATAATATGGGAGTTTCAGGTTGCAGCAGCATGGGAAGCAATTGTGGGCATGTTTCATTCTTGTGGTGGTAGCCTTCTGTGTCTGGCTAGTGTACTCATGTAAACTTACTGTAGCAGAGTCAGAGACCAACTTCTTGTTCCATTATCATCTGACTAATAAACACACTCTTAAAAAGCAGTTGCTTGCTTACATTAAACTCCTTCATATCCCTCTTTGACCAAACGTCACTATCTTCTCTTAGCAATGGTTGGATGCAAAGATTACACACTTAGGAATGAAATTACTTATATTTTCAGCAATACTTCTTGCAAAATAAAGTCACAACTGAAATGGTGACATCCATAAAATGATAAGCCAGAGAACCTTTGAAGAGATAAAACCCCAAGGTGGTGAAGAGTACCTGAACAGTAAATGAACTGAGGAGCACTGTGTCGTGATATTATCAAGCTCAAAACAAAGCTCAGTTAGTGAGTGTTAGAATTGGTGAGACATGCCACCATCCAATACTTGGTTTAGTGTTAGACAATTATGCTCCTAGCATTATGCTACAATCATGAGTAATTATGCTAGTGATTCCAATAACTTATTACATACGGTTCCTTTATATTAGAAGATTAAATACCATCTATGGATGTATGGATAGACAAATAGATTGATAGATATCAGGATATACAGACCCTGCGAGTGAGAATGCAGGCAAAACCTCATTTGTGCTTCAGTAGGAGAGATCTATGGTCACATACCTGTTTTCCCACATAAGTTGTTAAAGGTTCTTGAAAATGGATAGCTCATGGCAAGCATTGGTGTCACCAGGATCAGGGAGCTTGACTGTAAGACAGAGAATTGCATTTTATCACAAGCCTAGAACTTTCTTTGTAGCCACATTAAGGGGGAGAAAAAAGGTTACAGTAAGATGTCGTTCAGTAGTACAAGCAGGCAATCCACAGAAGGACAAGCCAGATGTTTGTGAGGCATCAAGTTCACGCGTTTGCATGTTTATGATGGTGATGAAGGAGATCAACCTTAAAAGAAACTACAGGACACAAACAGCCTGTCTCTAACTGTTGGCCAGGGAAAATGGCTTAGGCTCCAGAGTCTGTCATATGAGACAGTAGAGAGTTCTGGTCCCTTATCTATGATATCTATCTATACTCTATAGGAGTATATCCATTGAGGTAGCCAGAAAAGCTAAGATTTATATGCTTGGGGATGGTCTTTGAAGGCCAATAGCCTGAGACAATCAGCAGCAAATTTAACTTGACACACTAGAGGGCATTGGAACACAACACTCTACAGTCCAGATGGAAGGAAGAAACGTTTTGCTGCTAAAATGAAGTTTCTTTTTCGGTTCTGGAGTAGTTTGAGAATTTAATGAGATTCCTCCAAAAGATGTGTTCAAAAAAAGTGTGGAAAAAACATCTTTTTCTGTTCAGTCCCTCTATGTTCATTAGATTGTACCATGGTGGGGGAAATTAGGCAGTTTTGTGCATTGTCACTTATAAGGTGGTAGAGGAAGAAGGTAAACGAACCACATCTAAAAAGTTTGATCAAAGACTTCGATCTTGCTTTATTTATTCTTTGCCACCAGAACTGCCAAGGAAATATGCCAATTCCCACTGCCTGGGGCAGCTTCCACAGTGTCAACTAGTGTTGGAAGTGTCTGGTCCAGGAGATTTTGTCTGAAAAGGGATTCAGAATTGGGGTCCAAGACTTAACAACTTGCTCTCTCTACTTTATTCTGCTGGATGTGTCAGTGCAGGAGGGAATGAAGAAACTGACATGCTTAATGATAGTTGTATCAGTTATTCCTGCCTTCCTTCCAGTTTTCTGGGAAAAAAAGGAGTTTTTCCCACAGTCAGAATACCATCACATCCAGCAGATGTCATTTTCAAGCCAGAAAGAAGGAATGGTGCTTTAAAAATGCATTAGGAAATGTTCCCAGACCTGGGTTCCTAGCAGTAATCCTCCTGCAGAAAACACTGGAATACCTGGAGTACCAGTTAAAAAAATCCAGGTGGATGATTCTGGTGATCCTAAATGAAGAAACATGAGGCAGAAGCTGCATCTTTCCTGTCTTGTCCTGACACAAGATCTGAATATGGCAGATGGTTGGAGCACTTAAAACTTATAGCACTGCTCTGCCTGGCTAATCACAGGCTGCCTCCTCCTGGGCCTTAAGCACGTTGCTGGAGAGGACATGCACAGAGGTCAGTACCTGGTCAAATACTGGTTTAACATCTTCATTAATGATATAGATAAAGGGAAAAATGCACCCTCACCAAGTCTGCAAGTGATACAGAACTGTAAGGAGTGGCTGATAGATCAGATGAGTCTGCTGTCATCCAGAGGGACCTCAACAAGCTGGAGAAATGGGATGACAGGAATCTTATGAAGTTCAGCAAAGGCAAATGCAAAGTCCTCCTGTCCCTGGGCAGCAACAACCCCATGCACCAGGACACACTGGGGGCCATCTGACTGGAAAGGAGTAAAGACAGAGCCAGACTTTTCTCCTTGGTGCCCATTAAAAGGACAAGAGGTGGTGGAAATGAAGACAGAGCCAGACTTTTCTTGTTTGTGCCCAGTGAAAGGACAAGAGGCATTGGGAACAAATAGAAATACAGGAGATCCCACTTAAGAAGAAACTTTTTCACTGTGAGAGTGGTCAAACACAGGAAAAGGCCACGCAGAGAGATCGTAGAGTCTCCATCCTTGATGCAAGAGTCACTTGGCCAGAGAAAGTCAGTGCAGATGGAAGAGAAACCTTCCAGGATCTTCCTTAAGGATCCAGTCCCTGTTTGCAACATTAGTTCTTTTTTTTTAGGCACTGAATGTTTTGAGTTAAATGAAGGAATTTTCTGGGTATGGGACCCAGGCCTTTCCTCTTCTAGGAATGTGTCCAGGCCACTTGGTCCCAGAAACATATTCATTTATGTTCTATCTTTTGCTCATTAAAATCTGAGTCTTTGCAATATATAGACATGATTTTGACAAAAGATTCCTACTTCCTCCCATTTTCTGTTCCCAATATAAAGTGGAGGCTAACCTGTCTTGTTGTCTCATGAGTTCAAGTTGCAATATCTCCATCCTTTCCTGCCCATAGCTGAAGAGCATCTTCTCCAAGAAGTTCCCTTTGCATTTCTCTTAGGTTGCGAATAAATACTAGTGCCAGTGAAATTTTCTGTTTTCTAAATTAAAGTTTCAGTTACATTTTGTGGTTTATTTCTTGGAGAATTTAGAGTAAATGTCCACCAACCTCCTTCTCATTTTTTACCAATTATAGGTGAAATGATGAACTTTGAAAAAAGGTATATATTCGTATTTATGTTGTTAGTGTCTTCTCTTTCTCTGACTAGCTCTAAGAAATAATTCAGAATATAAAGTGCATTTGACTTAAAAAACACTTGGAGAATGTTAGACTATTCAGCAGTAACTGAAATACATTCTTAGGCTGAGGTTCTAACCTTTGTTTGCTGTGAACTCCATTTGGACATTGAATTCCTCTTCAGCAGGGCTTCTTGTATCTATTCGTTTAAAAAAATATATCATTCAGTAAATACAGGAACTATGTTCAAATTCCAACAGTATTTTCACATAATACAGGAAATAGCTTGAATTCTTACCTTCTTGTCCCAGAGTGTCCCAAACACCAAAATGAATAACCCCTAGGAGACAGATAATTACATGCAGTCTGATGACAACAACCTTTTAATTGCAGTACCTCATAATTATCTCAAACACTGTCCATGCTGACTATTTGAGCTCTTTGACAGATAGCATTTTTCTGACTGTGTCTCACATAACGGGCTGTTGATGTGGTAGGAGATCTCCAGGCCTGGCTTATTTAAACTGTGTGTATATCTGGTCTACAAAAGTGACACAAATAGTTGGCTAGCACTAAACATATTTGGAAGAAGGGACCTTTGTGTATGGAAGACACGCCCTGCCTATGCTCCCCAGATAAGTTAGCAGGTTCACAATATAAAAGGCAAGTGAGTTTGGTCTGAGGCGTACAATTTTGATGCCATACTTAAGAGACAGAGTAGGCATAACTACTGTGTCCTTAAGAAATCCTATTGTATTGGGATCCTACTGGCCACCTAAATACGTTGTAAAAATCATACTGACTGAAAACTCTCAATCATTTGTATTTTGGTCAATTCCTCTTTTATTATTAGTACTACTCAGCTGTTCTTGGTGACTTTCATGTTGTTTATACTCCCTCATTACTTGAACCCACAAGAGCATAATATGATGCCTCTAGATGCACTGTAAATGAGACCAGACATGTTGAAGCCTGCCCACCTGAACAGAATAGGCCTATTTTCCTGATCTTCAGGAATGAAGTTCTTCCCAAAGCTATTGGCAAAGTTGAAACTTATCTTTATGTCAGCTTTATCTATAAGGCACACCTGTTAAGGCAGCTGAGAATATGAAATACTGCTGAATTCCTGGAATGGGTTTCCCAAAGAGCCCTTTGGGAATAAGGATGTGTAAGGGAAACTTGAGCTTTCCCAAGCTGTTTTTGTTCCCCTTTTGAGGGAACAGCGTTGCAAGAATGTCACTACATGTTAAATGGTCATAGAGGAAACAAAACCATGTATATGTGTAACTTACCTGCAAAGCATTGAGCAGAGCAAAGAGGATGTGGAAAGCTCGATGGCTGTTTTTGATGATGGTGGCAAGGCCAAATCCCCAGGTGAGGCCTAACAGTGGTGTCAGGATGGCCACGCTTTTGCCGATTTGAAACAAAGAGTTCCTCTCCTGCCTGTTTGACCTATCCCCAATAGTTGGCCTCAGTATTTTTATTATAACCACTGCAGTGATGAACAAATTCATGGCCACAATGATCAGGGCAGGTATGACGAAGGCCAAGAGAGCTTTGCTGTCCTTCCAGTTGAGCCAACAGACATCCTTTCTGGTGTAACTGTTACTTGGCAGCGTGACAGCGATGGTGATGACTGCAACGACAAAGGGGCATCCATATCCCAGACAGAATGCCACTGCTTTCTGAGCGGTCTTGCTTGTGTTATGTAAGATGAAGACCAGTCTATAGAACAGAATGAGGCCCAGGCTGAGCATCCAGAAAAAGACACACAGGTAGAATAAATGGATGAAAAAGGTGGCCACAAAACAGATACCTCTGCTCATCTGTTGGTTTTGGTCATTGACGGAGGCAGTGACAATGAACCAAATGTCAGCAATCAAGAGTGATGTAGCTATGTTGAGTATACAGATGTGGCGCATATAGGAGGTCGTGTTGTTTGTCACGTATTTCCAGACTAAGGATTCAATTATAATGCAGGCCACCAAACTCAAGATTGAAATGGCCAAGCCAATGTAGGTAATATAATCTTCAAAGATTACCTGGGAGGATTTATCAGGTGACATCAGAATGGAGAATGATGTCAAGTGACTGCAGGAGCAAATGACATAATCTTCTACCTCTGTGGGTGTGCAACCGTGAGTATCCCAGCCTGCTCTATGTTCACTCAGTGTGAAGTTCCAAAAGACACATTGGGGCATCTTTAGAGATGAGTTTTTCTTTGCAAATGTCATATTAATATCGAACTTCTGACTTTTTTTGCCGCTCACAGTTGTTGTTATCAGTAAGCCGTTCATATACTTGGTCTCATTCCGGGGCAGAATATGTCCAAGTTTTGAGTACATCACACTGACAATGGTTGAATTTTGGGTTAGAGTCTGAATTTCATTTTCACCAATGAGCACTTTAACTGTGAGGTTTTCTGTACTGTGGAAGCTTTTATTATAATATGGGATGTTATTTTCTGTGACAACTATACCTTGTAGCTGAAGGGTGTTTGCAGAGACAGGAGGAATGGTATTATTAACTGGTTGGAGGTTCAGGGAAAAATTTTCTACGGAACCCAGTAACAAAGAACTTTTGAGTATCTCCTCTTTATTCAGGTCTTCCCAAACTTCAGTTGTAGAATCAGCAACAATGAAGTCCACTGTGGAGAGGAAATTCTGGAACAACAACAGAATAATGCTGTTACTGAAATCCCATACAAATAGTTGTTGTTTCTGATGGTAATTTCTGCGTGGTGCTAGAATTGCTTTTTGAAAAAGCCCAGTGTTTTCTTGTTTTTCTCAATCCATATGAAACCTTCAGTTGTTAACCCTCTGCATGCTCTATTTACAAATTAAGGTTTCCATAAGTGGAGCTGTGTGACTTTTTTTTTTTACATATTACTTAATATTTTTTCTTCTCCAGCCTTCCTTCCCTTCTTTCTCAGCCTTTGTGCTATCTTTGATTTCTCGCTCTCTCTCATGTAGGGTTCTCCAGCTACAAAACACCAAGTCTCTTTGCACTTTTATGTTCAGAAGAGGAGTGCTTTTCCTCTATACCTCACAATCAAGGTTTCCAAGTATTTCTAAGATATGTTTTGCTATTCATTTGTTGTAAGATCTAATTGATTGTCCTTGCTTGATCATGGACCCTGGAATTTACTCTTCCTATCCTCATTTCAACTGTTTTTTTTATTCCTGCTTCTACTCATAGAATCATAGAATCACAGAATGGTTTTGACATTTAAAGATCATCTAGTCCAACTGCCCTGTCATGGGCAAGGACATCCAACCTGACCTTGAACACTTCCAATGATGGAGCATCCACAACTTCTCTGGGCAACCTGTTCCAGTGTCTCACCATCCTCATC
>JANXJC010000017.1:23684178-23698740 GCA_027564655.1 Leptodon cayanensis | reverse complement strand
GCCCTCCTCTGGACCTGCTCCAACAGGTCCGTGTCTTTCTTGTGCTGAGGACCCCAGAGCTGAATGCAGTACTCCAGGTGGGGTGTCACGAGAGCGGAGTAGTGGGGGAGAATCACCTCCCTTGACCTGCTGGCCGTGTTTCTTGTTCTGCAGCCCAGGATACTAGTGGCTTTCTGAGCTACAAGTGCACATTGCAGGCTCATGTCCAATTTTGCATCTACCAGTACCCCCAAGTTCTCCTCCACAGGGCTGCTCTCAATCCATTCATCCCCCAGTCTGTATTGATACTAAAGATTGCCCCAACCCAGGTGCATGACCTTGCACTTCACCTTGTTGAACTTCATGAGGTTTGCACAGGCCCTCTCCTTCAGCAGTCGAGATCCCCCTGGATGTCATTCCTTCCCTCTAGCAAATCAGCTGCACCACTCAACTTGGTGTCATCTGCAAACTTGCTGAGGGTGCACTCAAGCCCACTGTCTGTGTCACTGATGAAGATATTAAATAGTACAGTTCCTTGAGTACACCACTCGTTATTGGCTTCCACTTGGACGTTGAGCTACTGACTATAACTCTTTGAATGTGGCCATCCAACCAGTTCTTTATCCATTAACAGTCCATCTGTCAAACCATATGTCTCCAATTTAGCAGCAAGAATGAGTAGGGAACTGTATCAAAGGCCTTACAGAAGTCTAGGTAGATGACATCTGTAGCTCTTCCCTTGTCCACTGATGCAGTCACTCCATTGTATAAGACTACTAGATTAGTCAGGTGCAATTTACCCTTGCTGAAGTCATCCTAATCCTAAATCAAAAACTTACAACTTGTCAGGATTCATCTGTATGATAGGAAAGTTGGGATTCTTCTAAATTTCTATAGCTAATTTAGATGCCTGGCATCTGCTAGATATCTAGATTCCCTCTCCAGTTGATGCAAAGCTGTAGACAACTTCAGAAGGTGATACATTCAGGTAGTAACAGACAGCTTTCCTACAATGGTTGAATTGCTACATTGTTCCAGTTATAGAGAGTTTGGATGAGTAACTTTGACCCGATACTTAAGTTTTACTAAGTGAAAGTTACACAGGATGAATCTCCACCTACGTTTCACTGAAATTAATGGAAAAATCCTCAATGACTTTGGGAGGGTAATATTCTGGGTGAAGACCCATCAATGGGCACAATAGAATATAAAATGCGTGGAGAGATACTGGAATTTTCTAAGTTGGGTCCATTTAAGGACATGTCCATACCTTGCAGTGGAGGAGCATTGTACCCAGGGCCTTGGACTTCTAAGGCATGTGGGACTTCCACATGGAAGAGATACTAGCTCTAGTCCTGGAAATAGTATAGCAGTATTGATGTTGGGGTGCCCTGTGATAAAAGCATTGCCTCTAAGTAGAGCTGATTAGAACAGGCATGCTGACAGCACGGGACTGCTTCCAGCTCTAGGGCTGCCTCTGGGTATCTCTGCCTGCTGCTCCATCACAAATTGGAGGTAGACTCTCATGGGGGTCTGTCTTGGATTGCGGAAACAATAGGTAGTGCTCCACCCCAGTGCTACCAAGCCTAAGTGTCCAGTCATCAGTCGGGTTCCTAAAACGTCATGGGCACCTTGCCACTAGTCATGAAATAAAACCAAACAAAAGATACATGCTGGATTTTTTTGTTCTTTCTCTTCTATTGAGCACTACAGCACACTTTGGTCACATTTGTAAGTTCCTCTGTTGAAAATCTGATGAGATGAAATTTTCTTTGTTTAGTGGAAGCTGAAAATCCCCAAAAGGCATGTGAGTGATTCCAGGAGCTGGGGGTCCAGCATGGCACTAAATATCTCCAAGTATTTGGGTCAGGGTGGACCCACATCACAAAGAGAAGAGCTCTAGAGGATCTCTACAGACTTTCCACATTCAGAGGCAATGTGGTAGCCAGCTCAGACCTGACATGCTGCTTTATTACACCTTTAACACTGTTCCATCTTCTAACCAGTATATGAGTTGTACAACAAAGAAGTTCAGCACTGTTTCTCTTTACCTTCAGTCTGAGGCTCACAGTAAGGCCCGTGAATAGGCTTTTCCATCAGGTAGCTGCAGGGCAGGTCGGGTGCTAGGCTGACAAAAGGGCAGGTTATCAAGTCACTGCACACTGCGCTTGGCCAGGCATATCCATTTTCACAAGAACAACAGCTCTTTTTCTCACCACTGGGCAGACAGACTAGTGTCAGACAGACAGAGAAATACTATGAGAATAGTAAGCAGGCATAACTTACTGCATATTTACCCTGCTGTATCTTTATACCAGTGATCTCAACTAAATGTTGCCCTTCTTGTGAGTTCACTTCAATGATGCAAGCATGATGATCTGATGCCTTGCAAATCTTACTACACTAATAATAAGTGACTAACCAGAAATGGGAACCAGATTGGTAACAGGGATAAGTCTGGTCAACTACTTTTAAGTAATTGAATGGAGATGTGAAGCCTGATCCTAAAAATTTACCTGGCATATTGGTCAGCATCCTATGATAGTTTTCACATTGGATATTTCTATATTGCCTGAGCTGAAAGCAAATGCATAGGGTTTTAAAGATTGTAAGAGCATGTAATGGTCATTCACAGTCTCAGTGGTTAGTGAGGTGCTGTGTCATTCTGACTGTATCCTGACAGATGTCACGTGAGAGAAGGTAACATGATCACAAAAAGTGCTTTAAAAACATATATTCTCTCTAATAAAAAACCCCAACACTTCACTGTAAGTTTTTCTGCTCTTAATGTGCCATTGGCAAAGTAAGATATTAAAGTGATTTTCACACATTGCAGGTGACCCTGAAGGTCTTTCAAAGATCCATTTGCATGTTGTTTTGAGAGCTGATGAACACTTCCTTTCACTGCTTTATGGGCCAGCGATAAGAAGGTACCAAATCTTCTCTGCTGTTGTAAATGCTTGGTGCATTTGTATATCCTCTGCTGTATTAGTTACTTGGATGTGAAGTTGCACAACCACAACTCATGTAGTAAAACCTGTCTGATATCTTGCCCCGTAAGAATACATATAGTGAATTATATCAGGAAAAGACTTCATCCCATGCAGCCTGTCTCTGCCAGGGTCAGAGTACAGCCTCTTACAGTGATTTACGTTCCAAATGCAAGTGGAGGGAAGTAAACAGTCTGATAACTGCTGTCACAGCTTCCTGAAGCTTGAAAGTAACTCAGATTGCTTGTTAGTCAAACTGGAGCAAAATCCTTTGGCTCAGGCTTCCTCTGGCTTTGTCCTTTCCTTAGGAAAAAGAAAGCATTCAGGGCTATTCCTAATGTCAACATTATGTAAAGACCAGTGGCGGGATGCAGATAACAAAACATGCTGTTGTGTGCTAGAGCTTCAGTCTTGTTGAGTCTTTCAGTAGGCAGCAGAGACAGTTCAGTTTTGTTGATTTCTAAGCATGATGCATGGTAAAACTGGGAGATATCAAATACTGGCAAAAAAGCACATCACCCAGAATATAAAAATAAATAACCAACCCACCTGTTGTAATGTTGATGTTTGAAACTGTCATTTCTACATTTGAAATATTTGTCAAAACTGGAAGACTAAGTTTTTTGAAATACTCTTTGATTGGTTCCAGAAAAGATGAATCCATAAGGCTTACTTCAATGTCAACGGTGTACTCCAGAGGGGGAAGGTCAAAAATAATCACTGAAAGAGAAATAGCATGAGACTGCAAAGCTGTGTGTGAGGGTAAATCATAAATTGATGGCTTCTGTTTCGACATTTGGGCTCTGTTGCTATTTAGTGGTAGCTTAATGTGGCATTCTGCTTAGGAAATCTTCTTGATTCCTACTCAGCAGATATTCTGCACATGTTTTATCTGCTGCTTGTCTGACAAAAGCCAGATTTCTTTGCTCTCAGAGCAATAGGAAGCTGATATAAATGACATAATATATACAGAGAAAAGCTGTATCATCCTTTCTCTTTTTTGACTCAGCAAGTGGATGGGTTGTCAACCACAGACTGAAGCCATACAGGATTATCTTGTGGCCTGTGTCCTCCCAAGAGGCTCGGGTTTTTTTCTATATCATATATTTCACCTTGCTTTAAAACTGAGCTTATATATGTCAGTCTCTGACCAGACAAAAGTTTCCACCTCTTTTGTTTGAGACTTTACTACTGTACTGGTTTTGGCTGGAGTAGAGTTAAATTTCTTCATAGTAGCTTGTATGGGGCTATGTTTTGGGGTTGTAATTAAAGCAGTGTTGATAACACAATGATTTAGTTATTGCTGAACAGTGCTTACACAGCATCAAGGCTTTCTCTTTTTCCCACTCTATTCTCCCATCAAGCAGGATGGGGTGTACAAGAAGCTGGAAGGGGACACAGCCGGGACAGCTGATCCCAACTGACTTACATGATGTCACACACTATATGACCTGGAGTGTGACATCCACACCATATGACATCACACTCAGCAATAAAAGCCGGGGGAAGAAGAAGGAAGGGGAAGATGTTTGGAGTGATGGCATTTGTCTTCCTGAGGAACCGTTAAGCATGATGGAGCCCTGCTTTCCTGGAGATGGCTGAACACCTGCCTGCCGATGGGAAGTGGCGAATGAATTCCTTGTTTTGCTTTACCGATTAAACTGGCTTTATCTCAACCCATGAGTTTTCTCACTTTTAGGCTTCTGATTCTGTCCCCCATCCCGCTGGGGGAGAGTGAGCAAGCAGCTGGGTGGTGCTTAGCTGCCAGCTGGGGTTAAACCACAACAACTACTCCTCCTTGATGACTGAAGTTCAGTACCTCAAGAGCTGCTGTCCCCAATAGTGATTTCACCCTCAGCTTACTAGAAACCTGCTCTGTTACCATACGTATGTGTACATACTGTTTCGCTTCTGCCTTTGCATCTCTGACTCGAAGCTTTCCTCTCCTAGCGTGCTGTCAATCTGTGGAAAAAAGAGAGTGAAGCTCTGTGAAAAAACAAAGTGAGGCTTTAGCTGCTGTTGTTGGCATGAAAGAATTAGTGAAGAAAATACTGGCATAGATAATTTTTTTCCCTCCATCAATCTTTGCTCCTCCCTGCTCCCCTTTTCCTCTTTAAACAGAATATTTATATCTTCCAAGCAGGGAAGTGTTAAACACCAGCTGAGGGATGTACTGAGTTTGCAGGTCTCTCTTTGTGTATCTCTGCAAGGCAAATGTCTCAGCTTAGCAGAAATTCTGTGTCTGAGCTGCAAACTGGCTATGGGGCTGATGTAGTGCTCTCAGTCCTGGGCCAGCCTTGCAAACTGCTTGGGAGACCCGGCCACTCAGCCTTTGAATCCAGAATATGGACTCATATTACTCTTTGCATTCCTCTTTCCTCTGAGATTCCAGCTCTGCAGCAGCAAAGCCAGCCTTAGTAGGAGTAGTAAGGGGATTGAACTGTCTTGGCTCCAGCTCAGGTGTCAGGTCAGCTATTTTGTGGGCCGTCGGTAGTGCACAGTTGACCAGGGCAGTAGTGGCACAATTTCAGTATGGCTGGGTTCACACAGGGTACAGCCAAGGGAGATGCAGACGGTCTCATTTTTTTAATCATGCCCTAAAAATACATTGGCACCACAGTTAGCAAGAAAGGCTAAAGAACAAGCAAAGACGCAGGCAGGAAATTTGCAGCTTTGCCAGCTTCTTGAGTCCTACTGAAATCTTTATTTACAGAAAGGGTGAATAGCTTGGCAACTCTTAAGTCATCTCTTTACATAAAGGAACCATCTGGCATGTGATTAGAGCTGGGCTTCGTATTGCCGCTGTGCTGGCAGTGAAGATCCCAAGGTGCATTGGCATTTTTGCGCTGCTAGGGGTACTACCTTTCATCTTAGAAGTTAGCTGCAAAAGTTACAGAAAGCCCATTGCGATCCACTTCTTCCCCCAGGTTTGGTCTCAGTGGTTTCCTTTTTTAACTATTCTCCCAAATAACTACAGGGTATTGCTGTGTCGTTAAATACTTCACATATTTCACACCATTAAGTGATGACTCATTTGCAGGATCAACCATGGATCAATGATGCTAAAAAATAAAGTGTTACTCTTTTCATGAAAATGCCTAAGTGCTAAGCTGGAGACAGTTTGAAAAAAACAGAGCAAACAAGGTACTTGCTCACTATTAGACATTTGCCAAAGGGCAGACAGTGCTGCTTAGCCAGCTATATCTTGGTTTGCCAAGACAAGGGATGGTGGCAGAAACAGCTTAAGGAGTTCCCACCGTCCTCTTCACCTCTCCTTGCCTTTTTTCAACCTGCCTAAAAAAGCACATTGTGTTCTGCTTAGTCCATCAGAACTAAGATCCTTGTGGTGTTAGGGGCTGAATATAAATGTTAGAATGGGGTTTGGCTTGAAAGGGTTCATAATGTAGAAGAAAAAAGAAGTATTTTCTGGTCTAATAATAATCGTGATAGACCAAGAGCTGGTAGATTTGTAGGTTATTTTTCTTTACTAGGCTATATTAACTTCCATTTGTTCAGTCCTTTTGTTTCTCTGTTCCTCTTTTGTTGTTTCTAGTTAGGGACTGTTTGAGCGGAAGGTGCCTGTTACCAAACCCCTACACAGGACAAAGCACAAAACAGATTTCCATAATTCACACTATTAATGAAGCAAAAGTGGTACGTGAGAATTATTGAAAAAGTGGGAAACTGAAGTAAAGTCTGAGTCCAAATGCAACATCTAAACACAAGTCACTCAGGGGTGGCATATTGGTCATGTGTACTCATGTCCTACTGCCAAGAGACTCCTGTCACCTACTTGTAAGGACTTCTGTGCCTGAGCTAGTTTTGTTGACTTAATTGGTTTCTCTCTCTCATAGGATGGGTGAATCCCATCCAGGAACAGTGCCCACGTAACTGTTACCTAGGCTTAGCTCCAGGGACAGCAATTTAAATCCCTTGCAGACTAACACAAGTGAGAGACCAGAAGTTCCTTCTGGAGAGGCTTTAAGACTGGGAAGCAAGAAAAGCCCAGTTCCTGGATTTTTCCATCTCTTTTATGCACTGGGGAGACTCTGGATTCAGTTTTCCCACCTGATCTTATACTGACTTCCTCTAAGGTTTTGTAAAGAGCTATAGCAGCTGGGTGCTACAAGCAGAGACCAAATGAAAACCAACGGGGCTGGGAAAAGATACTCACTATGTATTGGATGAATGGATGAAAGTTTGAGTCCTGTGATGTCTGGCAACATGCTGTGACCAGTAGAAATAGGCAGTGAAGACTTGCAGTAATTGGGGATGGCATTTTGTCCAGTGACTGCTGTACAGCCTGAGAAGAAAACGAAGCAAAAGGATCAGGGAAATAGAAAATACCAGAACACTCTGCAAAAACAGTTTGTTCAGACTTTTTCAGCACACTCTGCCTGTTCGCTCCATCCAAGACAGAGCATGGAACAAGGTCTATAATTATTCCTCTGCCACTGTCACCAGACTGTTTTCCTCACATCTCCTTTTTTTTTCTTGTCAGCTGTACCTACTCAAAATGGAGGGAGAAAGAAATCACTTGGAGAAAGCAGAGTCCTAAGCAGATTTCTAACAGGGACAAACGAGGTGCTAGAAATTCATCTGCCATGAGAAAAGTTGACTTTGGATCTTCAAATATTCCTCACAGTGGTACTTGGCAAACGCACAGCCAGAACATGAGGGAATAGTTAAAAATATTGCTGTAAGTGAAGGCCTGTCCCGTTGCAGCAGGGAGAGCTCCGCTACACGCCATGTCCCGCTCTGGAGAGGGCTTAGTAACTCCATGGGCTCAACTAGAGATTTCTGTGTGTTTGTAACCCCTTGGCTAACAAGGGAAACAATGAAGAGTGGTATCTCCTGGTAAAAATACGTGGGTTTTTGAGGTTTTATCTCCATTAATTGTACTGAAGTTAACAAGTAAATAACCTGGAACCCAAGAATACTGACACACCAGATTATAATGTGGTGCCTGAAATCAAAACCCAGAAAAAACAATCTTCTCCAGCTCATTAATACCTAAGCTAATTTACTCATGCAGTAGATTGGATGATTAAACGTAAAGGGAGAGGCAAAACATGCATGGACCCTTAAAACAGGTACTGCCACATTTATGCAACCAGAGGGAATAGAGAAAGGGAGCTGAAGTATATGTAAAAATACGTATTTTGCCATGAATATGCACTTTCTGGTTATTCCTAACAAAGCACTTCCCTACCTCTAGAATGAACAGCTAGTAGAGAGCTACAGGAAAAGGCAGAACCCAAAGCAGATTGCAAAAATAATTTTAAGAAAGGAAAGCACTGAGAAAAGTCTCCTAAGAACAGTACTGAACAGTACCTGAGTGGATAGGTAACTTGATTAAAAACATGAGCTTTTGTAAAATTATGATCTTTTTGTACTGAAAAGCCTGTTCATACAAACTCAGGCTTTGAAAGGCTGTGAATCACAAGATGAAAGCAGAAAAATCAGCACCTCCCGAGATGATAATGAACATTGGCAATGGATGCCTATTGCCACCACATTGCATATGAGAGCTGGTGCTCCCAAGTAGAAGGGTGCTTCACAGTGACTTTCCTACTCAAAAGAGCCCATGACAGAAAATTATAATATGAACATGATCTGTGGTCTCACCTTGTGAATGGATAGAGGACAGCAATGAGCTTATAGCCAAGCAATATAGTTCATGTCACCGATGTGAGTATCCAGCAGGGATTTGTCAGGGTTTCTCACCAAAGGTGAGACTTTGAGTCTCTGCAGTGAGACTTCACCTGGATACTGACCTAGTTAAAAGATAGGAGGCAAAAGTAGGAAGAAATTATTTGCTTTTCCAGTAGAGAGACGTCATCACCAGAGCTCTGCAGGAACATGGGCATAAGCCTGCGTCTTACCCTGTGTTCTCAAGTGATGTGGAAAAGTCAGTGATTAGTGATACAACACTGGAAAACTTTAAATGATTGAGAGTAACAAAAGCAAAGTCTGCCTGTGAAGATCTGCATAGGGATTGCAGGATACTGAGTGACTGGGTCATGAAATTCAGCACTGATAAGTGTAAGGTACAAAGAAAGCATCCTGATATTATGTATTCTGTGACGGACTCTGAACTATTACCACTCAGAAATGGGGTCTCAAGAAATGTCAACTGAATTCTGAGATGCAATTAAAAAAGGAAAATTTAATTTTAAGATATTCTAGGGTAGAAACAGAGGAAAAAAAAAAACCACGAGGAAACTGTGCTAGCTAGACATTTGAGCTGATCCAGTATGGCTGCTCTTATGTTCCTATATAGGAACAACCAGAAAGCAAGACATCTCACTGATTCAGAATATCTTCCCACCCCACAATCCATTAAAAAAAAAGACTGTTACAGGCTTTTTTTATCCAATAGATGAATGACTGGCAGAATTGGGGGGGAGGGGTGGAAGGTAGGGAAATATTTCTTCGGTTTCCTGGGCATGTCCATCACTATTCTACATCCAGCATCTACAGAAAAGACCATTTTGCTATTTTGAAGCATCATCCACTTGTGACAACCTAAAGACTTCCATGGATCTGGGTGATCCCAAGACCAAGATGGATCAAAACAGATCAAGAGGGAAACACTGCCAAGTTATAAGCTGTGACACAAGTCCTTGAGATAGTGACGTGACATAGCAACAGAAACACTAGCAAAACAAAGTTTTCTGATAGTTTTGTATATACGGCATATGCTCACAGCATATGGTGCATTAGCTTAATCTGTACAAAGAACTTATATTTCATTGGTAACAAGTTGATGAAACAGATAATAGAAGGGAAAAATGGTCATTAAACAAAATTTGTGATAAGGTTAAACAGCATCTGCTACAGTTTTGCATGCATCTTTTGCAGTGTTCACAAATCTGCATCAGACTTCAGCTGATAAAACAGAAGATATATGGACACATTCATCATTTCTCAAACAAACTGTTCGCTGGGAGGCAATAAGTACATTTGACTTATAAAGCCCCAGAGAGCTAAAGAAGCCCAGGTTTGCTACCAAATCTCTTCTTCTCCACAGGATTCAGGCTGAAAAATGTTCTTTAAAGTTAGCTCTAAAGTGCAGAAGATTCCTAGAGGTGAATAGCAAGGTCTCACTTTGACCCAGGACACAGGTGATCTACATGACCTTCTTTTTCTGTAAGTTTCTCTTTTTCATAAATGTTGCAAAACAATTACACCCTCTCTTGCAAATGCACCCAGCACAATAGTTACCATTGCATATGTTTCAGAAAATAAACAAGACACCCAGAGATATAATATCGTTTACCTTCTCAGGTGATTCAAAGAGAAAAGCTTCTAATTAGATCTCCGGCTTTCTACTACAGCCCAGGCTGCTGCCTCAAAGGGAAACCAAGACACAGGAACTTGTATAATTAGCTGAACATGTTATTACTGCCCAGAAAACAAGTCGCCTCTAGGACCTGTACTCAATTTTCAAGTGTGAGGCTGACCAGAGATGCCACTGCAGAAAACCCACGAAGCATTTTAAGAGGAGATATCTCCTGATATCATTCATCAGGTAGTACACATTGTTTCCCCCTGCACTGATCTAAGTAAGTCCTTCAATGTCTTATCTGCGGATTAGTTTATCAAGTGGACTAACTTGTTCTGCTGCTGTTACTCACCTGCTTTGTTCTAACAAAAGAGGGTGTTGAGGTCTGAAAACAGTAAAATCATGTTTTGTTGCTATGGAAAAATGTCTGTGGGCTTTGATTTAAATAACAAGGGAGGAAAACCCTAAAGTTTTCCCACTCAAGCTGGCAGCATGCTCGCTGTGGGCTGGACCTGGAAGGCACTAGGGACATGTGTTGATGTCCTTAGACAAGCTGCACATAGATGCAGACCTACAGCTCTGACGGTTCCTGTGGAAGGTGGGAAAAAGCAGGAAATTCCCAGAAACCAGGGGAAACTGATGTGTTATGTATCTACCTTGAACAAAACCTGGAGCCAGGAACCGGCTGCACGAACAGGGTACATCTGTCCAAATAACAACAGGGCCCTCGTCCCTACAGTGTTCGATCACAGCCAGTTTATCAATGGAATTTGTTTCCACAGCACTGCGTGTGAGGCAGTGACTCACTGAGCTGCTGCAATTTCTGTGCAAAAGCCTAGGATTAAACTCATGTTGTGGGGGATTATTTTTTAAACAGTGTTTAATTCAGGAGATAAGTCTATGGGAAGAGCTCCTGTTCCCCTACAGACTGGAAGCAGTCCCTGCGGAGATCCTGACTTCTTGTATGAAGTCCATGGGAAGGCAATAGACTCGTGGGATAGGCAGATGTGCCCCAGGATCTCCAGAGCCACCATGCAGGAGCTGAAGTCCACGTGGCACACACCAGGCTATCCCAAAAGAACGCACGTCTCCGAGGTAGACAACTGAGTCAAGCTGTAAATGCCGCTCATTGTCATACCGCAGAAGGAAAACAGAAACAAAGAAGTCAATAAGGTGTCTGATAAGGTGTCATGCCTTTCCCATTTCTACACTAGTTCCCAAATTAAGGAGTTGTGACATCGTGGCTGGTCCAGCAGTTACAATAGGGTCATGTTGCCAGCTGACATTGGCTGTTTCAGGGGAAGAGGATGGATGGCTGTCATGGCAGCACTGGGCATAGTTTGGGCTGCTTTTGATGTCATCTGTCTAGAGCAGTAGTGGTCATTTTTGTGTCACAGTGAGCTTGGACCAGGTCTTCAACCTCTATCTGTTGTGAGTGTGCTGGTTGCTCCATTTCTAACAACCCTAAGATATGTCACCGCATTTCGTCTCTTGCTGGGTCTAAGTCATAAAAAGCAAAATGTGTGTTTAGCAAAGTTTGCCCTTCAGGGTTTGAAGCTGCCAGCGTTTGCTATAGATGCTGAGGATATCATGGCATGTGACTGTAAACTTCTCTTCAACGAGCCATCTTGAGGGTGTATTGTCCTTGGCAGCAATACAGCCTACTCCTGTTCCCTTTTCTGCAAACCTGGTCACCTGCGCCTCCCCACAACATGGTGAGTCAGCCCTCTGCCTGCCATTCTGCAGCAGTTTTAAGGTGATTAAATTGGCATGACTGATACCCTCGTTGCCCTTACAGCTTGCCCCCACTGTTACAGTGGCATCGGTCTGGTTTATTGCCCGCCCAAGCCGGTTCAAGAATCAGCAGAAAACCAAGGCTACATCTACAGCACTAAATGCAACCACCCCTCTCTCTGCAGGCAGGTTTTACTGCTGGCCTTGTGCTGGTGCCTTCCAGACCCCTCTCTGAGCCAATTTAACTCACTGCCCCTGCAGAAAACTAAACCAGCAACAAGGTGTCTAGCTTGTTTTCATCTGAGTGAGTTTAATCAGCTCAGAGAAGGGCTCATTGAGTTCCAGGGCCAGAGCAAGGAGAGGAGCAGATAGGTGGTCCCAGGCAGGGAAGGGGGAAGGAGCAGAGGTGGGCAGGAGGGTAAGGAGAAGGAGGATCTCTTCCTTTCTGCCCTGGCAAGCAGTTCAGCATAAGTCCATGGTCTATCCCTACAGAAACAGTTGCGTAGTTTTCACGCAGTGTTGCTCCCTTGGCTGTCTCCTTGCAGGTTTATATAAGCAGCAGTGCCAGCGCAGAGGATGGGGTGAAGAGGAGGGCAGCCTTGCCTTAGACCGAGTTAGCTGTGGTTGATCCACACCTTTCACATTGCCAGCCCTTGACTGGAAAAGCAATCTTATTTAAGCTGTCCCCGCTCCGCTCCCCTCCCCCCCCCCTTTTTTTTTTGTTGCTGTGGCATTCAAACTATTTTAACCAACAGCACCAAAAGAAGTTGAATAGGTGAGTGAATCACAGGCTGTAGAATATGGCTGGACAATTATCGGAATCTGATCAGACCAAGCAGTTCAGAGTTTCTCAGAACATACAATAAACTTACAGAAAACTGCTTCCTGGATTGCATAAAGGATTTCACTAGCAGAGATGTTAAACCAGAAGAGATTACTTGCTCAGACCACTGCCTACAGGAGTATTTAAAAACGGCACAAAGGATCTCCATGAGATTTCAGGAGTACCATATTCAGCACAATGAAGCTCTGGCAGCTAAAGCAGGACTGCTTGGCCGACCTTGTTAGACCAGAGCATTCTGTTCACCCTGGGGCGTGGGAATGGGAAAGAATGTCAGCAAGGTGAAAGGGTTCCTTAAAAGAGGGTTTCTGCTCAAGACACTGTATCACCAAACCGCAGCCTAAAAATATGAGAAATCGTGGTTCACTTTGCAGGACAATGCGAAAATTGCACAATGTCAGAGCATTAGGTATGTAATCAACTTGGTATGTGAGCACAGGGGGATGTCCTGAGCATCCTGCTGTTTTTTTCCTGTATGCATTCATCACGTACTGTCATGTCACCAGAAACTGTGAACTTCCTGGATTTTAAAGTTTCAACCTCAGAACACTTTTGGTTTCAACATCTGAGACTGCACTTAGAGAGACCTCACAGGCTCAAGAAAGCGAGCAAAAGGTGTGTTAGAGGATACCTGCTCTGAACGAGGAGCACTCATCCAAAACAAGGCAGAGCTACACTGATCCTGTAATTCACTGGAAATGTGCCGTTAGAAAACCATGTGAACACATTTCATATGGCGTGAACAAAATAGACTAGGGTAATGTTCCCACATAGGTGCAATTTGAGAGATACTGTTCAAAGCAAAAATAAATGTGGAAACAATTTAGATATGAAGTTAACAAGATACAGCCCTGTTGACTCACCCATCTTCATTCCAGTCCTGGCTGTTAACACTTCAGCCTCATCTCTAGAATCTAACCTCAGCAATTTGTGCAATCAAATCCTGTTGCCACTTGTATCCCAAACCCAGAAAAAGATGGCAAAACCTCTGAGAAGCTGGATGCAACACCTTAGGTTTTTACACCATTTACTGTTCTTATTATTTTTTAGCCTGAACTTTGCATGGTCAGCTTCTCAGAGAGCTGTGTTTTGAAATGGAAGGACAGAGTGAATCTCAAGCATATTGGAACTAATAGGCAGATTACTTTGAGATAAAAGATTTAGGGGTGAATCTGGTGATGCCTGGGGCTTCATTTATTATCCCTCTCTCACATGACTTCATCTAGTTTTGCCCATCTCAGTCTTGCAGAAAAGAATCTGAAGGGAGTCCTAGCAAATGGCTACCTAAATCCATTCAGCATGATGATGTTGAAAATAAGGCTAATCTCATCCTGAAGTTTATTAACAAGTATTTTTAATTTAAGACCTGGAAGGTAACAAAAGTTCTCTACTTGATGCAGTTGATGCCTTGGCTGGAGTGCTGCGTCCAGATGTTGTGGTATTGGAGATCATCCAAAGGAGAGCCATGTGAATGCTAAGACATGAGCAGAGTATGACCTTGTGAATGGGTTGAAGGCTGTTTGGTTTAGATAGGACATGACTCAGGTAAGGACACAATAAGTCTGTCACCTGGTAAAGGACTGACATAAATGTTCACAGAGACAGCTTGGTGAAGGGTGATGTGAAATCACACAGTCTGAAGCAAAGATAAGTATAGAATCATTCAGGTTGGAAAAGACCTTCAAGATCATCAAGTCCAACCATCATCTGTGCCCACTAGACCATGGTAC
>JANXJC010000017.1:23660535-23681885 GCA_027564655.1 Leptodon cayanensis | reverse complement strand
ATTGTATGGAATACTGGGAACATGACCATTTCCTTGGTTGTACCCTGGTTGCCAAGGAAGGCCTAGAACCAAAACCAATACAAGCATCTGTCATACCAGGAGAGGCTGAGAGAGCTGGGACTGTTTAGCCTGGAAAAGGAAAGGCACAGGGGGATCTTACCAATGTCTATAAATAACTGATGAAGGGAACTAAAGAAGCACCCACCCTGGAGTAGCTTCTTTGGTGAGGTATTATGAATGCAGATGTGTAAGTTGAAACAAGCATTTCTGTGTCAGAATACATGCAATTATCCATCTTCATGAAGCCATCCCAGATAGAGGTATTTTATTCCTGTTGGCTGAAACTTTTCTATATTCTGTGTCTGGGAACGTGGCCCCTCTTGTGCAGAAGTAGAGATGAACACGCCTTTGGTGTCAGTGGTAAGAGGATAATAAACAACTCTGTAGCCACAACATGTCTTTAGCCCGCAGAGTTCTTTGTGAGGTGATGAGCCCATGGCCTCAGCTCTTGGCCCTCTCCTAGGGCTGTAAGACACGTCCTGGGTCACTGAGGTTATGACCCCCCCTGTGTGCTCAGCCTCCTATATTCTGCTTTAGGGGTTTGTTAAGCCTCATTGTACAAGCAGTTAATTCTGTGGTTTTCCTCCTTTGTTCACACTGAGAGACTGTTCCCCCAAACTGTCTAATGAGTACTGGTTACTTAATGTCATAAACAGTTTTGCACTTGGTTGGATCTAAAGATCCTCTAGCCCAGTTGCTTCTTATCCAATGCGGGCTATAGCAGAGGCCCTAGGGAAGAGTTTTGCAAAAGTGAAGTAAGCTTGTAGCACCAGATCTTCAAAATGTTCTTTCCACTTCTGGCTATTAGAGGTACAGGAACTTCTGGAGGCAAAGGCGAGCCCTTGGTGTTTAACAGCCATTAAGAGCCCATTAAGCTTACACAAAATGAAGTAAACTGTGAGAAAACCTAGGAGAATGGCAAATATCCATAACATCCAGGAGCAAGCAGGCCTAAATCTCCTTTGCTTGCTTTGAATCTGCTGCTCATTAGGGTAAGGTCTGGTCCTTAGTTATCAAACTGGATGGCACACTTGCTCCATGGCCTCGTAGCAGCATACATCACTTTTACATTCCCCATCAGTTGTTTAGCCTGAAAAGTCCTATGTCGTTCCAGCACAGCAGCCATCCCACCTCTTCGGTACTTGTTCTGCTCTGCATCTTTCCACTTGGGCTATATGTTTTTTATCACAGAATCATAGAATGGTTTGGGTTGGAAGGGACTTTAAAGATCATCTAGTTCCAACCCCCTGCCATGGGGAGGGACACCTTCCATTAGGCCAGGTTGCTCAAAGGCCCATCCAACCTGGCTTTGAACACTTCCAGGGACGAGGCATCCACAACTTCTCTGGGCAACCTGTTCCAGTGTCTCACCTCCCTCACCATAAAGATTTTTTTCCTAATATCTTATCTAAATCTACCCTCTTTCAGTTTAAAGCCATTACCCCTGGTCCTATCACTACGTTCCTTGATAAAAACTCCCTCTCCATCTTTCCTGTAGACCCTCTTTAAGTGCTGGAAGGCTGCTGTAAGGTCTTCCCGGAGCCTTCTCTTCTCCAGGCTAAACAATCTCAACTCTCCCAGCCTGTCCTCATAGAGGAGGTACTCCAGCCCCCTGATCATCTTCGTGGCCCTCCTGTGGACTCGCTTGAGCACGTCTGTGTCTTTCTTATGTTGGGGACCACAAAGCTGAATGCAGTGCTCCATGTGGGGTCTCATACGAGTGGAGTAGAGGGGGACAATCACCTCCCTCAACCTGCTAGCTACACTTCTTTTGATGCAACCCAGAATGAGATTGGCTTTCTGGGCTGCGAGTGGGCATTGCTGGCTCATATTCAGGTTTTCATCCACTAATAGCCCCAAGTCGTTCTTCGTAGGGCTGCTCTCAATCCATTGTTGCCCAGCCTGTATTTGTGCTTGGGATTGCCCCGACCCATGTGCAGGACCTTGTAATTGGCCTTGTTGAACTTCATGAGGTTTGCACAGGCGCATCTCTCAAGCCTGTCAAGGTCCCTCTGGATGGCATCCCTTCCCTCCAGCGTGTCGGCCGCACCACACAGCTTGGTGTTGTCTTCAAACTTGCTGAGGGTGCACTCAGTCCCACTGTCCATGTCACCAACAAAGATGTTAAACAGTGCCAGTCCCAATACCAACCCCTGACGAACTCCACTCATCACTGATCTCCCTTTGGACATCAAGCTGTTGACTGCAACTCTTTGAATGTGACCATCCAGCCAATTCCTTATCCACTGCATGGTCCATCCATCAAATCCGTGTCTCTCCAATTTAGAGACAAGTTGTCATGTGGGACAGTGTCAAATGCTTTGCACAAGTCGAGGTAGACGACGTCAGTTGCTCTTCCCTTATCCACCAACACTGTAACCCCATCATAAAAGGCCACCAAATTTGTCAGGCATGATTTGCCCTTAGTGAAACCATGTTGGCTGTCACCAATCACCTCCTTATTTTCCATGTGACTTAGCATAGTTTCCAGGAGGATCTGCTCCATCATCTTGCCAGGCACGGAAGTGAGACTGACTGGCCTACAGTTCCCCAGGTCTTCCTTTTTTCCCTTTTTAAAAATTAGGGTTATGTTTCCACTTTTCAAGTCACTGGGAACTTCCCTGGACTGCCATGACTTCTCAAGTATGATGAATAGTGGCTTGGCCACTTCATCCGCCAGTTCCCTCAGGACCCGCGGATGCATCTCATCGAGTCCCATGGGCTTGTGCACCTTCAGGTTCCTTAGATGGTCTCGAACTTGATCTTCTCCTACAGTGGGCAGTTCTTCATTCTCCCAGTCCCTGCCTTTGCCTTCTGTGACTTGGGCGGTGTGGCTGGAGCACTTTCCGGTGAAGACTGAGGCAAAAAAGTCACTGAGTACCTCAGCCTTCTCCATATCCCTGGTAACCAGGTGTCCCATTTCCTTCTGGAGAGGGCCCACATTTTCCCTAGTCTTCCTTTTATCACCGACAAACTTAATTAAACTCAGTTGTCCCCACACCAGCATTTTCCTGTGGCTTAAATAGCTCTGCCTCCCTTTAGGCATTTTGGATGAAAGGCCTATGGTGCCATGAGCTCTGTGGAGGTGAAGGACATATGGAGAGAGGAACCAGGAGCTGCTAAAGATTAGAAGGTTTGAAGGGAGCAGATACGTGGCTGGCACAAGACAGTCTAACTCCATGGCTGCCCAGTAGCTTATAGCAGTTGAGACCTGGTTTATCCTTTTCAAACAGCCACTGAGCATTTTTTCAGAGACTCAATCTCCGGGGCTAAAGCCATTGTTTTCAGTGTCTGTCCAGTTTGTTCTTCCTCAGCCACAACAGAAGAGCTTTCCCTTCTGTGCATAAAACATGACCTTTGGGTAGTGCGTAATAAGTTGGATGATCGGACAATGTTTGTTTCGGACATAAAACACACAATGACTTTAAGAAACACACACCCAGGCACAACAATATTTCATGGGAGAGTTGGCTAAAAGGGAAAGGGGGGACAGGGGAAGTTGCATTGACCTTAGATAACACATCTGAATGAGAACAAAAATAAAATAAACACAAATTAATCAAGGACTCTGAATCGAACCGCTTAGTGATAAGGATTCAAACAGGCAATAAACAGGCTGCGAGATACTTCTCTGTGATGTTGGAGGAAATGTGTTATTCCAGCTTTGTGCCTAGCATGGCGCAGAGGGCTGAGCTAGCTGGTATGCTAAGGGATCTGTAGGACTTGATCAGAGGTTTCATTTTCAGGACTGTGGGGGCAATTTTTATTTTTTGTGAGTTAGTTGTGTGCAAACAGATGTGATGGCACTCATAAGTGAAGGGATGGATGCTCCCCATGCCATGTGGCACATTAATATGCCAGGCTGAAAATAGTGGTAGCTGAAACCAAGGTGAAAAAGGCATTTAAATCAGCACTTTACTGGAAAAAGAAAGCCCTGCCCAATTCTTGCCTTCTTCCTGGCTTTTCTCCCTCACCTCTGCTCAGGAGGTTTCTCTCAACTCCAGCTAAGGCTCCTGCTTGACCTTCATGTTGGAGTTTTGTAGAACAACAATAGAAAAAAAAAAAACAAAAACCAAAAATGCAAAACAATGAGTTCCACTCTGCTATTCCAGCTCTTTGCAAGTAGCCAAGTACCATATGATTTAAAGGCTGTGGAAAAGCACATGCCAACACACATTTGCTCACCTCTGATGGCTGGGATGGGAGAAGGGATGAAGCCATGAACTTTCCCTTCTTTTCCTCATCCTTTTTGGAGCATCTGCAGTTATTAGTGGCAGGCCTATCTCACAACTAGCAGTAATGAAGCAAGAGATTTGGAGCTCAGCACTGTGTGAGTACAGGGAAGGTGGAACTCTCCATGTACTCCCATAACAATATAGTGAAGAGTGCGGTCTAACAATATCCGCTGAAGTGGAATTTCCATGGGCTTCAATGAGTTTTGGATTAGGTCCCTAAGTCAGGCCAGCCATGGGTTACTTCTATAGACTGAAGTACTAGAAAGTCTGATGACTGCATGCTTCCTGCTCATTTCTTTTTATTAACTTCTTGATTTTTTTCCTGTTATTGCTGCAAGCACAGCTGGCTGTATAGGAAGCTACTGCAGGTTGTGTAGGTGTCAGCCATTTGGAGTTTGTATAATCCTGCTCTGGACAGCAGGAGTTTCCTGCCTGAGGGCCTGGCTTGTCACACCTAGCAACAAAAATGTAGAAGTACAAAATAGCATCTACCTTTTGTACAAAGAATCATATAAATGGAGGGAAATCCCTTAGATCAGTGAAGGTAGGTCTCTGTTGTCCATATCTCATAATTCCCTTCTGTAATGATCAAACCTGAGAGAAAAAATAATTGCTTATATTTTGTTTCACTCTTCATCAGGGAGTGTAGTGATAGGATGAAGGGTAACAGTTTTAAACTGAAAGAGGGTAGATTTAGGTTAGATATTAGTCCAAAATTCTTTACGGTGAGGGAGGTGAGACACTGGAACAGGCTGCCCAGAGAAGTTGTGGCTGCCCCATCCCTGGCAGTGTCCAAGGCCAGGTTGGATGGGGCTTTGAGCAACCTGGTCTGGTGGAGGGTGTCACTGCCCATGGCAGGTGGGTTGGAACTAGATGGTCTTTAAGGTCCCTTCCAACCCAAACCATTCTATGATTCTGTGATTCTAACATCTTGTGTGTCCTTACTGAGATAAGGGACCATAACCACTTCTGAACAGCAATTGGACTTTTTAAGCTGTAGGCTTGAAACAGGATGGATGGTGAGAGGAAGGAAGGAAGTGCCATCAGTCCTGTTTTACAGCTGGAGAGACTTGAGACACACACAGGCTCATCCAGAATCTCAACCATAGGATCAGTAGACTCAGATTTTAGGGACCCCATGCAGGAATTTAAAGAATTTCTCCCTCAAGAAGGAAGAGTAAAACAATCAGGAGCAAGGGACACACTGTGAAGAGCCTGTCATAAGGCACGTAGAGACAGTTTTGGAATGAAGATGGTTTTTACACGCTCAGCCTGATGGTTGTTGAGGGCCAAGCCAGTGGTCACAGGAGCGAGCTGAAGCAGGAACTCTAGTAGAGCTTTTCCTCTGTGCTTGAACAATTGGGGGAAGCTCTGCTGTTTTGAGGAATTTCCGAGGACAGTAAATTACATACTAGATCACAGCTCTGTTATGTTTTTGGGGAAGGCATTTGGAAATTAATGTTTCGAATTACGATTTAAATGGGGAATACATACAGCTTTGCTACCCACAGACATCCTCAAACCTGGCCTGCCACAAGATTTTCTCTCCTGTTGAGGTGGGTTTAAGCAGAGCCTGGGTTGACAGCAGCCAACTATGTAAGCAAACCCTTGCTACTTCTGTGCTTCTGTTCTCGCTGCCAAACAAGGATGGTATTAGCTGTCCCTTCTTCACAGGGTTTTTAGAGAGAACCTGGGGCAGGAATAACAACTCATCAGTGCTTGCGCTAACAGCCTGATAAAGTGAGAGCTGTAGAAACACCTAGAAGGCAAATGAGATACAGCTCCCCTTTCAGCCAGAAGGAAGGATTTCAATGCCAGGAGTAGTCAATTTTAGGTGACCTTTTCCTAAAATAAATATTACTTTGTGTAAATCAGCCGATTGAGATGACACAAGGGAGTTAAAGGTTTTTTTTCTGGGCTGGGAAAGCCTTCTGTTTGTTCAAAAGTGGTCCATTAGAAGGTGTCTAAAAGATGGGCTGGATATCCTGTTCTGGTGGGTTGACCCTGCCCTGCAGCTAAGCACCCACACAGCCACTCACTCCCCACCTGCCAGCGGGAGGGGGAGAGAATAGGAAGAGAAAAAGTGAGAAAGCCAGTGGGTTGAGATATATACAGGTTAATAAGGGAAAGAAAGAGGAAAGAAAAAACAAGTGATGTGAAGGCGATCACGTCCCACAAGCAGACAGATGCCTAACAAGTCTCCAAGCAATGGCCACCTTGGAAGACAACCCTGACCCCCCTCCCTGTTTTTTATTGCTGAACATGATGTTATATGGTTTGAAATATCATTTTTGTGAATTCGAGACAGCTTTCCCAGCTGTAACCCCTCCCAACTCCCATTCCACTCACTACAGAGTGGGAGAAAGAAAGCCTTGATGTTGTGCAAGCACTGCTCAGCAATAGCCAGAACATTGGTGTGCTGTCAACACTGTTTTAGCCACAAATCCAAAACACAGCACCTTATGGGCTGTTATGAAGAAAGTTAACTCCATCCCAGCCAGACCCAGTACACCCATCTTGCTTGGCTTGCTCAGGTGGGAGTTATGATGGAGAGGGGAGGGCTTTGGGGCAGAATTCATTACAGGCTTCCATGGATAAACTGAAGTTTGGAGAAAAAATATGGGCTGAAAGCAGAAATGATGGATTAAGGTTACAACACCCATGTCATGTCATGGGATGGTTGTGAGAGTGAAACCTCTCTCACAGGCCACCACTGTAAGCAGATGAGCCCTCAGAATAGGCTGCAAATGTAGTCAAAAATTCCTTAACAAAGTCCACTGGTGCAGCATTATAACATGCAAATATAGCACTGTAATTACTAGACAACCTGCTACAGTGACTTAGCTGCTCTGCAGGAGCTGCTCTTTCCTGCAGAAAACGTGGAGTGGATCATTCCTCCGTCAGAGAGAAACAAGCCATCGCAAATCTTTTAGCAAAGAGCTTTTGCAAGCTCTTTCCCATACTCCCTGTTTCTGCGCACCCACCTTGTGCCTCCCTTCTCACCCACATTCCTCATACAACCCCTCCAGCCCACCGTAGGGCCACCATCACAGCCCCGCAGGTTCTGCCCTCTCCTGGTGCTGGCTCAGTCCTCAGGCAGGATGCTGCCCAGCACAGATAAGGGGGACAAGCTGCTGCTTCGTTACCACACACAGCAGGTGTTGGATCAGATTAGTTGCTGGGTGGTAACTGCCCATAGGCAGGCTGAGCAACATGCAAGATTATTTGAGGAAAAAACTCTGCATAATCATGAAATTACAGTGAATCAGCTCCTGAATGGCAATTGGACACCTCTTTGAGGTCACAGCCCTAAGAAACTGTTCCATGAAAAACTGGAAATGGTTTTCCGAAAGGAGTTTGGTTTTACTGTAGTTTCATCCCATTCGGTCTTAAAAAGCCATGATTCTCACACAAGGCTGAGATTAATTCCAGCAGCAAATCATTTCAGTTTCAAGTGCAAGTATATTTAATTTACAATGTGCAAGTATAGCCCCAAAACTAATGATGCCCTCATGGATGATACTATTCACATCCATGCTTGCCTACTGTAAGCCCTTGTTTCTTCTGGCAAAATGTGAATTGCAGCCGTGAACGGTGGCAGCAGCAGGGAGGCTTTCTTGATCAAGATGAATGGGTTAAAAAAGGAACTCTAGTAAAGGCTGCGCTGGTCTTTTGTGTTTTAACAATGAGAGGAAGCTCTGCCTAGTTTGAGGAATTTCCCACGTCTTCAATTGAGACTTTGGAAAACTGCTTTATTAAGCCTGTCTAAGAGGTGTTAAAAAAATAAAAATAATCAAGGAGCTTAGGACAAAGATATCTTCCCGGAGCCTGCACATGTTCTGTTTGTTTGTTTTTTTAAACCTGGATCACCGGAGGTGAACTCAGAGGAATCTAGGGAAGTTAAATAATGACAAATGCCAAATACTCACACCGGGTTCCTGCTGAGCTGGCCAAGACATTACTGAATTCAGTCAAGTGTCACTGCTACGCAGATGCTGAAAATTTGCTCCTAAATTTTCTTATGTATCAATTCGTTCTGCAATGTTGCCAGACATTGCAAGACAGATAAAGTGACACAAACAGATGAGGAATTTTCTGGGTGAGAGGAAGAGCTACAGATTGAGAAATGCCATTTTCACCATGCAACAGCAAGTGATGGAGCAAGGAGAAAAGGAGCCTGCGGCTTTCAAATTCCCAATGTCCTTTTCCTTGCTATTCCCTTGCCTGTTACAAGCTCATCGCCTCCCATAAAACTGTCACTGAAAGCGAGTTACAGCATTCAAACAGTAACGGTTTTCTTCCCCAAACCTGAAAGTTCCTTGTGCATGTAGGAGAGCATCGCTTTCCCGCTGACAAGGAGAGAGAGAGTTTTTTCTGAATCATGATCACTTAAGCAACCAGTGGATACTGCTGCACCGGGATGTTTGGATGGAGCAGGACTTTGGGGTTTATAGGCATCAATGGAGGTGAAAGCATCAGAAACCGTCCTTGTAGCCCCCTGACACTGAGCACTGGCAACAACGCTCCAACCTAACACTATAAAACTGGCTTTCATTTAAGGAGCAATAAACACAGGTAGAAAAGAATGGAAACAAGGTAAACGTGACACTCAAAGACAGTACACAGCAGTGTCTCAGCCTGCGGCCATGGGTGCCAAGTCCCTCTCCCCTGTCAGCAAGTATCACCTAATACGAAACTGAAGGGGGATACAAGAGATTGCTCTTCAAAGAAACAAACCCACCATTTTATACAGCTGACAAAAATACAGTGCCTGTTATCTGCATTGCAAATCCCAGCCACTGTAAGCATAAAACAAAGTGAAAAAAAAATCCAAATGTCATTGCAGTTGATCTTTTTTTTCTGAAACTATGTAGCCTGCCTTAGGAGGTAATAAATGCAGTCCAGATTAGCAGAGTATTTCCATGCATGTCCCTCTGCCTCTGCAGCCCCGAGCTTAAACTAGATTAATCATAACCTCTGTTAAAATTCACTAGCCGAGCTAACAGACAGTAGCACTTTGACAGAAGCTTGAATGGCTTAATTCATACCCTGAAAAGCCAAAAACATCCTACAGAAAACTGTCAACTAATCACCACAAAATGAAAAACGTGCCGATCGCAGTTCTCCCTGTAGAAACCTGCAGCAGGTTTACCGGTCATGTAAAGCTTGCACCGCAGTGTCAGAATCCGGCCCTGAGAATTCCTTCAAGCCACCTTCACCTGCCCCAAACTGTTAAACCGCACAAGGAAACCGATGCTACATTTCACACACATCATCCATACCTGTAGGACAACAAGTGCTGGTCGTGTCCGAATCTTTTCCAAACTTGTCCTCCCGTGCTGGGAAGGAAACTTCCCATCCAAGTGTCAACTCCTGCCTCAGTCTCTGCCCTTTGTTTCCCCAAGAGCTCGAGACACACCTGCTTTTCCGTGTGTGTTGTTGGTTGTTGGGCTCGGGGTTTGTTTTTTGTTTTGCTTTTCTTTTTGGAACAAATTAAGCAGCCTGTGAGCAATTCTCAGTAAGCGAGAGAGAGAACCTTTTGGCTTGTGGTGATTTAATCAAGCAAACCCCGTGACCTCCCTTTCCTGCGATCAGTGGGAACCGATCCCTTCTCCACCAGCACGGGGTGGAGTTCCAGCTAAAAAACACAAGCCTGAAAGCGCTGTGCTGGATGGGCAGGGCAGATCTTCCTTCTCTGTTTGTTGTGTCAGAGAACATGGTGATTCTTGCTGGTCCGAAACACGGAGATGACCTCTGGCCAGGAAGGAACCTGGGAAATATTTTCAAAGTGACTTCCTGCGGTGGGGGGGAAAGTGGATGCGAGAGACACTTGGGCGGGGGTGCTAACAGAGCTGCTGGGGAGTGCAACTTCAAGATGAGGAAAACACTTTTTTGGTTATCAGGGGAGTGGAAGTAAAAGAAATTACATTTTTTTTCTAGGGTAAACTGTTCTAAGAGCCTCAGTTGTCACTATACACAGCGATCAGTGCTTCTCAGACTTTCAGCTATGGTGCCTTTCATGCTAAGGGGTGCTGAGATACTCTGCCAATTATTATAGGAGAGCCTTTCCACACGGAGCTCGTGCTCAGCAACACCCCAGCAATGCAGCTGTGGCACAGGGGCTCCTTGTCAAGGCACAGAAGGGATCGGGGTAGGCTCATGCATCCAGAAGGACAGCTACCCCTGCAATAACCCCCAAACTGTGCTGTGGAGGTCCTGCTGCCTCACACTGGGGCTCCCAGAGTGGGATTTTCGTGCACTAGCCAAACAACTGCACCCCAGGAAGGTGGGGAAGGCTCAGTGCTGGTTATGCTGATAAAATGAAGGACACTGTAACGGCCTCCTTGCTTTTGTTCCTTCTGGCTTTGCACCACCTCTGATGTTCTCGCAAAATAGCACACTACAGCACCGTGGCCCAACATCAACCCATCAGATGGCACAGGGGATGTGCCATCTGTGATAAGTATTGCTTTTTGGAGGTATCAGCTTCTCCTTCTTGACTGAAGAAGTACCTGACAACAGCTAGTCTCTCTGTGTTTCAGCGTCTGAGTGGGGTGTATCTGGACAATCTTTCTGAGGATATCTTAAGATGGAAAATTGTATATAGGACTCCAGACTCTACAGCTAACAGCATCCTTCTTTCTGGACACAAGAATTTATTTTAGGAACTTGATACCTCCACTCAGGATCACTTTTTAGTTACTCTACCATGATCCAGTTCATACTATAAAAGCAAGAAGGGACATATGGACATTTCACTGCTGAATACACCTCACTTTCATGCTCACTGATACACACATTTTTGCACAGAGAAGGAGAGAAAGAGACAGAGAGGGAGCTTGGGCTGTGTACCCCATCTTTACGTGGTTTCGATTAATGAGTGTGATCCATATTTGTTATTTATCTCCTTCTGCTGGCTGGGATGAGTAAAATATGATGGTTGGGACATCTAGGAAAGAAAATGCTGCTGCGATACTTTGATTAGAGTGACAGAACGATTATTTCTTTAAAGTAGAGCACCTGAGTAATTATTTTTTAAAGTCTACAGAAAGCGCTCATAGTATATTTATTGTTCAATCTTGTTTTCCTGACTTTTATTCCCATCTATATTTTGGTTTGCTGATGGGTTTGCTGGTGGGTGGAAGACGGTTTCCACCCCATGGTAGTTTCCAAAATTTCAGAACTGTTCCTTTTCAACAACAAGATAAGTTGAAAATCTTCAAGAAAGCCTGGGGCAGATTTTGCTGTCACATTTGGGAACTGGAGAGAAATGGGCACTCTAGAGAACGGTTAGATAAATATCTAAAACAGCTCAGAAGGAAGTACCTAAATTGTCTCAGACTAGAGATGCTTATTCTCTCTGTTGACTAATGGGAGCCTTGAAGACTAGCTCAGGAGCAGGTATCTACATTGCTGTCATTTCCAGTGAAGTGAGATGAACACTGCTCTTTGTGGGAAGACCTCGCTGCAATCTATGTGTCATTATATTATGCAAAATGGAATGGCTCTTTGGTCTTCAAGATAAGAGCTGACAGGCATGGTTCAGCAACAGCATCATCCAACAACAATTTGATTTGCCAGAGTGCAGACCGATGCTTAGGCTGGACATACAAATTTTGAAGGGAACGAGGAAAGCCTGAACTCTTGATATTTGAGCAGGCATGAGTAAATGCAAGCTATGCCTAGGTTTGGATTAATCTGCTTTAGAGATCAGGAAAGGCTTGCAGGACCTCAGAAGAGTCCTATCATCTTTTTTTTCTATATCCTGTGTTCTGTCTTTGCACAGCAAAGCTTAATCAGTTTGTACAGCACTGAGCACTTTGGGGCTCTGAAGTTGGCTGGGGCATCTCAGTACAACTATATCCAATATAAACCATTAAATGTCATGGGTCACTAGAAGGGTGATGTAGCAGGTATCTCACAAGCCTGTCCTGTCATCAAGGAGTGTCATGATCATCAAGTGAACTGCACTGCTCTAATGTGCACAGGGACAGCAAAGAGATATTTCTGTTGTCCTGGTGATCCTGGCAGAGAGCAAAGAATTAACCTTTTCTCATAACAGGGACAGCAAATCCTGATTCACTTTGCTGTAATATGCTGAGAAGGAAGGAAGTAATGAAATGTCTCATTATACACGTGACTTAAGTAATATATTTAGAACTGACAGTAGTGCTGAAGGCTGCATGGTTTCATACCAAAAGGAGCGACATGCTCTGGACTGTCTCACTGCAGCCAGCAGTCAACTGAAACTATTTATCTGCATGAATAAGGTCCCTGAAGATTGCTTTTTTTTTCCTGAAGCACCAGGAATTCATTAATTTGGGTATTTGGAGTACTTCAGTTGTACACTGCCCAGTTTTATGGGTTTCTTTTAGGTTTAAGTGACTTGGGTTTATAATGTGTTTTTTTAGACTGATGACCACATTCTATGAATTTCATCATAGGAGAATTATAACTACAATAATGTGTAATGTAATAATTTGGTTGAGAAAGCACAAAATGCTAAACGGCTATTTAATCTTCTAGAGAAAAAACACAGAAAAAGCAAATGCGGGAAACTGAAGCTGGACGAATCTAATTTAAAAGCAAAGGCCATATTTTATTAATCCCAGCAATCAACGATACATGCAAGCTTCCATGCTATTCACTAATACTTGACACATTCTTATCACACCTGGCTGCTTTCCTACATGAGGTGCTTCATTTTTCATTAGTGGGCTTAGACAGAGATACAGCTATTTGACATCCCTAATACTGGACCTGCTCTTTCAGACTTTAGACTTGCTGGAGCTCTTCTGTTATTAAATTAGAGATCTGGGTGCTTTATTGGACTGTGGTTTCAACAATATGTTTTGTCTGGGGTTATATAAAGCTTCATGTGCTAAAAGCAGTATATGCCTTGACAATAGGCAACCAAGGGCCTTCATAGCTGATAGGAAATCCCAGGGCAGAAACCCAGGCCAAAGTAGGGACTTCTGCAGAACGATGGAGAACTCATTGAGCTCTCATGAAAACCAATAGAGGAAGTGGAAAACGCCTGTAACTGGTAGCCTTTGTGTTCATGCAATTGTTGGATTTCCCCTAACAGAAAACACGCAGCAATTCCTCCAGGGATTTTTGAGTCCCTACCCACAAAGCACAACCCACCCATCCCTTTCTGAAACTTCAGGCAGCTTCCTTCAGGTTAGCTGGGCCCCCTTTAAAATGGACCGCTCCAGGCAATGGCCTGTTTTCCCGTACTTCCTTCTGACAATGTACAATGCAGGAAATGCTTTTTAATGGTGCATTACTGAACAGAAGTGATCACCTGAGGGGTTTGGGTGAGGAGAGCTCTGCAAAGCTGTATTCTACATAACATGGGGCTTGAGGACTCCATACAATGCAGTGTGCTCTGGAATTCCCACTTATTATTGTAATTATCTGCACATAGAAGTTATTAATAGAAGTAATAGTAACAACACAGAGAAGCCCAGCAGTCAGAAGGATACCTTTGTGTTGAAGGTGTACAGACCCAGAGCTCCTGCTCCATAGAGCAGGACAAGTAGTAACTGAAGATACACAGATGGGACAGGACAGGGATACAAGGAATGGTCCTGGTCCTGGTGTGTCAAAGGCACAAGCTAGGACAATGCTCAGGCTAGACATGATGTGTACAAAAGCAGACACCAGCAGAAGGAGATGGAAGAATGTTGTCATCGTCCAGGTGGTGCCATCAGCGAGGTGGCCAGAACCCAGATGGGGATAGAAGGAAGAGGATATCTCCTGGAGCTGGAATCAAGCAGAACCTACAGGATTTAGGCAGGACGTGAATGGGAGCTCCTGAAGAGTTAAAGCTGCAGTAGTGCACAGACTTTGGCATGGGAGTGACCTCATGCACATGAAGAATTCAGCTGGGATCGCTTTCAGGGCCAAGACCTTTCTTTTGAAGTCTGGCCAATGTGGCACATAGTCCAACATGGTGGGGAAGTTGATGTGTTAGATTATGATTAAAAAAATGGTATTCTTCTCCTGGGGCATGGCGAGGGTATAAGGAAAAAGCTCCAGGACCTTTTCTTCTCATCTTGCCCCAATGACAGGCACAGAAGTGGGGAGATAGACTGTATGTATACTGCCTTTTCTTATGTTCTCGTGCTCCTTTCACTTAGTACTCTATTTCCTTAGTACTCAATTTATTTACAAGAGAGAGGAAGCCTTATGTAGGTAGGTGTTAAGATAATAAACTTGCCTAGAAGACATGGATTTAAAATCCTTGCTCTGACAGCAAATGTCGTATATGACATTAACATACAATACCTTGGGCAGGTCCTCCAAAGTGTTTTCTGTGCTTATGAAGGTGAAGAAGAAGGGATCCACTATCTGTGGGAGGCTCCAAGGTGAAAGAATAGGGGCTGTACAACTGCTAGTGATTCACATTTAATACGTGCTGGCTGATGTACATGTCTGTGGGTTGCATGCATATTTAGTTCATGGATTTGCATATCCTTTCCAGTGGAAAGAGACCTTTCGACCCAGTCAGAATATGTTTATGCATCATGCTGGTTACTAGTAAAGAGCATTCTGGTCATACAGCTGCTTCCCAGTCACCCTTCTGCCCTAAATGTCCATCAGCTCACTGTGAATCCTGACCGGGCATGAGACAGCGAAGGTCAGATCCCTCCATGAGAGCTGTGGGTTCACCACATGGATGACTAGAGGTAATCGAGCCCAAAGAAAGGCAAATACAAAAAGGATTTATGAATTCCAGCTTGCAGAGAGTCCATATATATAGTCCATTCATTCAGCAAGCCATTTCCTCTTTTGCATAGAAAATGACTAGGCAAAACAGAAACTTCTGTCTATACAGAAACCTTTGTATTTGGTACAATTCCTTGTGAAAGGCACTTTTCCTGTGTGAATCTGATCTTTTTTCTCCTTTGGAGACATGAATGAGATGTCTTCACCACCATATGTTCCCTCTGACCCACAGGTCCAGCGCCAAAATCTATTTTTTTGTTAAATCAAACTATTCTTTGCTTTCCTTCTTTTCTCTGGGACAAGGAGCACTCTTTCTGCTGTTGGAAAGAAGACAACATTGCCACAAAGGTCCTCTGGCCAGACATCCGTAGCAATTTTTGAGAGACAACCCCATGCGTATTGGGAGAAGCAAACTAATTTGAGGAAGGGGTTTTTTTTTTAGCCATGAGTATGCTTGTGTATTGCTATGTTTGTTAATGCTTTCCCTAACACCTTTCAGACTGATCACACCATTTCTCTGAAGGACAGAGATATTGTCATTTCTTGTAATCTCAATGGTAATAAATATCTACATGTCAGAGGCTGGGCTAAATGACAAATACCTAAAAGACAAATATGTTTTGTTTGGCTGCTCAGCAGCTGGAAAAGATGTCCAGCTATTCAAATGCCAATTAAGCGGTTGCTGACTATATGGTGAAGACTTTTGTCAGGCCAGCAGCCAGGCTGAGCCAGGCAGGAGACACGTGAGTTGACTGATGGTATTAGGAAGGGAGGGAGAGTATAGAAATGACTTGGGGGGCACTATGGGGAGGTAAGGGATAAGTCTGTTGGAAATACAGGAGAGAGTTGGGAACAGAGGCATAGAGAGGACACAGAAGGACTGCAGTAGGATCTAGGGCAGGTGTGGTGGCTTGAGTATTGTTATGGTGAGTATTATAGGGAATGTGGTGGAACTCCACAATGTTGCAGTAGGTGTTGGATATAAAGCTGTGGAAAAAATTCATAACTTCTACAGTTCATAAGACAACTTTATTTTTTTCACAGTTCTGTGCTAAGCAGCGGGGAGGTTGCTGAAGAGTCCCAAATGTTCCTGCGCCCTAAGGACTCTGGAGAGACAAGCCAAGGCCAGTGTACTAGGTGTGAGACACAGCGATGACCTTGGAGCCAGAGCAGTGGGGAAAGGCACCATGGCTCCTGTAGAGGACCATTTAAGCAGGCTTTTGTCAGTGTTACTGGAAGGGGAGAGGTGGTTCACCTGAATTCCCATCTTCTAATAGAGACTTTTTTGTTTGCTTATAGCCTTGCGAAATAGGGAAACTCTGCCCTGTAACAGCATTAAGGAAGGGTACAGTTTGTTTTCTGGGTAGAGCCGAAGGATTCTGGGACAATTTAGTTGCTTATCAGGGGAATGCTGACAAATGCCACCCCCAACCCTTCCAAAAGCATCCCCCTCTCATCCACTACCTGGTAGAATTTTTGTGCTATCATGTTCTTGTGGTGGTTTGTTAGACTTTCTCCAAGTGTCTCTGCTTTGTGCCTGATCCATGATGTTCATCAGTCCAATAGGTGCTTTTTATTCAAGATAGATGGGCCATAAGGAACTGAATTCTCTTGCAGATTGGAACCGACAGCAGATATCCCAAATGTTGGATAACACATTACCCTGGACCTTCAAGTGCTTTCCATTGGCATGGAAGTCTCCAGCGCAGCTTCTGCTTGACTTGCAATAGCATGTTTCCAAGGACTGAGAAATTCCCAGGAAAACCAGTGGAAGGGCATCTGCTGAGGGACCTAGGACTTGGCTGACAACTGCTTGGGTGGATGCTTAACCCACAGGGGGAGGAGAAACCCAGCGCCAGGGAGCAGAAGAAGCTGGCAGAGCAGCACCCTCAGTGATGGGCACAATCCTGTGGCACCTGAACAAGGAAAGCAGAGCAGGTCTGATGATAGTGATCGTGTTCAGCCCCATCCCCATCTCCAAATGAGCCCATAGGGAAGGCACAGGTCCAAGGTGAAGCCGGGAGGTCATGTCAGCAAGTCGGTATTAGGATTAGCAAGGTACAAGGATGGGCACCCATAGACGCACAACGTGGCTTCACCAAGGACCGAGGGAAAAACTTAAATGTGGCTCCTGAGCCAAGGTGCGGTCCCCAATGAGATGTCTCCCAGCTTGTTCTCACATCTTTGCTGTCTTCACAGCAGTCTGATCCCTGGTTACACAGGTGCACCGTTGCAGAGCTGACCTTCCATAGAAGCAAGCAAACCTCAAAGAGAGGAGCAAAGAGCTTGCAAAGCCTGTCAGTGCTCTCAGGGCCGTGACACTTGCCCTTAAACAACTGAATCCAAAGGGAATGACTGCTGGGAGTATTTCAATGTGTAAAGATGCAGTTATATTGCAAAAATGCCTAGACCCAACATGAAGGAAGAGGCAACACCTCACTTCTGAGCATCTGTTCCTACCATAACACCTTGCCCTCAGTTCAGTGTCCAGGCTTGCCATTACACACAAGGAGGACTGGTTGCCTTGGGGCTCAGATCCAGCTGAAGCAAGGTTGAAATGCTGTAGAATATGGTGGTATTTGAGTACCAAATCTCTTATGCCTTGCTAGATATGTGATCCTTCTCTCAGCAGCCTCACTTAGAGGGTTTTCCCTGGTTGGGGGCCATTGTGCTAATGGCTTCAGTTTGCTGTGCTTTCTGTGTTGAAAAAGAAAGAAAAAAAAAAAAAAAAAGGAGAGAGACTAATAGAGAAAGACAGATGTGAGCAGCCAAAAAAAATAATTTCTTAACAAGGAAAACACTCACATCAGTGTTAGAGGCCAAAGGGCTAGATGCCAAAGGGGTCAAATGCCAGACACAACCTTGATTTGCAACTCGGTTCCCCAGATCTGAGACCAAAGTTTGGCTTTTGTTTGGCCCCTAAGCTTTCTAATTTGCCAACACCAAAAATGCCTCTGTGGTATGCAGTCGTACTGGTCTGATCCCTTAGGCTAAGCTTGACATCTTTGCCACCCATGCAGAACTGATGCAGATGTTGCTGAGCAACTGCAAACTGAACCTGAAAGGGTTTGGGCGAGATAAGCATAGTGTCACGGCCTCATTCACATCTCTTGGATGTGCTGAGACTGCATCGTATTGGTATTTCTGAAGTAAAACAGGTATGGGTGTGAGGTGCTGTGTATAACAACAGTTTTTGCTGGAAAGTCCCTGTGTTTTTCAAAGTAGACAACACCATAGCCAAAACTAAGCGCCCGCAGGGATGTGAGTACTTAACTGTCACTTCAGGTGCCAAGTCCTGTGTCCATTATCAATACCCTTCTTAAAAACTCTGAAAGTCCCGATCAGCCATTGTCTAAGCCTATAGATACTTCCGTCTGCTCAGTACTCATCTGGGTAGATCTGTGTTCAGCTTTGCAGGTTTCTGAGATTCCCTTCCTGAGGAGCTCAGCCTGGACCAGGTCCAGACACCATCCACGTAGGAAGGCATTTATGAGGATTACAGGCTGTTCCTGGCCAAGCCAAAGATCTTGGGCTGCGTGTGCATTTTGTGGTTTCTTCCAGACTTGTTTTCTCCCAACAACCTTTCAGATCTCACCTCTAGAAATGACTGGAAACCCTGTGGGGTTGTGGCCCAGTACAGGCACATCACCTGTAGAACAGATCTGGAGAGAAAACTCTTGCTGCACATCCCAAAACCCCTCCAAGAGAGAAAGGGGAACACGGGACAGGGCGATACCAAACTATCAGGTTAACACATCCTGAAAATGCCATTTATGGATTAAAAAGATTTGTTTGTTTATTAACCAGCACACCTGGCCCTTTTATTACTGCAGCACAAAGGTGGTTCTTTCTTAATGGTTAGCACAAAAATGGAGAAGAAATATCAACAGTGGACTGTGTACATGAAAATAAACCCCGATCTTAGGTTAGGGTGTGCATTCAGCAAGCTCAGCTGACGTTGGGCACGGGTTTGACCTTCTCACTGGTCCCAGTTGAACAGAAAGGACAGCAAATACTCAGCTTGAATTTCCTCTCACACCAGTTTTGCACCAACATATTTTCATTGGCACCAGTGTAAATCCTCTGTTTGCCGGGGTGGATGGAGAGGAGGACCAGACCTGTGGACTGGCAGGTAGAGCCCCTCCTCTGGGACTCTTCCTCCTCAGGTCCCAGATCACTGAACATACTGATCCTTACAGAGGGCTGATGCATCACAGGCTCTCCCCCAGTCCAATTTTTGGAGTGTCCAATCTGTCTGAGGGGCTGGGGACTGGAGGTTGAACATAGCTGAGCTTAGAGATGGTTGAAAGCTGGACCTTCCCTCCAACTCAGGTTCATTACATGCAGTAAAACATACATCCTGCTCTGGAACCTTAAATGAGAATCTCTAATAGGGTCTCTAAGAGAAGGAAATAGAGGAAAAAATATTTTGAAATAAACAAAATACTTCATTTTAATTATCTGATAAATGATACTGGGACCGAAACAGAGGCTTATCCATGGGTGGTGATGGTTCCTCTCTTCTTTGCTAGCTGTCAGCCAAGTCAGTGAATACCTAAGTTTTACAGAACTTGAGCACTGGGAGAAAATTGCCCTGGGCCAAAGTGTTGAGACCCTTCCACCAAGCCCAGACGTAGTTCTTGTTGCTTGTTGAGTATCCCACGTGTCCAAGAGGTATCTAAGTTGCCTTGGCTCCCTAGCAGGGGTCTGAGACACCCTAGGACCCTCAGCATGGGAGAGCTCTGCTGGGCAGACTTTCCCTGGAGGTGTCACTGATTGTGGCTAGGGCTCACAGGCAGTAAGAAAGCAGGCTGACTCTAGCACACGTAACCCTGTCGGTGTTTCATTCATAGCTTTGTGGAGTTAGACACATTTTCACAAGACTTCATTTGTGACAAAATAGCATTTCTCAGTTAAAAAAAAAAGTCCATGAAGAAGACCCACAGGCTTTCAGCACTGACTTTTCTCCTGGTTCCCGTCTGCACACAAGGCTGATCCAGAGCAAACCTTCTACCTTTGCCTGGATCAGTTGTACATTTCCTGCAATTATTGTTTGCCTGCTATCCTTCCTGTTACAAAAGGGAAGCTGGCAAGACAAATTTCATGGGACTAGTCTACACTTGAAAACACTGGCCCTATCCTAACCCCAGCAAAGAGTGGGGAGGAACACGTGCTGTTACCTGACACACCTCGTGGGGGGTCTTCTAGGGTGTGAGACAGTGCTGCTGGCAGCAGGTGAAAGAGACGTGGCATAGGGGGGGCTTTGCTGGATGGATGTGGCACATCCCCTGTTTTCTCTCCTTTCTTCTTTCCCTACATCCCTTGTACAGTAGCTGGCTCAGCACACTGCTGGCTCATCCAAATCCACCATCCCCGCAGTCCCAGCACCATGAGGCAGGGGACAATATGACGTGGTGCTGCTTGACAACACATGGCGGAGGCTGCTGGTGTGTAGGCACGACCTTGGGAGCTGTGAGGGCAAGTGCCTTGAGCACAGACTTCATTAAATGCATCCCTCTGGCCCTGCTGATTGCACGGGGCTTGTGCTCCTGGGGTAGATGGGCGGCCTGTGGTCGCTGTGAGACCCTCTCCACTGATGCTGTTGCAGGAGGTGTACGAAAAGAAAAGCGTCATTCCCCTTCCCACTAGCCAGCACAGACCAGAGCCACTTGCTGCTGGTGGGTTTTAGTCCTACCAAGGACTGCACGCCACTACCAGCCCATGCTTACCCACTTAGTCACATCCATCTGCAAGGGGCCATGAGGCAACACTAATCTGTGTACACATGGCCGCAATGTCCATTCCCATGGCCAAAAATCAAGGTCAGATGGGACAGGCACCAGTCCCCACTGCTTTCTGGGAAGAGCAGCTTTTGCTTTCTCCTTCTGTTTCAAAGCTTTAAAGGTGGTCAGAAGCTCCCTGTGGAGCACAGCCCAGCTTTCGCATTGGTTCTGCTTAAAAACACACATTAATCTAGCTCAAAACACCGGCAAATCTGACCAGCCTGAGCTGCATGCTCATGGGGCTGTTGGTTGCAGGTTGTCCGGTTCAGACTACATAGGATTCTCGTAGGACGTCTCCAAGAGGTCTCAGATGAGCAAACTCTGTTTGTCTTATCTTGAGTAAACAGGTGATACTTTCTGATAAGCAGACATGATAGAAGCAGGAAGGAAAACTTGAGGTATGGCTGTCCACCAGCATTGCTCAGCCAAGCAAGAAAATAAATCTTGCCTTTTTATGCAGCTGGGAGAGCCAGGGAAGTCTTTCATCCAGTCTGCTCATTTTAAAGGGAAATGGTTCCAAGAATGCAGTATTTACTTA
>JANXJC010000017.1:23640105-23660435 GCA_027564655.1 Leptodon cayanensis | reverse complement strand
TGGGAGAGCCAGGGAAGTCTTTCATCCAGTCTGCTCATTTTAAAGGGAAATGGTTCCAAGAATGCAGTATTTACTTAGTATTAAATGCAGTCTTTGCCAAGTATTGAAAAAGATAGGTTTAGCTTTTGCTGTAGTTGGCTAGCGATAGCCTGTATGTCCACTTTTATGTCAGAATTACTACAGAAATCCTGAGAGTTTTGTACCTGACTCAAAATTTGCCCAGGCAACTCCAGCCAGCCTTTGGCATTCTTTCTGATTGGGGGAACTAAGACATGGAGCACTAAGCTAGCAGCAATATTCAAAGCCTTTGGAGGACACAGCTCTTCCAAATAGCACAATCACCACTTGGTGCTTCCTGGACCCCATCCCCAATTTTAAGAATAACTTTTAGCTGGCAAAATGCTCCAGCAGGACTATGTGGAGTGCTCCAGTGGAGCTGCCCTAGCAGCTCACCCCTGCCGTAAGCGATCATGGCCGGTCTTGCCGCCTGCCTCCTCCCCTTCCCTGGCTCCCAGGCAGATACCCCGATGGGGCAGCTGATTCAGCTCACCCAGCGGGCAGGAACCCTCGTGGATGTTTGCTGGGCTGGTTTGCAGCCAGCGTAGCGGGATGAAGCAAAGCGGCAGATGGAGGAACTGGTTGAGCACTTGAGATGCCACAGGGCAGGGGACAAGGAGAGGACACAGCTAAGAGCATGAGGGGAAGAGATGATCAGCTTTGTTCTCCTCGTATAGAGGAGAGGAAAAAAAGTCAAGTGAACTTGCCCGTAGGAATCTCCCTGTTTGAGTGGTTTCTGCAGAAAATTTGTATGCTCCCCAGTTAAATATTTTATTTAGAGAGGAATTTTGCCCAGTCCTACCAAGAAGTCCTTGTTTTATGCAGACAAGCAAGAGTTTCGCATAGACACTTCTCATGTGACCTCAGGCACAGCACCAATGACTTTCTTCAGATGTGAAGGACAAATCCTTTTAAATCAGTTCATTGCTCCCTTTTGGAGCTGTGCAATTCCATTTTGCCTCCTGAGCAAATGAAAAAACGCTCTGTGTTGTCAGCCCAAGGGACTGCTTTGTACTGCAAATGAATTTTTCTTCAAGAAAGACCCTCTGCCCCCCCATGCACATGTGAAATATTAAGGGAATTAACGAACATCTTGTTAGAGCTAGTCTTTGAGCGGTGCTTGCTCCCTGCTACCCAGGGCTGCTCCATTTGCCCCTTGCTTTTTGCAGCGATCAAGCAGCGGCTCTGGCTGTCCCTCCAGGCCTCATCCTGCTCCGTAGACATAGTTTCTGGGGAGCTGTGGGCAGCTCAGCGCAGCTTTTCTGCTCCCAGCGTGAGCAGCAACTGGAGCTTGCCTGGTGCTGCAAGTCCATGAGCACCTTCAGGCACAGAGGGACCCTGGGGACAGGCAAGGTCCCCGTGGGAGCTGCACAAGCTGGCCTGTGTTTATGCAGCAGCACAGCTGCGTGCGGGTGTTTAGGGAGCAAGGTTCTCATTAATTTTATTAGTGCAGCAGCAATTTGCTTGCAAGAGCTAAAATTCCCTGTGCACTCACAGGGAGGGTGCGTTCCCCCAGGCTTTAGGGTAGCAGCAGTTAATAGGATTTAATAGGTACCCACCAGAGGTGGGCTCAGAGGTGGGGGATCACTAAGAAACCACCCATCTTGAGTCCCCCCCAGCCAGCAACCTGGCAGAAGGAAACCAAACTGGGCACCGCTCCTCCGGTGCGTTGGCAAAGGATGAATCAGTTAATTTAACAAACAGTGGTTTTTCAAAGGAAGAAAAGAAAATGATAACAGGAAGATAATGAGTAACACAGGATACCTAATCACTTCTGCAAAGCTGGATCATAACTGGTTGCTGTCCTTATCTCAGTGTCCCCAGGGAGGCAATTGCGAGATCAAAAGCTCTTGAAGTGAGAAGGTGCATTTCTAGTGCAAAGAACGGCGCGGGTGTCTGAGGACTCACAATGTAGTGCTGTGCAGTGGCTGGAGGGCATGAGCAAGCTGCATGGGAGGGAAGGACAGATCCAGCACTGCCAAAATCTGCAGAGTCTCATCCTAGAGAGGGGTGTGTGGAGAAGGCAACCCCTGCGAGCAGTTGCACATCAGCTCTCCATAAGTGAAGGGATATTCTGCCTCCTCTGCTGCCCACCATGACTCCCCAGCTGGCAGCCAGAGATGGGCTTGGTCCAGCACGTTTGTTCCAGTCTGCTTCAAACAATCTTTGGTATTTATGGCTGATTCAGAACCAAAAATATGTCCTACACCCAGTCAGCTGGTTTTTCTCAGAGCTACACAAATCAACTCAGCCCTTAATTGAATTCCCCTCTGTTGAGGCAAACTGGAGCTCAAGCACTGGGATTTCCTTGGATTGTTCCCACCAGTGAAGCTTTCATCCAGTTTCGCTCTGGCATCTAGCACTTCTTAATGACTTCATACAGAGCTGTATGCAAATCAGCTTAATGAACTGGGGATGCTCTCAGCTGGGCAAGGGGAAGGCAGACCATCAGGCCATTAGTGCGGTGTGTTCAGGCTCTGACACCAGTGTCAAAGGCAGCACACCAGTCACCTAGTGCCAGCAGCTACTGTAGATGTGAGACCTGATGCATCGGACTGCTCTTGCCATGTTCCCACTGTGCTTAGGCACTCTTTGCAATATAACATAAATTGCCCTGTGAATAAACTTCAGGGCAAGGACCCCCATGAGTCATGGGAAGCTTCTGCTCTGCGGGGAGCCCTGTGCTCCATGTGGGTGCTGCGTTCCTCCATCAGTGGATGGTGGTGACCAGGTAGATGTCCCCAGCACCCCCCCCCCCCCAGGATGTGAACCCCTGGGGTAACCCTGGGCAGCTGGGCCGGGGCTATGTCTGCACTGGCCAGAGGCTTTCAAAGGCACCTCCCTAGCTCTCACTTCTCCCCTACCAAAACGGCCGGCGCAGGTTTGCTGCAGGTCTGGAGAGGGTGGCCGTGTTCAATCAAGAGTCCAGGTCCTCGGGCAAGTTGAGGTGATGAGGCAGGTCTGAGGTCAAGCTGCAAAGTCAGCCTGCAGGTCTGTGTCAGGATCAGGGTCAGGCGTAGTGAGGTAATCAGGCTTAGACACAGCCCAGTGGTCACCAGGCAAGTCCCGGTGGGCCACGCAGGCCCAGATGGTGGGAAACAGCCCTCAGCGGTGCCCTCTCCAGTCTGGCCACGAGTCCTGCCAGCCAAACCACTAAACAGGTGCGGCCAGTACCTAATTTCCAGGCAGGGGAGATGCATCCGCAGCAGCATCCCGCCATCGCCACAACCAGACTGCGGGTACCCCTCGGTCACCTTCCTCCCAGGCTGGTACGTTGTTTTGGACGAGAGCTCAGGCTCAGAGGCAGCCTTTCACAGCAATGAGCCTTCGTTCATTACGTACAGCTCTCCCTAAGTCACTACAAGTTCCACAGAAACCTTGTGCCCTTCCTCCCTCCTCTAAGAGGTGACAAGAAGGAGCAGCATTTTCCTTTCTGTGGTGACAAAAGACCATTTCTGGCCACTTCGACGGCCTTGGCTGCTCCCCATCTTGGGGACAGCCTGCCACCTGGTGTTCAAAGCTGAGGATGATCAGGCTGGTTTTGCTCAGGGCATTGAAAAATGCCGCAGGCATTACTTAATTGGTTTGCATTTAGGGCTCCTAAAGCCCAGAAGAAATGAAGAAGTCCTCGAGAAGCTCAGGTCTTGGGGTGGGGGGGGAGTCGGGAGTGCAACAGCAATCGCCTCAGTGTCCCTAGTCCTGGCTTTGGTGGTACAGTTGCTTTCGGGTATGTCATTGCCTGGCATTCCTCTCCCCAAGCAAAGGTGAGCATTTCCCGGGTTTCCAGTTCCATTTTGGACTGTCCCTGCTACAGTGGAGGATTTTGGTCCATTCAGTTTGTGGCATTAGGTTGCAGCACCAGTACCAAGAAGCCCATGGAAGCTCCATTGCTTTGCTTCACTGAAGGTCTCAAGCATCACCGAGATGCTCATGGGCATCAGAGACATACATATGGGCTCCAGGTGCAACATGTGGGACATCAACAGCCACTGACTGGTGGCTGGAGGCCAGACCAGATGCTCGGGGCACCTAAATACCTGGTCCTTACACACCACAGGGGTTTCATCTCAAACTGCACCCTGCTCGACTTCCTCCTGGCTCCTCTTACTTCCTCCACTATTAACAAGCATAAACTGTTCATTAGACAGGATAGATGTTTATAGGGTGTAAGATGCTTTCCAGATTAGTTTTTCATTTTTCCAAATACTCCTAAGAGTGTGACAGATTCCCCTCATAAATCCTATTAGTGGCTAATGAACCCAGAGGGAGACGTGCCATCGTCTTGCTGAGCTCTGCTGTAGCTTTCTACAGAGGTTCTTTTTTTATTTCTCCCATCTTTCATAGTTTCTTTCATATTTTCCTTTTCTTCACCATCTTTCTACCCTCCTTATGCCTCTTTCCTCTTGTCCCTGTTCTTGCTGCATATGGTGTTATGTACCACATACACACCATCATGGGACAGGCAACTAGCACACATGGGATGCACAGATGCTATGCGGGACGGCAGGTATTGGTAAAGAATTCACCAAAAAAAACCCATTTGCCCAACTGTATTGACTTTCGCAGCTCCCACCAAAGGGTGATGGCAGCTGGGTTAGCTGTGATGCCCCAGCAGAGGTGAAGACAGCTGCCTTCACAGCTTTTCCAGCTGATGCATAGAGACTGAGCCAGAAAATGGTGATGGGTCAGAGCCAGCTTAGAAATGGGGAAAAAAACATCATTTTGTCCTCCTGGTTTTGGATTTCACTTCTTACACAGACCTGATTCCTCTTATCCTTGTACAGGCAAAGAGCTGCCCAGCTGAGAAAGGCTGGGTTTTAAGTTAGTAACTCACAGGCAATGGTTAACTTCAGAGATACCTGGATGCTCACCCAGCAGGTGATGATGAGACCAGGCACAACACAGTGCTCAGCATGAGCATGACAAAAGTTGGATTTTGGGACTAAGTAGAAGTACCAGCTGCTTCCTGAAATGTGTTGGGTGTTGCGTGGCATGTCTGTGTTGCTGGTGTAACCCACTGGGGTCATGGTGAGATGGTGCAATTCTGCCTCGTCAGCGACTGCAGGCTGACCAAGGCAAAATTGTGCTGCTTTTTCTAAAATGAGCTTCCTTTCTTTCTCCTGCAGCTGGGCCAGCTGAGAATTTGCCTGCAGGATTAGCTCCCCTTGTAGGCTGAGATGAACTAAAGCAGAGCTCAACTGTGATGATTTTTCCTTATTAGTGGTAGGTTGCGGACACAGTCTGGCAGTGTGGCACCCATAGAATTCTGCCCAGGTATTGGAAAGCCTCTTGGCAGCTTGGCTGGAGAATGACTTATGGGTTTGTTTTACTTGCTAGGGCTCTGATTCATGTTCAGTGTCAGCCAAGCTGAGTCAAATTTTCACATTTTGCTAATACAGCATGTGCACATCAGGCATGAGGAAACATGCTAAAGCTGCAGAGACTCAGCCGTGTGTGTGGACTCCTCGGTTTCCTTGTTCCTGCATACCAGTGCTGACCGAGGCGGATGGCAAGGCGATGGCAGACCCTATTGTCAGTTCAAGCCTTGGCTGCTGACCTGCTTATCCAAGTGCAAAATAATGTGTAAGTACATTAAATCATCCTGTAAAGAAGGTCTGAAATCATAGCCCTGCAGGTGTGTGCATGTCTCTAACTCCTTGTTTATTCCCCATGCTACGTGTGTTTGCACAGAGACATTTAAGCTGGGCCCCTGATGAAGCTGACTCACTGGCTGGAGTGGCTGGAATTCCTCTGTGCTGCTCTTCAGGTGCTCTCCTGCTGACCTGTGATCCCTCTCCAGGCTCTGGGCATCTATTGCTGGCACTGGCATCAAACTGGTAGGAGCGGGATGGGTTAAGGTTCCCCTCCTCCAGCAGCTTCAGTTCAAAGCCCTCTTCACCAGTTTGCCAAGCCTATGACCGAAGATGCTCCTTCCCTCCTCTGACAGATGGACCCCATCAGCCCCAGGAGACCAGGTTTCTCAAAGTGAGTCCCATGGTCTAAGTAGCCAGACCCCTGGCTGTGGCACCAGTCCTGTAACCATTCATTGATTTGCCAGATTTGACTGACCCTTTCAAAACCCCTGCTCTTTGACTGGGAGGACTGATGAAAAAAACTACCTGTGCTCCAGAGTCCCTCACCGCTGCTTCCAGGGCTCTGTAATCCTTCTTGATACTCCTCGGACTGCTCCTGGCTGCATCACCGATGCCCATATGAAAAAACAGCAGCGGATAATAGTGGGTGGACTGTACAAGGCTTTTCCTTGCTTTTCCAGTAAACAAGCTGGTAACTGTTTACTGGCATGCTGTGAAACTCAGCCAAGAAATTGTGCAGAGTGCTAGCAACCATCAAAAAATGACCCCACGTGTCCTCATAGCAGCAGGTCCTTTAATAAGATGAGAAGCAAGCACAAGGCAACTTTCCAATTACTTTAACATGCATAAAAAATTGTGTTGTGCCTGGTCATGGCTTTGTGATCTTTCAGTGGAATTGCTATTTGGTACTGACTTGCTCTTGCATCTTTATTGCTTATTTAAAATGTGCCTCTGCTTGGACTGGAGTTTTGTAATAGTGGCACTTCGGGCTTCCACATCTATTGCCTTGGAAAACATCACATTAAAACTTGCTCAGCTGTACAAATCCCAGCCTCACAGACAGAATTCAAAACATCGCTGGCGCCTTCCTGGGTTCCCTGTAAAGCACTGACAAAGCCAACCCCAAATCTGCAGTAATGATCACATCCCTGTGACTATACCCCTCTCACCACACGGTATGAAAGTGTCCTTCTGGCTTCTGCTTCGATTTGATAACTTCAGTACCCATCAGATGTACTCCACCATTGAAATGCATTTACCTCCACTCCTCCACCAAAATATATTTACCTCTATTGTAGAGCACAGTATTAAATTATTAAGTAATTTACTGCCTACAGGAGCTGGGAATGGTATTGCTCGCATTAGGAGGTGCTGGGCTGCACAGGTATTGCAATAGTTAGGTTTAACTGATGTTGTCCTGCTCCCTACTCTAGTGGTGCCCAGAACTGCTAGGGGTTTTGTGACAAGTGTCTCCTGTCCCAGCTTCGTCCCTCTGCTGCGTGGTGGCAGGTCCTTCTCTTTTGCTAAAATGTAACTTGGTTCATTGACACTATATAATATCCCTGAAAAAAAAGGGGAAAAATCTCTTTTCTCAGCCCTTACCCACAACCAGTGCCATGCCCAGGGAGCCATCCTGTCAAAATCACCCCCAAACCCCCTAAAATGGGAATCGGGACAGAGCAACCTGCTTCCACCTCCAAGTTCCCATCCCCACGTGCCTTCCCACAGTTCTTGTGCTGGGAATCGCTGAGAGCAAACCCAACTAAGTAGCACACTTCCTCACACCAAGTAGTTGCTTACACACCAGAAGAGGTCCCATGGAGGAGCTACCTGCCACTGCCACCTGGCTACAACGGTGATGAACTCCCCTGGAGTCTCATGAATGCACATGGTTCCTCAACAGCCCACAGTAGGAAATTATATTGCTTTTTTACGGAGATAGAGGGAGCTGCAAGTGAATTGTTTTTTCTTTTCCTTTTGGTTAGCCTCGTAGAAGGCTTCTTCCCAAGTTCAGACCTATCCAAGCGTGGGAAGAGTCACTCCTGGAGGTAAACAGACATCTCCTCAAGTCCTGTACGAAGATCCAGGCTGTTGAACTCACAGCTGTGGGTTCAGGTGCTGAGGGACCAAGAAACATCAAAGCTTGTTGAACTGAGTCCTGCCCAGGCTTGCTGGTGTTGGCACCAAGGAATCATGGTGGCTGGTTGTGGTCCTGGACAGCTGCTGAGCTAATGGCCCAGAGCAGCCTATGGATGACTGAGTCACCAGTGGGACCTTGACAAGTTCAGGGATGGGAAGTCAAATTAGCCCCGCAGAGAAGTTGAAGGCCAACCCAATCCGAGTCTGTAGGACTGGACAGGTGACACTGAGTAAACCTTCAACACTTCTCTGAGGCAAGGACCAAGAATGTGGCAAATCCCACCTAGGTTTTCCTTATCATCCCTCTCCTGTCCAGACTTTGGTTTCCCACAATCTCTAGTTTTCCCCTTGGAAAAGGCTTATGCATTTCCCTTTGGCAGCCCTGTGGGGTGGAGCTGACCCCATGCAGAAGTGTTGAATGTCATGAAGGTGGAGGCGGGCATCTCATCGAGATTGGCTGTGGAGCTGGACAGGACAAGAGTGGGGCACTTGGCTGCTTCATGGTGTTGCACATCTTCTCTTCCAACCATGAGTGGTGATGTAGACCTGTGACGTATTGGCAGAATATGGGAATTTCTTGAGCTCTTGAGATGTATAGATCACAGGTGGGCAATTTCTTACCTTACAGATAAATGGGCAGTAGGTGTAAGAAGCAGTGGGTGAATGTTTCTGAGGCTATGGAAAGCTAATCATCCTCACATTTGTTATGTGCTTTGTGTTCTGAAAACAAGATCCAGGTCCACAAAGATGTTTAGGAACATCATTCTTATGTAGGCTCCTAACCTTCGTCAGCAGCCATGGGTGTTTATGCTACTGGTAGAAGCTAGGTGCTAGCTATCTTTCACACATCTAGCTTCAAGCTGTCGTTTTGGCACACATGCAAGGACCTGGCCTGGCTGGAAGAGAGCAAACACAAAATACAGTGTGTCCTGTGTGGGAGCATTGGTCGGGAGGGGATGTTCTGCATCTCTGCCTCCAGCTCACTGAATCACATCACCCACGCCTGGTAAATGGCCTTCATCGGGCATGTTCTTGGCATCGTGCCTCCATGCACAGCACTTTTTGTGTTCTTCCCAAGACTCAGGAGGCTGAGCTGTGTGTTAGCTTGACAGAGGATGTACTAGAGGGTGGCAAGAAAAATCCAGAGGAACAGAAGGACCTCACAGGCTATCGGAGTCTCCAGGGAACTGGGACCGAGTCACTGCAGAAAGACACAGGGGGAAAAAAATCAGACAGATATGTAGATGCTGCTAGACCAAGCCCAGTGCAAACCAAACCTGAGCTCAGGTTTTCAGTGTCACCCTTTTCCTCCCAGTATTTTGCATCAAGGAAAAAAAAAGCTACTATTTTTCTCCACTGGTTCTAATTGCAGGCAAATGAAAGGAGCTATGTCTGATCAGAACAAACTATGGGAATTTCAAAGGATATCCAAACATTTCATTTTGAAAATTTAGAAATGTCATGTGCATTTTAGCCTCTGTGTATTCCTTTATAATGCATAACCTATAGCAAAGATGGGGGAAGAAAAAAAAAAAGGGGAATAAAATCATTGTAAAATGAACAAGATCAGCAGGGCTTATCTGGAATTGTAAAGGCAACATGATTCAACACTATCTGGACATTTTTCAGTGCTGTTGCAAGCAGGAACAGGAAGGCTGAGGCTGAGCACAATGCCTCTGGGTCCCACTGAAGCTTTCAGTGCCATGCAAGAGTTGTCCTCGCCCATGATCAGCTTTTCAGGAGAAGCACTTTGAGGCCCACCAGCTCTTTGCAGGTTTATTCTCATGAGTGCTGCATTTCTGCAAATGTAAGATTTGAGCCATTTTTCTTTTTTTTTTTTTTCCTCTTGCATTTGCTTTCCTAATGTTAGCCTCCAGAGGGCGAAAACCCTTCAAAAAGACGCTGGGAAGAGCTCCAGCCAAGCTGAAGGTGATCTGCTTGCAAAACCACAGAAGACCCATGATAAGGAATTCCCCCCCAAATCATGTGGTTTTCGGCCCATTTCTGTGATGACATCTCCAGCCCCCAAGCCTGCCCACTACTGGGGAGGTCAGGGAAATGTGCTGGATGAGAGAAGGGGAACATGAACTCCTGACTCAGGGCTTCCTGGAAAGCTTTTGGGATGATGAAATCGGCTGGCGCCTTACGTCAGGTGGGAAGTTTTTCAGTGGCTTGCCCCGGGAGCTAGTTCACAAAGCCAGAAATCCTGGGCGATGAAGGAAAGTCCTAATGCCGCTGATGCAGACGTTATACTCCTTTTCCATATGATATACAAGCAGTTTCCTTGCAAAGCGCTTTAGGAAAGAAGGGGCTCTGCCACTTGCCACATTCAGAGGGAGTAGAAAATCCTGCCGGATGAGAGCATCCTGGTGTTCTAACCCTAACCCAGAGCCCAAAGTGATGTAGAAATGGGTCCCAGGACAGCCAGTATTAAAGCAAGGGCTGGATGGTTTTGAGGACAACACATACATTGCCGCTTGTTGAAGAAACCCAATTCCTGGGAAATACTGAGTGTTCTGAAAAACAGGTCTTTTGCCTATGTTTCCAAAGGAACTGGAAAAGTAAGACGTGGAGGGAATACCATGCTCACGGACAGAGAGGATATTGCTAGCTTGCAGCTGAAAAAAAGTCTTTTAAGAGGGTACGGAGACAAGATGGAATGAGGTGGGAGCAGTTTGGGGGTGAGGAGATGGGAAATGGGACTGAGGAAGGTGACTGAAGGAGATATAGGACTACTAGGGGCCTCAGTGTATGGAATATTTCAGTGTATATATACATACATTCCAGCTATACTTTTAGTATACTCACTCTATATAGTATAATTCAATTCTGTAGTATATTTATGTTGAGATGGGAGGCCACAAACCACAGCCTTGCCCCAGGCTTGCTGCTGGGCTACAGGAGCATGCTGCTGTCAGCTGGAGGGACCCAGCACCTCTGCATCCATCCTGGCACCATCACTGAAATAAGCTGAGTAATTGAATCATTTACTGCTACGTTTCTGTCAGATCTCATTACACAGCACGTGAATTATTTTTCCAGTTGAGTGATTTCCTGGATTCAACTGTGGCGATGCTAAATATCCCATCCCTGATGAAGTCCCTGGCAATAGTCTCAGAGGCGACATTTGGTCAAGGCTGGCACCTTCTTCTGCAGCAATAATGTTGTCGGGGTATAATCCTGATGTGGATGCGGTGCTGCCTCATCTGGTATCACAGCTCACCACGGGCAGAAGGGGAGAAGTTCGAAGAAGGGAGGCAGGGAAGATCAAACAGCTCCTGCAATGAGAAGGTCAGGGCTCCTTGTCTTTGAAAAGACATGGCTGGAGGGGAAGCATGATGAGGCTTATGAAATTGAAAGAGGACAGGCTGTTCACTGCTTCATCCAATGAAAAATAAAATTTAAAATAATTAATTAAATAAATAGATAGAACTACACCAGCTACTAGGAAGAAAATTAACTCTATCCCAGCCAAAACCAGGACAGGGCATCAGCTGAAGATGCCAGGCTCAAAACAAACAAATCAGCCAGTGTTTGGTACAAAGTCTGGCAAGGAAGCTTTGGGTGGCAAAGGCTGGTCCTGCCCATCTCCGATGGGATGGTCACGGGAGAGAAACCCATGGGGGGTCACGCAGCACGCAGGGACCCCGGCTGCTGTGGGCACTCCCCAAGCCACAAATGGTCAGAGAGAGAAGAGTTTGTGGAGGAAATGTCATTACCTGTTATTATGCCTTTCCCAGACATCTGCTTCTGATGAGTGTCAAGGACAGGACAGTGGGCGACTGGGACACGCGGGTGACCCAGTACAGCAGTCTTGTCCTGTTCTTATAACCCCTTCAACTGATGCAGAGAAGCTGCAGCAGAGACAGCCCCGGGCAGAGCCTTTCCAGGATCGCCTCAGCTAGTTACACTATTTCTCACCTTGCTTTTGTAGCGCAGGCGTGGGTGGCTTGTGCCAGCACAGATGCTGTCCTTATGCCGGTCCAGTTGGAGAAACACCTGGAAACAGATCCCCCACGTTCATCCATCTGCGTTCTACCAAGCTGAAGTGTCTTCCCTCTGCCTCAGCTGCCTCTTGCATCCAGTAAATCCTGAATTGTTTTTTGCACAGTCCAGCATTAACAGCACAGATGGAGCAACTGTACTGGAATATGCACGGCTTTTAGCCGAGAGGAATAAATTATAATGGTACACAGAGGCTTTTTTCTATGGCTAGGACCAGCATAAATATATCTTACAAAAAAAAGACCTCCTTTTCCCCTTGTTTCATTTGCTATCCAAAATAATCACCCTGGCCAAATGCTTGTGCAGAACCAGCTTGGGCTTGCAAAAGAGTTTTTAAAAGCTCCATCCTTCACGTTTTTAATTTGCATGTATCTGACATTGAAGGGGCTAGACATGAGCACTGCAAAGCTCATGTGTCTTTTTTGTTGCCACTTTTCAGAGTGTTACTGTGTTTTGAAGTAGTTTGTACTGAAGAAGAACGAATGTCAAATACAGGGAGAAGTAACAAGCCTGTTGTCAGAGCAAAACCACCTTCACAGGATTTCCCAACGTTTTGCCTTTATTCTGCATTTTGTGTGGATGCTCGATCTGCTTGTTTCATTTCCTTTTTCTCATCTTTTTTTTTTTAGAAAAAATAAAGCAGACGAGGTTTGAAAGCAGAGAACATGCCGAATGCTTCAGAGAGTTTTTCTAGCAGTGTTTGTCAGGTCCTTCATCTGGAGCTGCTGGGCTTGACAACCTGTGAACTCCTATTTCTTTAACCAAAGCCCCGAAAACATGATATTCTGCTTAAACTACCCTAACCCTTTAAACTACTCTAACCCTTTATAGCTGTTTAAGCTGCTTAAGATGCAGTTACAGTTCAGATAAATTCAGACGCTAAAGCGTTGTGGAGTAGCCCGAATGCTATAAACTCTCCTGGCTTTGAAATGATCTCAAAATTGAAAATGTTTCAACTGGTAGTATTTAAATATTCATTGCTCTAAATCTAAGAAATTTGCTTCTAAATAGGATTGAATTATGAGCCTCAAAGAGATTTGCAGCACAAAGCAGCCCCATTTGCAGGGAGCCTGAGTAGCAGTTTTAAAGTTATTAACTTCTACAGTTAGGAAATTCCTCCTTAAGTGGCATCTTTAACAAATGCTTCAAGAAACTGCCTTCACCAATCAAAAAATACAGATGCAATTAATTTGCCTCGAATTTTAAACCTCACTGACATCAGCAAAATGAGCTGTATTTTATCTCCCTGGCTCCCACCACCCAAGCCGAGTGCAAAATCTGGCAGTGGCATAAAATCAGTACGGCTTGATGTTTTTGTGCTCATTTGCTCAGATTCATTAAACCAGTTGTGATGGGAATGTGCAATCACACATGCAGGCAGGCACAAACCCAAAACCATTGCTGGGATGAGATGGAGCAACCCAGTCCCAGGTGCAAGGCAGGCTCTTTTTAAATTGCGAGTACCATGTGGGCCACCCTTTAAAATTGCCAGCAGCCTGGGCAGTTATGCACATCCATATGATGCTGTGCTGGTGGGTTTATGCCAGCTTTTAGCCCGTTGTTGTAGGGGTCAGAAAAGGTGACACCAGCCCAGGTGAGGAACAGATGCTTCCAGAGCACAACAAGATGCAATGTGTTTGTGGCCAAGTTTTTTTTTTTCTGCTGAAAGAACAGGACGTGATTTTCCTGGCTGAAATAGGGCAAGACCTTGTTGGGTCACCTCTCCCACCTCCGCCTGGCTGTGGAATCAAGTTAAATATCAAACTCTTCAGTCAGACCTGTTAACCAGCTCCAGCGCTGCTGAGAGCCCCTGGGATGGAAGCAGTGGAAAAATGTGCAGGTGTGGGATGCAATGCAGTGATGTGCTGGGCATTGGGCTTATCCGAAACACCCAGCGAAACCCTGTGGGGACCCAGGTCTGCAAGCTGGGGGACAGTGGGCAGCCTGCTCACTGCGGCGATGGGGATGGATGACCTCCCAACCACCACGTGTCCCAGGAGAGCCACGTGGGGCTTGACGGTACTTCTCCTGTACCATCTCCCCAGCTGATAGTGGGTGCAGGTCCTTGGCATGGGACTTGGGCACCTACATCCCACGAGGAGATCCTGCAAGTCCCACTCAACCCTTTGATCAGGAATCATAGATTAGTTTGGGTTGGAAGGAACCTTTAGAGGTGATCTAGCCTACCCCCCGCTTCCACGGGTAGGGACATCTTCAACCAGATCAGGTTGCTCAGAGCCCCGTCCAACCTGGCCTTGAGTGTTTGCAGGGATGGGGCATCTACCACCTCTCTGGGCAACCTGTGCCAGTGTTTCACCACCCTCATTGCAAAAAATTTCTTCCTTATATCTAGTCTGAATCTACCTTCTTTTAGTTTAAAACCATTACCCCTTGTCCTATCTCAACAGGCCCTACTAAAAATGGGCCACTTTTAATCTCCTCAAACTCCTGGAATCGGTGCCCAGGCTGGCACCAGTTGCGGCAGTGTTGCGTATCATGTGTTGGAGCACAGGGACTGTCCCTGGCCTTTAATGAAGAATTTCAGGTACTTTAGTGGTGCTGGTCATGGAGGTTTCCCAGAGCTGGAGGATGGGGAGGTCTATGGGGCACTGCAGTGAGGATTACGTTAAATAGGATTTTTAATGTGGTAATGTCAGCTTGCCAAATGCTCCAAAAACTGGCAAGCACAGGAAAAGATCTGCTCACTCTGGTCAAAACATGCATTTCTTTTTATCTTCAGAAAAATGTCTCCTCTGGAAGGAAATGGCTGCACATTTAGAGATAGGTGGTGGTAAGACACCGGCATTTCAGCACTGAAAACTACACCTCGTGCTTTTTAACAGAGCTTCGGGGAACAACGCGAATGAATGACACAAAGGACAGGCACTGCAAGCCTTAATGTCATGCTCTCACCACTTCCCTCCCTCCCACTGGAGCTACCAGTGGGGAGTATCTGGTCTTCCTCCGAAAACCACGTGCAATTTATTGCTCCGATACTACGAGCCCAAACACCACCCTTGGAGCAGCAGGGTGTAAATCTGTGCCACTCGCCGTGGGACTGCCACCGCGGCAGGGCAGCTCTTGGTGGGCATCGTGCTGTCACCTTCAGCCTGGAGGAGGGCTGGGGCCAGCCAAGCAGCACTCATGCCTCTTGCAGCCTCCTCTAAGAAGTGCTAATTGTGCAGCGCTTGCTTGAGCCTCGGCTCTATAATTAGCAGTGCTGCATCAGCATGGGTTGACGTCGCGGTGTTAATTGCCCAGCTTGTTTTCCAGGAGCTTCTGGGACTCCAGACAAATGAGGGGTTATTTCGGGTGACTTGTCCATCATGCAGTTTCCCTGGGTCCGTCCATCGCCGCTAAGCACAAGTTTGCCATGTAACGGCAGTGCTGGAGTTATACAGTGACTAACCAATAAGTCTGATTGGGAAACACTCACAGAGTTTGAAACACAGTCCTGTGGGCATCACATTGAGTCCCCAGTGGGTGACAGACACTTGAGAAGAGAGCTGGGACCTGCCCTAGGGACGCAGCCCTAGCCTGGGGGTAGCACCAAGTGCCAGGGCAGCATTAGAGGCATTAACCCCAAAGGAAGGGTTTGCTGCCCTCAGGGGAGGTATTTTCACCCCTTCAAACACCCAAAGCCCAAACTGGAGGGTCGAGTCCCCTGTGGCTCTTGTACATTGGGGCAAGCATGCCAAAATCAGCGAAGCAGAATGCTATTTTAGGATGCAAGCCAGGTGCTGTAGCACTGCCTCTTCCACAAATACACATGTATTCATTTAAAATCTGGCATGCCATCCTAGTTTGGTTCCTCCAGAGGGGTCTTGAATAGGCCAGAGCACCTGTGGCTCGGGATGTCAGGCTCACACTGAGACCCGCGTGGCCATCCATGGCAGCAAAGCACTGTTGGCATCATTCATCCACAGGGATCATGTACAGGATTGCATCACCTTGGGGGTGGATGCAGGAAAATAGCCCCCCCCCAGCCCTTCCCACCCCATATCCTTCCACACTGAAGTCTTCCAGGGATGCAGCTGTAGGACAGGGGGAAGCAGAGTGAACAAAGGGAGTGGGAAAGGACAGTTAAAGAAGAGGAGGACAATTAGTATGAGGTGCAGAAAATCCAGGTTACTTTTATTTTTCCCATTAAAACAGATTTCCCCCCCCTCCAGTGTGGAACTGCTCAGGTATCCTAGGTGCATGCTGACATTCTTCCATAGCACGTGCCCACACTCATGAGTTCAAAGATTACATCTACTGGTGACCTGCCAGGATTTGATCCCTGCTGGACCAGCTTTTATTTCCCTGCCAGATCCAGAAAATCTTGTAGGTTTGTCTCTTTGGCACTTCATCCCGCACGCTCATGGCACAACTGAGTAGCTGCAGTTACCGAGCAAGTGTCACCCCAAATTTATGTCACCCTAGGAGGGAGAAGAGCCAGAACTATTACTTGTTTATTATATTAGTGGCCCTATTTCTAGGCTAACAGCAAGACCAAGGCGTGTTTTGCAGAAGCCTGTGTGCTTTATCCTGGGCAACAAATCCTGACTCAGCCTATTACATAAATTATTTATCACAATCACGAAAAGTTAGAGGAGAGGAGGGCTGAATTAGTCCAGACAAGGCAGCTGATGGAAGTGAAGTGAAAGCATAAACAAACGCAGGGCCATGATGAAGACTCCTGATTTCAAACAGGCAAAGCTCACAAACTGAGCATGGCCAGAGCTTGGCTGCAAATGCCACCATTGTGAGGACCATCCCTGCCACGGTTTTGGCCCAGGAGAGCTTACACCCTCCCAAAAGTCTCCTGTGCACTGCTTGGGGCAGGAGGACAGGGACATCGCCTTGTCCCTGAGGGGAATTTGGACAGGGTGACCCCATGCAAGAGGATGAGACTTCATGTTTCGGCTGGGGTCACACCATACTAGCTGGCCCTGGTGCTGTTGAGTTTATTCACCATCTCAAGGGTGTTAGGAATAAACAAGTCTGCAAAGAATTAAAGTAAGCAGGGTTTCCCAGCAGCGAGGGCCCTCCCTTGGATGTCCACAATGGGAAGGGAGAGGGGACCAGCCAGGAGTTGAGCTCATCAAATAGGAGAAAGCAAGGAGAAAGACCCACCACACCATGCAGAAATGCGGAGCTCCAGATGAATACAAGTGCAGCCCTAAAACAGGGGCAGGCACTCAACAAATATTTAACTTCTTAAATTGCCGTCCATTGCCCCAAGCCAGGCAAAAGCAGGGAGGAAGTCTGGAGGGAAGCTGGGAGAAGACCCTTGAGGTTAGTGCAGAGGTGGATGTTACTTCACCTTTCGTTAGCGACACGTGCTGATGGCACATGGCTGTCTCCACGCGTTGGATGTACCGAGGATGACCCTGAGGTCCGCAGCAGCAGCAGCACTGGCCGCAGCCCTGATTTCCCACACCACAGCTGGGCTGAGCTGAAGGGGGTCTGATGGGGAAGGATGGACTTGCTCACCCAAGGAAAAGGGGTTCTGGCTTGAAGTTTTTGCTGGGTTTAGCTGTGGCAGGTGGGGAGACGCCTGCCTCCTTCTCCCCACCTCTGCTAGAGGGGTGAAAACACCCAGAGAAGAAGAGCAGATGCTTGAGGATGGGAATCCCTTCAATGACCAGGCACGAGTCAAAACCCTGAGAAAACCTGACTTCCCAAGCCCAGAAGAAGAAAGAAAAGAGAGGAAATGGATCATGGTCTTCATATACCTCCAGGAGGGAGCCAAGGGGCAGAGAGGGAAGGATAAACATCACGCAGGGAAAATATTTAATTTAGCTAAAGGACCATACTGACACTAAAGCAAAACAGGATTATCTGTCCATGGACACATTTAATTAGAGGAAACTTCCCAGCTATTACAGCAGAAAAAAGCAGAGGCGAGAGGAAAAAAAAAAAAAAAAAGGCAAGCTGTTTTCAAGATTAAATGTCATTTAAAAAAAGGAAATTTTATAAGATGGCAACAGCAGGGGTGGGGGAAATGCTTGATGCCCTGTCTTCACACCTCCTTTAGCTGGTCTCACCTCATGTGGGCAGGTTAATTCATCTTTCCTGTCTAGACTTGAATCTTTCAGATGGTTCCCAGCCTGATTTTAGCCCAGGACAACTCTCAGGTTGCCAACCAGCTGGCAAGGCCCATCTGGAGGTGGAGGGCAGGGGGGTGCTCCCTCCCTGCAGGGGGGTGTGGATGTGCCCCCCCATCCTGGAGGCTGGCAGAGCACCAGTCCCTGCTGCCCCATCCTCCCACTGCAGAAATGATGGCCAGATGCAGGGCGGGGAGGTCCTTGGGAAAGGAAGAGAAAGAAACACAAAAATGAAAAAAAAGATAGCTGGCTATTACCCAGCTGAAATCTTTATTTGCTATATTGCATTTCAAAAGCTTTAATTCCCTTCCCTTCCTTGGGGGAACCTGTTGAGAAGGTTTTCACTGCTCGTGGCCAGCTGTAATTTCTGGGTATGAACCCCCCGGGGACAAGCAACCACTTCGCTTGCAAAGCCAAGAGCTCTGCTCACCGATTTCGGGTCTTTCTCCCATCAACAGCTGTATGGGCACCACCACATGCCCTCGTGCAGGGTGAGGAAGCATCCCCGCTCCGAGGAGACGGGACAGGCCAGGGCAAAAGGCAGGAGCGAGTGGTTTTCTCTGGGGGGAAGGGGGCAGAGGATGGAGGATGGGACCATTGGTTCAGCTCCGGAGCTGGATCTTCATCCCAGCTGCATGTGGCAAGATGGGGCAAGAGGAAGGCAGACATCTAACCAGGGAGCCAGTGCAGCCATGGATTTACTTCCAACTTGAAAAGTACTTTAACGGGAAAATTAATTTATGGAAAGCGTGGTTGGGAACACTGCCTCCAACCCTCCCTGTTTGCTGGGCTCGGCTCTTCAAACTGTAAGCCTTACCCATACGCTCCTCAAGGGAGGCTGGGGTGGGGTCTGATGGGATGACGCTTTTCTCTGAATTTCACCCTGATTTTTTTTTTTTTCTGATTAGTTTGCTGATGGGGAGTTTCATCTCCATCCTTTAGTTTCCCCACCTGTAAAATGACAATCATGCTGCCAGCCTCTGCTGTAAGGTATCCAGCGCTCCGCTCACTGGGAGAGCTGTAAGACAACTAGTTATTCTTATAATAAATTAATATTATCAGTAAAACAGAAGAAGCAGTTACCGTGAAAAGCACTCATCCGCCCATTGAAGCACCCTGGAAGATCAATGATTTAATCAATCTAATCCTTGCCAAGCATTAGCCTGGAAAGACCTGAGCTGCCAGAAACAAAGTCAGGCAGATTAATGTCCTGCCCACAGTCCTGGTTTCCCACTGAGCCTGACAGGTCCTGGCAAAAGCTCCTGTGCCCAGAAATGTATTTTGAGACTAGCATGCTTGACGACTCATTCGCTTCAAATTAAATTAAGGCGAAGTTAATCTCGTCTGTCATGGGAAGGGAGCAGACAGGTGAAGCTGGTGTTGCAGCCAAGGGTTCCTGAGGGCTTGGAGCAGAAACGGGGTAGCAGGAGGACAGAGATATAAGGGTGTGTTGGCCCGTCTCTGCTGAGCACTGCAAAGCTCAAGGGCTTGGGGTACGGTGGAACAACCATGCCAGAAATGCCCACAGCTGCTAAAACAGGCAGGTCCTCCATCGTCCCCCCAGGTCCCTCAGCTCCCAACCATGCCAGCAAGAAAGCAGGCAGTGATCTGCAGTTTTAGAGCCTTAAACTGGCTCAGCCAAAGGTGTGATGGAAATGAGAACTGGGGCAAGAAGGCGGCTGGGCCCTTCAGCTGGGCGAGGGGTGGGGGGGGAGGCAGAGCAAACCTTCACCGTATGGAGTTATCGCCACATATCTGCACCTAACAGACTGTGAGATGGCAGAAGGGTGCTCCACGGGGTCCAAAAGTAGGCCAGCTGGCACAGTCTGGCCACGTCCACACCAGTTGACTCTTTTAGTCATTCCAGATGGGGTGGCCACATTCAGGCTGCTGTCTGGAGTGGTCTCTGGCCAGACAGAGCTCCAGCACCGTGCCTGGGAATTCCTGGGAAGCCCAGGCTGTGCCCAGGACCGCTCCAACAACACTGAGTTTCATGCAGGGGACCCTTCCCTGAGACTGTTTCATGTGCTGTGATACATAAACCTGGTTCTCTCATAGCAAAAATGGGGGAAAAAAATGGAAAATTCTGCCTTTTCTGTGGATGGTTGCCCAGAGAAGATGGGGGGTCTCCATCCCTTCAGATGCTCAAAACTCAACTGAGCACAGCCCTGAGCAACCTGATCTCAGTCTGAGAGTAGATTCAATTTTGAAGCTGTCCCTGCATTGAAAAGGGGGCTGGACCAGGTGATTTTAAAAAGTCCCTCCCAGCTTAAGTTAATGTTAGGGTTCTAAATTATCCAATGATCCTGAAGTACGCATAAACCTTGACCTGGAGATAGAGCTGGTTTATGGGTTTGCACCACCTTCATCATCACTTCTCATTCCACCTGCAGCTCCATGGTCTGGTCCAGGCTGTTCCAGGGTACCCACACAGCTTGTCTTG
>JANXJC010000017.1:23599196-23614923 GCA_027564655.1 Leptodon cayanensis | reverse complement strand
TTTCTCCCCCCTGTCCAGCTGAGGAGGGGGAGTGATAGAGCGGCTTTGGTGGGCACCTGGCACCCAGCCAGGGTCAATCCACCACAGCAACAAACCACTAAATGGTGATATTTAATTTAAAAAAAAAAGTATAAAAAAATAAAATCTTGCAGGGCAGGAAAGGGTCTCGTGACAAACACTTCCCACACGCTCTCTGGAAAATAAATCAACCAAACCAGGCAGTCAAGGAAGGTCTGTGATCAGCCACATGCTGTTATGAATGTGTTTCAGACCCTGGAACCGGAGGGTCAGCATGAGACAAGACCTCCCTTCCCACCACTTGCTATGTGGAAGTCACCTCTATAACAGCACCTTTGGTCCAACCCTCCGGGACCCACGCGAGCTCCTGCCCACCACCATGGGATGCTCTTCCTGCCTGTCTCCCTACACTGGCACTGGGGACCTGAGGAACAGACCTGCTCTTCCTTTGGTTTAAAAGGGAACAGCCAGCATAAGTATTTTATGTAATTATTAAATTTTAAACGGCTTTTGCACAGTTAATCTTCATTATAACCCTCTCGGACAGCTGGTAACCCTGAGCAAGCACACTGCCGTGGCCAGAGCCATATAAATATCCAGACATCCACAGATGCCAACCCGAGGATTAAATTCGCCTCCCTCATTTTTTCCCCCCCCAGACAAAGCCTTGGCGAGCGAGGGGAAAAAAATCTGCCTTGTTATTCAAGGAGTTATGTGTGAGAGCCTTACTGATGTGAGAAATCACAGCCCTCCCAGCGCAGAAACGGGTGCTGGGTTTTTGGCAAAAAAACCCTGGGCTCGGTCTGTTTTTCTACAAGGACAACCCTCCTCTCCCTGCAGAGCTGCCCTGCCTCTGACACTCAGCCCTACACCTTAACAGGCAGGCACAAATCCCAATCCCTTATTAAATTAATCCAGGGGCCACCCAGGAACTTTGACCATGCAATAGTTGGGGGGGTTCTTTTTTCAAAGAAGATTTGGGAGCAAACATACCAGCTTCCCAGGGCAGCTCCGCACAGCCCTGCATGCGTTGCGGATAGACGGCTCCTGTACCAACACACATTAAAAGTGATCAAGCACCAGTCTTCAGGCCTGTTAATGCAATAAGGCTGAGGAGGAAGATATGATAAACTTGCACATGATTAGGTTTCCTCCTCTCTAAGCAGAACAGCAGCAACCCTTGTTTGCATTTTCCAAAGCTGCCCTTCACCATGAAGCCTCGGTCAGCTCCTGCATACATCCTTTGGAAACCATGCAGCTTCCCAAAAGGCGAAAGATGAGTTTGGGGCAAACCTGAGCAAAGTTTTAAGTTGAGTAGTTTGAGGAAGATGGTGTTTCGAACTCATCAAACATCACCCCAAAGCTCCCATGGCAGAGGCTTGCGCTGCAGATGAACAGTTGCTTCATCCCACCCCGAAGTGGAGCATCGTGCCCATGTTGGAGCAAACGTAGCATGAAACGCAGAGCTCCCACACAGCCGACCAAAGCTCCAGTGAGGGAGCATTCCTGTTTTAAGGCTCAGCAGTACTACAGCATCCATATGCCTCATGGCACCTGACACATACCTGCCCCTTTTAATTTAACAAGCTCCCTTTCTGCCTGGGTTTCACTTTGCAGGCTGACAGTAGAGGACCAGCAGTCATCTGCAGATCATTAAGCTGATGATGCCAGAAGAGAGACTGCTTTTAAAAAAAAAAAAACAAACCCAAACATCTTCTGCCTCTCCGCTTTGGCAGGTAGACAGACATTAATCCCTCATCTCATGCTCTGCCTGCCAGAGTCATACTAGGGTTTGCACACAAGCCCAGGGCTGCTCCTCTCCAGGCGTAACCGCAATTACCAAATTATGTTAGCAGCAACGGGCACTTGTGCTCTCATGAGATGCTGCTGGCCATCTCTGCCCTACCTGTGGTCTGGGCACAAAACCTTGAGGCCACCCCAGTTTGAGACTGGTGAAGCTTTTAACCCCATCGCTCCTCCTCGCGTTCTGCAGATGTGCAGAAGGGACAGAGTCCCCCGGGGTGCATTTCCACAGCAGCTCCACCATCCTCACCCTGCCTCCCAGTGTGATGCTCCCGCCACCAAGCTGTGACCCCCACAGGAGCTGATCAAAGGGAAAACTAACTCTACAAAACAAACCCGCTACACTAGATGGCTTTCATCTCATCTACTCATACAAGCACTAAGAAGGGGTCCTAAAGTAGCATCCAGAGTCACCCCGTAGACCTGCGAGTGCCATCCCCACAACTGGGTTTCCTTATTTAGCATAGCAGTTGAATAGGGAGTGACAACAGGCTTGAGGAAGAATATCCACTGCTGGGTTGTTGCCATACACTTGCTTCCTTTCATTAGGTGATGGATCTATAAAAAAGATTACGGTTATGTGTGGGCTTTTTTAGTCAATGCGCTGCTGTCTCTTTAAAAGAAAAAGAATCAGGTAACTTTACTCTGATAAGCATCTTCCAACATTAACCATAAATCAGTATCTGATCCCACGCAAAGACAAGCCTGCAATGACCCAGACGTCCCGATGCGTACTGCCAACACACCCATGGGTTATATTCATGTGCGGATGCTGCAGAGCTGCAGCACAGCATCAGGCTCTCCAAGGTACAAGGATGTGGTCCCTTTCCAACACCCTCAGTGACTTCCTTGCGAGCAGACCAATCTGAAGCCTAGCCCTGGTCCTACGGCAACCGAGCTGCAAGCCAAGGACCCTATGAACTGCCAACCAAGAAGACCCTGGCTCTCAACGTGCTAATGACTGGGCATCCCAACAACTGAGCAACCAGGACACCCAAATCCTGACACTCCCCATCTTTCCAGCATCACCCCTCAACTCCCCACTCTGATCTTGAGCCATTTCAGTACACGTTCTTCTACCTGCAGTCAAGCCTCAGCTCCGTCTTGGCCGCAAACAGCTTTTGCAGAACAGTTTATTTTTCCGATTATTTAACCAAAGGCTTCCTGGCTTCATTCTCACCACCCACTGCAATAATATGCAATTACAAGACTTGAAGAAAAATAAAAGGGAAGTGGCATCTCATGCCAGGCCAGTGCTGCCAAGATATGTTCTTCAGTCTTTCAACTCTGAGGAGAGGGAAAAAAAAAAAAAAAAAAAAAAAAAAAATCACCAAACTGCTTGCTTCTTGGCACATCATTTCAGGCAGCTTCTGCTATACACAGGTTTTACCCCAAACCATAACATTTTACACAGTCTTTGCCTTTCATCCTCTGCTACTCAATGGGTGAAAATCAAAGGCAACACTATCAGAAATTTCTGTAAGAAGATTTCAAGTCTGTCTTCATGTTTGGCATAGACTGATGCCAAATTTGGCACTTCCACGACATTCAAGAGACAGGCTTCAATTCTCAATTTTTATTGAAAGGTTTCTGCAAGCTCAATTCCTTGCCTTTAGAGACAGCTGAAGAAAGGAAATGGGTATTTTCCAAAATAAAGGGATTGTTTAGAAGAAAATGTTTCCAGTACATGGGCTATCTTTTAAAATAAAGTAGTCATTCATACAAGGTTAAAACCACAGAGCGCTATCAGCCCAGTACCCATGTTGTTCGGGCACCACGCTGATAATTTCTTTGGAAATCTTTGGCAAACTGCTTTTCCCCTTTGGATTCCCATCTGCAGGGCTACAATATCAGAGCCAGCTGAAGGAGCAACAAGTCCAACTTCTCCAACCACAGCTGCGCCATTGGTGTTGCTCTACCTTCTCAATCTTGCATAGATGAGACCTAGGGGCTCTTGGGAGAGCCCCTCTCGTGGGGACAGACACAAGGACAGACGTGGAGGTAGGGTGGCTGCTAACTCAGGCAGTTAGTCATTGCGAGCTCTTCCCAGATGTCCAAACTATTTAATCCAGTGAGAATCATCAGCATTTGCCGTCTTGGCTGGAACACGTCCATGTTAAGGACACGGGTCTAGTTTTAACACCAGCCTCCCAAGCTACTGCTATTTTTAGGTTTGGGCTGTTATTTAAGGCATGTATTAAGACCAGAGAGAGCACAGGGCATAGACACCAGTTCATGGGGAGATGAGGACAAGTGACACACCCTATTACAACAACCACTGTTCAGGATCGCATGCCTATCTCGACTATTTAAGCAATTCAGTATATCAAGGGCCTTCGGGCACTGGGCAAGAGTTTGAGCCACTGCCTTCACCTTAAAAATCTTCCTCTTTCGGGAAGGAGCCCAACCACAGCGAGATGTCTTTGCTCCAGCACCGAGCAGTGCCAGTGCCACCCTGACCATGCTTCACCCAGAACCGACGGGCTTGACGCAATCAGTAATAAAATCCTCCAAACGGGCAAAGCCTTGGATGCCCATCTGGTGCCATGGGGAGGCTTGAGGTGTGCCGGGGCGAGGGCAGCCGCCCAAGCACGGCTCCTCCGAGCAGCGGCTGCTGTGCCTACGTCAGACGGTCTTCCCTTTCAAAGGTTAAAGCTGTTTACTGAAAGGATTAGGAGGGAGGAGACGATAAACTAGGAGGAAGCAAGGGGAGACTGTGCGTGACAGCTACGTACACAGGCTTTGCCCCGGCAATAAACACGCCCCAGCCCCTTGTCGGTGTGGCCAGCCAATATACAGATGGGGAGGTCATATGGATGCGGGTGCACCACCAACACCAGGCTCTGGGGCTTCGCCCCCAGCCCCAGAAGACAATTTAAACCTAATTGCTTGCCCTCCACACCCGTAGCGCAACCACAAACCAGGCTGGCACCTGAAGACCTCGGGAGCAGCTGTGGTCCTCACACCTATGCGGGCTTTGCTCTGGCTGCCTACCATGGAGGGATCTGCGCTAGCAGCACGGGAGGGGAAAGATTTCCTCTCTGCAACTGCCTGACATTTGTTCCTGGCTATATTCACCCTTACCTGAAAGGCTGCTTCAGGATGAAGCACTATTTGGGTACAAAAACTGCCAGAGTAGCAGAAAGCTAAGCCGTGACGCTGCAGCTCTGCAGTACACCTTAGCTGTACGGCCAGTTATTAAATAGAAAGTCAATTCCTCCATGGCACTACATCTTCTCTAGTTTCAAGTAAACAGTCTTAAGAACCAGATGTTTCAATAGGAAAACCAAAGAGGGATTTATACACTACCACAGAGGAGAACAATTTCCATATCTGACACAACAGAGCACCACCACCAAGTAAGAACTAATGAGCGGGGCCCTTCCAGCCAACACAAGGCAATTTAGGCAACACCAGAGCTGTACTAAAAGCAAGACAAAGCATTAATTGGTTTGTGCTCGACTGTCTGCCTTCATTGCACAAAGTTCAACTGAGGACATTCCGTAGCAGGAGGAAGTCATGAAGCCACCCATGCCAACACGGAACCAGCGTGACTATTGCAAGAACGATGGGGAGGGATGTGCAAAACTGCCCAGCCAGGAACCCAGAGTAATGGGGCAATTCGCCTCCAGACCTGAGAGACTTGATCAGATACTGGGCCAGTTTATCACCGAAGTGAAGTTTTGCTGTTACGCCCAGCTTATTTCCCAAGACAAGGGGAAAACTTAACAAATATCTTGTGAATTTGATGTGCTAGCTTAGGTTATACCTCAGCGGGCTACCATAGCCTCGTTTCTCACCACGTATCAGCTCTAAGATGGCCTCCAGGAGAAGGGCCAGCAGCAGCGCAGGTATTTCAGCACGGGGTCTGAAACACCAGGTTATAAACCAGAGCTGCACCCGCTCCAAACAACTTGGTCCGGTCCCTGCACTCGAGCATTCCCTGCCCTGTACAAACTCAGCCCCTGCTCCGAGATGCTTCAAAAAGCAGGAAAGAGTCAGAAATTCAACCAGCTGGTAATTAAGGTCTTGGGGAAAAAGGTTACTACTAGTAACAACCAGCTGCTTTTGGCCAATGAATCACAGCCAAAACCAAGTAGTATTTCTGCTAGTCCCCACAAATAAGGATGTGTAATAAGGTTCTGCAGCCCCATGGCAGATCACTCACCCCACCCACAAGGACCACGCCTTGGAGTGCAGCGGTTATTGGAAAAAGTTCCCACAAATGGAAAAAAGCTCAAGAAACCGCACCCCAAGAATTCAAAAGAGTTAAAAGGAAACCGATAAGTAGCACAAACACAAGCGAAGGCACAAAACTAATTCCAACAACACCTTACTGGTTCTATAAATGCATTAATGAAGGCAAACAAAGTGTAGGTCTATTAATCAGCAGGAAGGAGAAGTGAGTACATAACAGAAGACACCCTACTCAAAGCCTTCTTTGCTTTGTACTTAAGCACTCAAGGATGACTTTCATCAAGCACTGATCTCTCTTAAACCTTCCAATCTTTTTTCAATCCATTCTTTGTTTGGCCCCCCTTGTTAAATGTGCTTTTCTAAAGGTTAACTATGAATGGATGTTTAAGGTTGAGCAACCTCAATCCAAAGTAAGGACTTGCCAGTGCTATCTGCACAGGATAAGGGGGGGTCAAAATTGCCACTGTAGCTTTGCAGAGGAAGAACCATGCATCCTCCCAGGGAGATCATGGCTGCTCGGTGCTCACGTTCATGCCACCATTAATTTACCATTGATTTTAACAAATTTCAATTTAATGACCACAATGGGTCATCTTTAAAGTCTCATCAGAAAGCTGACAGCAAGTCATCCACCAAAAGAACAGAAAAAACTACAAAGCAGACCCTCCAGGAAGACCTTGCAATGTTCATGGAGCTGTACACCTCCATGACACAGCCTTTAAGGACAACTTTCCTGGCTCCAGCATGGGCGAAGGGCTGGGGACATAAGCCAGCAGTCAGGATTTAGGGCTAAGAACCTGAAATTGAGGTGCTGCCAAGAGGCGGGGGATGACTCAGCCTTCCAGAAACAGATGGGGTGAGGGAAAGGACGACATGAAAGACAACCAGACCCATGCCTGAGTCACGGAGAAAATAAGGAGCGTGAAACAGAAGAAAAGTGGAAAGGGAAGGAAAAAAAGTAAAAAGGAGCCTTCATTCAAGGTCCTTCTACCGAGGATGGGTGGGAAGGAGAAGGAGAGGAGCTGGAGCAAGCAGGTGACATTCCCTCCATTAACCCTTCCTTCAGGAGCAGGGATGCACCATGGGAACAGGAAGGGGGAGAAGCCAAGGATGAAGAAACATCTGAAGAACCAGTATATGGGCTCTGTCCTCACTACAAGACCCAGCAAGTCAGAAAAGCAACTGGTCACCGGACACGGGGGTAGCCCCTCCAAAGCACCGCACGGGACGGTGGAGAGGACACTACCCCCCGCAGCCCCCAGTCGCTAGTGCTCACCATGCCCGTTGCAGTAATAGATCCACTTCTCCCTGTTCTGCGTGGGAGTCGTAGACTTTTTCATAATAGCTTTTTCCACAATAGCACTGGGGTCTTGCCTGGGTCCCTTCTTCAGAGTCCGTGAGCTCTTTCTGACACTGCAGACGACAATAACCACCAGGACCAGCAGCAGGAAGAGGACGATCATCCACGGCAAGTGTTCGTTGATGTCGAAGTGCTGGTGGACGTTCTGCTGACCTCGCCGGGGGGGCCTGTATGGGACACTGGACTTCTCACCCCCCACTATCTCCAGCGACGGCTGCTTCTCCAGCGCTTGGCTGGTCTGCTTGTGCCGGTAGCTCTGTGCCTGGCCAGTGGCACCGGAGCCTGCGAGGGTCCCAGCGGCACCTTCCGTCTCGTTGGCTGAGGTTTCATTGTAGTAGCCTGCCGGCTCTGCCATGCCACTGGATGCGCGTGGCACTGGAGAGGGGACAAAATCGGGAACTGAAGAGTTCAGACCTGCGAAAGGAGAGGAGAGTTCAGTGTCACGGCACCAGAGACGCGATACGGCATCACATCACGGTCTAAGACCTGCCTGAGCGTCTGCTTGGCCAGCAGACAGAAACCCAACGCCAGGCAGTGAGAAAGGGAAGAGGTGAAGTTGAGGTTTGGCTCTGGGAACAGATGGGTACGGTTACAGAGGTAGGTTCAAGGTAAAATTGACCCCTGTTGGTTAAGACTAGTGGCAGCTCATTAAAAAAAATGAGTTATTAAAGGCATGTTGTCAATTTGCCTTTGTCCCACGTTCAGTGTTTCTCAGAAAATCTGCAACTTTGAGGGAGTTGGTTTAGGAGTTTCTTAGGTTTATGAACAGCAAGCAGCTGTGGATGCATCAACTACAAAACAGCTTTCTGAAGCAACAGGATCGACCAAACTTCCCCCTTAGAGCTACTTTCCATCTTTTTTGAGTTTTCTTATCAACCAACAGCTCTCAGGTCCCAGCCAGACGCATGACCAAAGCCTGGTGAGAAGCGGAAGGGCTGTTGTGGCAAAAACTAGAGCTTACTTTGGAAACTAATGTTTTGAAGATCATGTCTCATCCCAGTTGGGCCAGAGAGTGGGTGTAACCATCTGTAACCTGATTTTGCCTCTGGCTTGGTTACCCAAAACACTCTGACTAGGATACAAACAGGGAAAATGCTTTAACTTTTACCTAATTGTCTACAGTTGATTTCAAAGTTCAGGGAACACCCTCCTGTCCTCTCTCAATGACACACCAGCGGCATATCACGCTCTGAGACCTAAGAACAGAGCAGCACTGGGAGTCTACCACTGTCAGCGCTTCGCTGCTATTGCATTCACCAGCTCAGGTATACAGGCCACCAGAAGTTGCTTTTTTTTTTTTTTTTTTTAATAAAATGCGCCATTTGAGATACTGTAAGGAGGCTGCTTCCCAGGCAGTGCTGAGCACCACCTCAAATGGGGTCCCACAGCACCACTGCAACCAGCCATGGCTAAAAGATCTCCATAAAGACTGTGACGATGTATCATTTCCAATTAAACAAGAGAATGGGGAATTCAACCCGGTTCTCCCCACCAGTGATAATTAAAAAAATTCTTAGAGGTTAAAGAAAAAAATTCATGGCACAGCCTAGGCTCCTGGAGGGCTTTTTTGGCAATGGTACCCATTCAAGCCAATACACTGGCACAGTACGGGGTGAAACGCAGCAGGAAAGCATGGACAGGAAAGCAATGAATTCATCAGGAGATGAGTCTGGTGGAGCAAAGCACCTCTCCTGCCAGGTTTTCCTGCTGCACCCTGCTCAGGTTTGCCACAAATGCGCAAAGACTTGTGCCAGCACAACACACAGATGGGAAAAGCAGCTGGGGAACGTGATGTCCTTTCAGTCCAAACAGTAGGACAGCCAGGAGTCCAATCATGACTACAGACTCAGTGAAAATGTTATTAAATGTGGTTTAACACAAGCAAGGGCAACCTGATGCACTCTGGAGCTGCCTTCTGGCCAAGAAGCAAAAGCACCATCCATGCTTTAGACCAGGCGACCCTCTTAGAGCCTAAAGCCAACCCTGACCGAGGCAGGAATGCAATCCCACAAACAAAACCACGCCTGTGTTTCAGTGGTGGACGTTACCTTTGGGAAGATGAGCGGTTGGTGGAACTTCGTAGGGCTCTTCACCCGTTTCGGCGCTTGACGAAGTCAAAGACGTGTTCGGAAGAGATGCTGGAGAACCACAGATGTTGTCGCTCTCCTTCGTCCCTGGCTTGATGACCACCATGTTTTTTGCAAAGCAGTCAGTGTATGTTTTGCACTTCATCACACTAGAAGGCACATCAGAAAAGGTACCACGAGGGCACGGCTTGCACCTAACGTCTTCCGTCTCTGTTCCTTTCTTGCGGACGCCCCAGCCGACCGGGCACACCGTGTAAGGGATGCAGGTATCGTTCGTCTGAAACGTACCAGACAGGCAAGTGCACTCGCGGTCAGTCAAGGCAGTACAATGAGTTTTCTCAATCATTGGCAGTTCACAGGGTTTTCTACAAGGGTGGCACCGCTCTATGCCGTTCTCATGCTTAGTAAAGGTCCCATCCGGACAAGGGCTGCACTCTCTTAAGGTACTCTTCGTACAATGTTTAGACACGTAGGTTCCTGCGGGACATTTGTCGCAGATCAGCTCTTTGTTGGTGGCACGGTCGAAGTGGCGGTACTTGCCAGGGGAGAGGCTGATGGCATTCTGCTCGGAGGTCAGCTTCGACTGACCGTCAGCGGTGCCAAGGAGCACGAGCAGCTGGAAGACAGGCGGAAGGTATTAGTCAACAACAGCGCATGACCGGAGCCCTCTCTGCCGGCAATCCCTTGCAGAATCTCAAGGGATGTCCCAGAGCCGTGGGACTACAGAGACGTTTCTACACCCAGGGGTGGGAGCTCAGCGAGGTTGAGGTGGAAGAGAACCGGTGCAGACAGCAGCACACTCCCCAGACACATCGCCAGCTATGATTATAATTCCTTAAATTTGACACCACGCTTCTTGGCGACACTAAGCATCATTTACACTGCAACCCTGCCAGGGCGGTAAATACTGCTAATTGTGTTTCAGCAGTACGTGCTACCTGGCCACCCCAGGAGAATTCAGACCAGCTTTGCATTTCAAGGCTGAGAGGCTCCAGCACGAGCCAGGCGCTTGCCGAGAAAACCAAAAACACACACAGGTGACAGCTCTGATCTGTAAAACTTTCCTCCTCTGTATTTGTTAATCTGCACTTGTTCAAATAGTTTCCCAAATAACGCAAACCAGGATGAAACCCAGGCCAGCAGCCGTTACTGGACTATTTCTCAGCCCCTCTGCCCTTCCATGATTTTTTATGACCCTGCACAAGCGTAGGGTTTGGCGAGACCGCAAGGGATGTTCTGCTTTGAGCCTCCAACCACATCTGAACCCACTTTAAACCAGATGCATTAGCAACAGGAGAGAAAACCCAAAGCTATTTTTAAGCTCTTTGAGGAGCTCTGCTGTAACTCAGTTCCTCATTGCATCAGATACAGGTAAAAGGTCTCCAGTTTTTAGACACTGAACTGCATCCAGCTGGGCTTCACTACATGATGACTACAAATCTGTTTATCTCTACCTATTTCCAATCCCAGGGCTTTATTCACTTAATTCCTTTGCATCGAGGCTGCTCCATTCCCAAGAGAAGCTCCATCTACCAAACAGGACCTCTGCTTCCTCCAGACCTCTGGACCATGGATTTAGTGTCAGTTATGCCAGCAGAGATAAGACACCGAGAACAAAAGGCGTATCGAAAGAAAGGCTGACACAACCTCATACAGCATGTAAAGCAACAGAAAAAAACATTTGCAAACAGCCACAGGCTGAGTTCGGAGGGAGGGAGAGGAACGAGCCAACGTTACCTTGAATTCCCAAAGGTGCTTTCCTACACCGAAGGTAAAAAGACCAGAGACCCTACTGCTTTTCAACTGCGCAGACAGGCACATAAATCACTTGGCTATGTTATACAAGCCCTTGCCTCTTGCTCTGCTACCTATTCTGGGCTATCAGCCAGCAAGAATACATTCAGAAGGGGGGGGAAAAAAAAAAAAAAAAAAGCCTCCCAACAACATGACTCTGCAGAAGGCACATCGCAGCAGAGCCGCAAGCCACGCCGCATCATTTTTGGTGCAGTCTCTTGCTTCCTGGAAACACACAGCACATTTCTGTTTCACCTGCTAAATAATTTATGGCTCGGAATTTGTACAAAACACTTCAATTTTTTTTTTTTATTTATTTATTTTTTTTGTCCTGAAGCAGCAATTACAGAGCAGGCAGAAGCAGGCAAGCCCACAGGAGTTGACAAAGATCTTGCAGCAGCCAGGCTAATTACAGCAAGTCAAATTAAAAAGCGGGGCTGCCCTGGCAGGCAGCAAAGGCTTACAGGATGCATTTTATTTTTCCCCTCCCCTAAGACATGATTTAACAAAGCGCTTATCTGGCTCTAAGGAAACCTGCCGCCCGTAATCTTCATGACGCAACCCCGAATTAGCAAACCAGATGCAGCAGGATCCGACCTCTCGAGGTTGCGTGGGGGGTCACCTGCATTACTCATCTTTCTCCCCGCGCCGGCGCTGAGCAGGACGGGGCATCGGGAGAGGCAGGACAGGCAGCGGCTCTCCTGCCTCGCTGGGAATGAGCTGCGTGCTGCCGCCTCAGATGCCGATTTCGCCCTCTGCATCGAGCCAGACCTCAGGAAACCCACGGACAACCCTGCTACAAGCACGCACCGTGGGTCGCATCCTGCTCTCCCTTTTCTTCCCACCTTCAGCATCTTTCCATCACTCATCTGGGTAACTACAGCCAGTGCGACCTGCACTACTGTAACAGCGCAAGGTTTGGTTTGGGGTTTGTTTGTTTTTTTTTTAAACCCCATCTCAAGCAAAGTGGCACTGGTGCTTTTGAACACCTCCAGATCTTCAGCTGCACATGTACTTCCAAGCTTAGGGACAACAGCAAGTCCCAGTGGGAGAAGGCTAAGCAGCGTTGAGCATCTGCTATTTATTCAGATTGGCACTTCTGGTCCCTAAAAAAAAAAAAGCTGCTCAGGTTTCATGGCTGGCACCACTGAGATCTCTGAAAGAGAACAGCAGGAGCAGGAGGACATCTTCAACAAAAAGGGGTGTCTGCTGGTTTGGTCCCTCGTCCTCAGGATTTCCCAGTAGCGAGCAAAACTAGACCTTTCTGGCTGATACACCCAGTTTCAGTGGCAAATGCAACAGAGTAATGAAGTGAGCTCTGCTTAGCCACTGGATTTTGGTTCATTACTCCAATACCAAAGCAAGCCGATAGGGTAACAAAAAAAAAAAAAAAAGAAAAAAAACAACAGAAAAAAAGGAATCAGTGCAAGACGACACTAAAGAGCAGATTAGGTTTCAAGCAGTTTCGGTGCTGCTCTCCATGCCCAACGCAGGAGCAGCTCTCGACACTGAAGCCAAGAGGGTCAAGCGGGACAGGGTGGCCACGATCCCAAAGAGCATCCCCAACTCAGCGTCAATGTCCTGCACCGCACAGGCAAAGGCGCTTCCCAGCCACCTTCACCTAATCCAACACGTGGAGGTTTTACGGTACGAGGAAAGCAGATCAGGCTGGGGAACGCTCTCGTTTTCACCTCCCCACATCGGGGAAAGGGCTCAGACAAGGGGACCTTCGCGCTTGGCTGCAAACAAACCCTCGAGCCGGCAGCACCAGGCAGCTGATGTGGGCATAACCCATCTTACTACCACCCAGCTTGATGACTCCATCTCAATGGTCACGTCTATGCTGTGGCTCCATCACCCTCTTTAAATAACTGCCTGCTGCAGGAGAGACCCTGTGGGCAATCTGCACGGTGAATAGCTTTTAGGGGGTCACAAGCTTCCGCGGCACATGCACGGAAGATGCGGCTGGGAATACAACAGCTCATTCGGGACCTAAACCCATTCGGTGGCCGAGTGAGTCAAAACACCAGCAGAAAGTTGGTGGATCAACAGGCATTTGTGTCCTGAAAGGGGGTGACACCTCGAGACAGTCATAATCTCGGGTTGTATACAGTGCCACCCTGCTGCCAGCCCTGCAGGGGAGGCAGCAATAAACCTAAAAAATTAAAAAATAATACTAATAAAAAAAAATAAAAAAAAAAAAAAAGAAGAAAAGACAAAAGCCAGCTAAATGCAGGGCACTTGACCCTGGCAGAGAAGAGCAGGAGCAGAGAGCTGTAAGCGAGCAGGGATCGACAGTGCTAAATTGATACTCTGGGAACGAGCAAAACCAGCACAATTTGGTAGAAACGGCAGCTGGCTCCATGGCGATGCCTTGGCACAGGTCGGGGAGCGGCTGCACAGCCCGCCGCCCTTCCCGAAGGTCAGCTGCACCCTCCACCAACCAGCACCAGGAAGGCGCTTGCAACATTAAAGGAGAAAAATAAAATTATAAAACAAACCCAGAAAAACAAATAAACTGGTCTGGAAGTTTTATGGTAACTTTGCAGACAGGAGGAGTCCATCTCCTGCCCCGCTCACTGTAAAAAGGATCAAGTTACTCTGAAAAAAGTTGCCCGTGAGAAGAGTATCGAAGAGCAAAGCAAGTTTCTGCTTCTTGCAACGTGACCAGCTATTTCAGCTGGTTTGGGGTTTGTGAAACCGAGAGTCCAGGGCTTACCCTGCTCAGCAGTCCCTTTACTACATCTCGAGCGCGAAACGCAGGCAGCCGAGCGTGCCAAAACAGCAGCATCAGCACATCTGGTCCCCATGAAGGAAAACCCAGCAGCTACTCCTGCAGCCAGCACCGACCAGAGCTTGCAAGCATCCCCGGCAGCCACGGTTTTGGTCCGAGCAGATGAAATCCCCCAGGCTCCTGAAAGCCCCGAGTCAAAGCAAGGAGACATCACGCCGGTTCGAGGTGAGGGCATCGGGGGAGATGATGGAAACTACCTTGCGGCAGCTGGTGGCTGCCCACAGCCCACGCCAAGCAAGACAAACCACAACCAACACCCGCCTTACGCAACGGCTGCCAAGCTGCTATCGCTCAAAAACCAAGCGGCCGGGCGGATTCGGGTTTGCTGCACCAGTAAGAGACCCACCAACTATTGACTTGAACGTACTTCCATCAGGCTGGAAAGACATTAACTCCTCGCAGGGCCAAGGGGAGTTGCCCAAAATTTCGAAGATGGAGATGTCGGATGAAGAAACCCTGGCCAGTGGCCACGGGAGCATCCTGCCAGCTCACGAGCAAACGGGAATTTTGTCTTACGGCTCGTTTGCGCGTACACGCAGAGGTTGAGTACACGCGTGCACAAGCAATATATGCGGGCGTTTGCTCACAGTCTCAGCTTCATTTTGCAAAATTGCTGGTTTATTTCCCTACACCTTGATACCACTCTTCCCCTCCCACCCCCCGCGCCTCTTCCCTCTATACTTGCCATTCCCAACTGACCTCCAGGACCCCAGCTGGAGCTCCGTATCTCGAGCTCCCCATCAGCATCTCATCTTCCAGATGTGCAGCAGCACTCTCCTCTCCCAGTGGGAAACCGGCACTCGCTCGGGAGCGCCCAGCCAGCACCGTGCACGGACCCCGGCTGCTCCACCACGGCGCAAGGTTACCCTTCGCCTTCAAAGCAACGAGGCTGTTTCCTGGGTAATGCCCTCCCAGCTTTAGATTATTTTTTTGTTTACTCAGATTCCTGTCGAGCCAGCACCAGCTTGCTAACATCCACCTTGAGTTCAAGAGCAAGTGGACTCCTCGGTTACACAACCCAGCCGCAGCAGCTGCGGCATGTACCTGACACACCGAATTACCGTCTCTTCCCCAAAAAAACGGGATGTAGCCCTAAAGCGCTGATGGGGAAGGGCCCTACCTGGGCAGGTAAAACCTGGAGGCGAACCCACGGGATAACATTTCCGTGTTAAGCCAGGGCAGCTGCCTTCAATTAGCAGCTGTGAGTTTTGCTGCCTGTCCAAGAAAAGCAGCCGGGAGGGAGGGATGGATGGTCGGACGGACGGACCCCAGCCCAGTGCGGAGCTTCGGGAGCGGGTCAGGGGGGCGAAGCCAGGATCCGCTCAGACCTCGAGATGCCGGCACAGCCCCGGGTGATGAAGCCTGCGGGGGGGGATGCCGCCCTCCGCAACGGGGACGGAGAGGATGGAGCAGGGGACGTCGCACCCAGCCAGGCTTGGGTGGTGCAGGGGCCGGGGCGGGCAGCACCCTCACACCGCCCCCCCCGCCCCGCGGAAGGCCCAGGGGAGCTCCGCGGAGGGACGGGGAGCAGCAGAACACCCAAATACACGCCCAGCTCCCCCAAAACACCCCCCCACCACCACCAGCCAGGCAGCACGCGTGTCCGTATGTGTGCGTCCCCCCCCGCCCCAGGCAGGAGGGGGCGGGCGGGCGGCCCCCGCACTGCAGCACATC
>JANXJC010000017.1:23567324-23597938 GCA_027564655.1 Leptodon cayanensis | reverse complement strand
ATCATCTGTGCCCGCTAGACCATGGTACAGAGTACCTCGTCTATGCGCTTTTTAAATACCTCCAGGGATGGTGACTCCACCACCTCCCTGGGCAGCCTATTCCAATACCTGACAACCCTTTCAGTAAAGAAATTTTTCCTAATATCTAACCTGAATCTCCCTTGCCTCAACTTGAGTCCATTTCCTCTTGTCCTATCTTCTGCCACCCGACAGAAGAGAAGGCCCAGGTCCTTCCAGGAGACGGGGATGGAGAGGGGGTTTCAGCGTGGGCCCAGGGTCTGACCAGGGCAGGGGTGGGGGAGGCCCCAGGTGAGGCCCGTCGGGGCCTTCAGGGTTTGCGAGCGCACCCAGTCGAGGGATTATGTGACTTCTCCGCATTGCTGGGTTGTCGATACAGGAAAACATTCAAGCACCCGATTTCCAGGGCCTGCAGAAACCCTGCTGACCAACAGTCACCTTCTGGAGGCATCTGGAAGGCAGGTGAAACAAGGGAGGGTTTCAGTGCCACACCAAAGCCAACAGCGCAGAAGCCCCTGTGAATGACAGAAAATCTGCAAAAAAAAAAAAAAGAAAAAAAAAGTGGTGTTCTTGCTCTACAGGAGTGTGGGTTTCATCCAAACCCTTCTGAAGCCCGCAAGAAGCCTCCCCCTGACTTCAGGGAGGTTTGAATCCAGCTAGAAGGCTCCTCTCCCAGCCAAGGCAGACGACTTCTCCCCGTACGTTCTCCATATCTAATGCTGGAAGGGAGCGACGACCCTCGGGAGCCTGGGAATGAGCCTGGAGAAGAGCTTCCCTCCCAGAGCCGGGGTGGCAGTGGTGGGACTGCTGTTCCCAGGAGGGGACATGACAAACTGTCTCACACGTGCAGGGAGAGGACCTTCCTCCCTCCACAGCTGGCCGTGCTGCTGCGCAAGTGCCGCAGAGCCCTGCTTTGGGCTTTGCCTTCCCCCGGGGCCACCAAACCCGGGAACAACGTGCTCTTCCCAGGAGGTCAAGGAAGGGGAGCTTCATCCCAAACAGAGATCAGGGTGCAGAGCAAGGCCCAGTAAGGCTGCCCAGAAGGAAACCTGGGATGCCTATCACTACGTTTAATTCGAAATAAATTGGGCAAATAATAGGCAATAACACCACTGGCTCAACACCAGACTTGTGGATGGTGGAGGGGATTTTAAGTTTTAAAATGTGCAGCTTTCTGATGAAATAGGAAGAAGAATAGGAATGAATGGAGAAGTCTTGCCCCAGTGGTGCAGAGCTAACCGGGCTGGTTGTGTCTGGGCTAGCAGAGGGTTTGAAATGCCCCAGCAGCATCAACCCACGCTGGATCCATCGGCAGTGTGAAGGGCAGTGTTCAGATTGTATTAGGGAAAAGCAGAAAAATAATCATCCAGAGGATGGAGTGACTCAGGGGATTGGCAATAAGATGGATCATGTTACTGCCGTGGAATGGATTCCAATTAGTTACATCCGCTTTTAATTAGTATTATTTATACAGAACCTAAAGGCAATCCACAGATTATCCAAAAATGTGTGGGCTGATCTGTAAATCTCCCATCCCATCCCCCCTTGCAGCCCTTGTAATGAAAAACACCAGTCACGTTGCCTAGACTGGTTCATACTGGCTGTGACATAAATTGCTTATTAACGTCCAACTTGCTGCATGTCCACTTTTCTTGATCTTTGGAAGGGAAATAGGGAAGCAGTTGACTGAGGTTGGAGTTTCATGTTAAGTGTTTTCGGTGGCAGCAGCAGCTCAAGAAGTTCCTCCTCGCCTCCGTGCATTCGGTTCCTTTTTCCCCCTTGTGCCACCCTGTGAGTCATGCAAATACAGGCCTGCGGGATCAAGCAGGTCAGCGAACTGGTAACTCTGTTAAAAAAGCAAGAGGGAGGGTATTTTTAATCAGAGTTGGTGCACCTCGCTGCTCATATTGACCAGAGATCCCTGGGTCTCCGCTAAGATGGTGGTGGGAGTCCGAGTGAGTGATGGAGGAACATCCACTGACCTGCTTTGCCACCAGAAATCATCTTCTCTTCAACAGGAAGCTCTCCTCTCTTGCAAGGAAAAGCCAGTGGTCCTGCTTAGTCATCTGAAGCTGTTTAAAGCACGTTCATGAAGTGGGAGGAATTATTTTGCCAAAAGAAGTATTTTGGGAAATGTTAAATAATATGCTACAGAACCATCACTTGCTTTTTCCTGTAGAAACCAGAAGCATGCTGGCAAGTGATTTCTCATCACTTATTTGCAATAAAAGAAGCCAGGCTAATGGGGCAGATGTATTTTACTTTTGGACTTTCTCATTCTCTCTGTACGTGTACAATCGCTTCCACATATCCGGTAGAAACAGAACATTTCTATGTTCTGTTGCTGTTATGGGAAAGTAGCTGCTGCTTTGGAAAAGTCGCAACTCCAATTCATACAGAAACCACAATTATCACTTGCATTAACATAAATTGGGAAGTTAAACCAACAAAGCCCATAGACTTCCCTGGGTGAGGGAAAGGAGAGTTTGGGTGAGAGTTCTTGCTCTTCTGGCCCTCCTTATGATCTCCAGGAAATTGGGAAGGGAAACGTCTACCAAGAGCAGATGTTCCCAGCAGGAAAATATAGATAGATATATACACACACATACATATAAACACAGTGGTTTCTAGCAGGATCCATGGCAAATGCAGGATTGCCTGCAGGAAGGTCTTTTGGGTGGTTGAGGTGAGATGAGAAAACGTTGGTCTTCCAGTGTGAGATGGCAACTGAAAAAGAGCATGAGAATGTCCTCCAGATCAGCAGACAGAGCAGCTCCCCCGTGGCCGTTTGTCCACACTGGGACAGAGTGCCCTTCTGCCGTCTCCTTATGAAATGAGCTTTTCTCACCTTACCCTGTGGGAAAACAAAATCACGTTCTCCGTTACAGAGCCAAGATGAGCCTGGGTCTCCCTGTAGAGAATCCAGTTCCTGCCTAAAACTTCTCACCAGCAGCAAGTTGCTTTTATGTATTATTTTGATTCCATTGACCGAGAAGCATCGTGAAGGAGAGAGATTTCCTTAACGAAGGTGTGTTATCACTGATGGATTTCCTGCCTAGGTACCCCATGGGATGTCAGGGCAAGGAGCCGGGGAGCCAGAGGTGGGAGGTGGGAAATGAAACACGGCACTGTTCGATGCAGGTTTGGTCGCCGTCGCTCCTGAGCTCATCTCTTTTCTGGAAAAGGCTGATGCACAGCTGAAGAGCCTGTTTTCCCGGAAGACCTTAAGAAAGGAGAAGCTCAGCAGCTGTTGGCAAGGCTAAGTGCATAAACAAGACTTTAACCCTGCGTCCAGGGTAACGGCTGTAAGATAACCAGCAGGTAAGATGGGGAGATGCGGCTGCACGTGAAGCACAGCTGGCGCTGCATCTTTGCCCCTGGCAAGAACGGGGAGAGGGGAGCGTGGGGCTGGCATGTCAAATCCTTTCCAGGTCAGTGACTTGCCGTAAAGAAGCTTCCCTTCTGCCCCCAGAGCAGTACAGTAACACAAGCGCTGTAAAGCAGAACAGTTTATCTCCTTCTGAAAGCCACGGCTGCCCGCGCAGCGCGTTCAGCGCAGGTGGAGCAAGCCCAGCAGTCATGTCTGCACCTTTCAGAGGAAAAATAATGAATATATGTAAAGTTAATGCCTCTTTTGGGGGGGTGGGTTATCCCTTTGATTATATGGAGCCCTGTTTTGCAGGGCGTCCTTTGGCTCAGCTGGGGAGGGAGGCCCAGATTTCGAAGCCTGGAGACTCATGTCAACGTCACCAAAACCACTATGACTCTGGGCACATCGTACAGTGCCCTTATTCACCTTCCTACTGCTCCTTGGGTGCAAGTGCTCTGGGGCTGAGGCGTGAATGGTGCCTAACAAAGCAGAGCCTTGCTCTCAGGTGGGCCATCTTGATGGTCATGAAGTTGCAAATGAAAAATTACGAAGATCATTTTTACGCGTGTATCTGAAAGCCTTGCTATGTCCCTAAGCTTACATTGGAGAAATCAAAGCAGCAAATTAAGTGGTATAGCCACGATCAGAGAGTTGGCAGCAAAGCCGAGAGCTTCACACTAAAGCAGAAGACTACGTGTTGTCTTGCTCCTTTGAGCCCAGCACAGCCTGAGTGGGATGGAGAGGTGGCAAGGGTGACGGGGTGGTTTGCAGAGCTTTCAGAGAGCACTGCAAAACTTAGTAGGAGTTTCGCAAAACCAGTTGCTTTCCTGGGAGGGTCGTGCGCTCTTGTGGGTCCAACATCGCAAAAAGACACCGAACAAGCCCCCTGCAAATCTGTGATTCGTGTCAGCTCTGGACACAAGGTCCCTTTTGTGTCAGATTACCTGGCGCACTTGATGCTGCCAGCTTTGTGCTTTGTGTCACCTGCAGAAGGGCCATCGGAGTGGCACGGGCAGCCACTGCCTAATCCAGCCTAAATCCTTCTGGTACGGAGGTGAAGCACCAAATAACTCTCACCACCGCTACCCCAGCAGGCTTCATTTCGGCTCAGCCCTGCACAGCACTTTTTTTGCTTGAGCGAGAGCTCAAAGCCAGCCTTGGGGTTTTTTCCCAAGTGACCTTGCTCAGCCACCCCAGCTGTACCCAGTGGGGCGGACCTCATTACCAAGTGTTCATAGATAATTGTAGTCACAGCTCAAGGTCTCCTCCCAACCCCCTGATGTTGAAGGGGGACCCCACGGTTCTGTTGCCTCGGGGCTGAGGGCACGCAGGGCTGTGCACCTGTCTGTGCCAAGGGGGCTACGGCCACCAGATAACGGTGTTCATGGCAGGAGGATAGATGGGGTGAGAAGGAACTCGGAGGGGCTCTGCTGGCCCTGCACTGTGCATCATGTTTGACGTGTTTGCGCAGGATATGGAATTATCCAGGGCAGTCACTAAGGGTGACTGCAAAGAGATGCAAAAAGCTTAAAATAACGCCTGACCAGGCAATACAAGCACACGTAAAACTCAGTGTCCTTGAAGAGGGGCAAGGACTCCCTCCACGTGGGTTACTGCCAGCGAGGAACAAGGTCCCAGAGCCTTTCAGAGGCATGGCAGTGGGCGAGGAAGGCAAACAACCTCCCCTCCATCTGTGAGGATGACGGTGGGTGTGGAGGAGCCCCTGGGTGAGGAGGGCTCAGCAGGCACTGTAGCATGGGGGACATGAGGCTGAAATCACGGACGATACAGAGAAAGCCAACAGGGAAATTAGTAACGTATCACTCACGGCTTACGTCGGTGACGGAGCCTGGGAACATGTCGGGTCTCTGAATCACCGGTATTTGTGCAATGTCAGTCCCGGCAGCGCTGGGTGTTCCCCGCTGCATCGGCTGAGTGCTGCGAGGCAGCCTTTTCCCCGGAGCGATCGGTGGTGGATAGCACGCACGGAGCAGCCTGCTGTGACTGTAGGCATCTGCCTGGGGCCCAGGCGGTGGCTGGATGCCCTTGGCACCGTGGGCTTGGAGCCATTTTTGCATCTTTCGTGAGCTCCCGCAGTCCAGCACAACTTTAAAAGCCTCGCCCAAGTTTGGCTGACTCGAGTCAGTTCAGGCTGTTTAATCATCACATAAGCAGACATAGCTTAAAGACTAATGTATAGACTTAATGTTGATTAGAGTAGCTTGGTGGGTTGTGTAAGGAGCTGGTTATGCCATGGAAAGCTTTCAGTGGAGATGAAGAGCCAGGGAGCAAGACCTCCAGCACAAGGGAGCTCAAGCCTGACTTTAAGCGCCAATTTAGGAGGCAAGAAGAGCCTGCAGGAAGCTCCCTGCAGTCTGGCACTCTCCTGCCTTCGCACATTTTTACTGAGTGCAAATCCTCCTCCAGGAAGTTTTGTATTAGCCCTGGTGCTAAATTACTCTGGAGGAGAGCATCTTTAGTGCAGATTATTGCTGGAGAGATTAACGCCCTTCTCGGGGCTTGATGTGCAAAGCAGCGCAGAGGTCACAGGCCAGCTCACGTGAAGGACACGTCCCTCCCATTTCACCAGCCTTTGGGTCCTTCCTAGGGACTCGGCAGTTTTTCTCTGTTCCCTGGCAGCTTTTCAGACCCTCTCCTGTGATGGTTTCTGGCCCTGTTTGCCACCACAGTTATACTCAAGCTGGATAAGAGGGAGAAGGGAGGATAAGTCCCACTCCCCGAGCTCAAATCACCTTCAGCCATGGCTCATACACATCAGCTTGAACCGACCTAAGAGCTTGCCACTGCCGAACAGGGAAGTCTCATTCCTGTCCTTTCTCCTGCAGCTCCAGGCCACCAGCCTCTGTCCTCCCCTCTGTCTTAGCCCTCACACCGGCCGATTCAGCACCGACTTAGCAGAAACCTGTTCCCTTTTCTCACTCATTATTTTTGTGCCATATTAGTAGTTTGGGTTTGTGGGGGCTGTGCAACACCAAAGCTGATACAAGGGAGAGCAACGGGGCAGAGGTGGGAGGATGGTCCCAGGCAGCCCGTGGGTGAAGGATGCACACTATGGATGCGAATGCTGCATCAGAGCCGATTCCGAAGTTATATGGGGTCAGAGAAAAAGCAGAGATAGTCATTTGGGGCTACAATGATAACTGGGGTGAAAGGTCTGAGACTGGGGGAACTGGGCAAAGATGTTGGCAGGTTGCTGGGACAATCCCAACAGCAGCTGGGGAATGACCACCATGGCACGGCGATGGCTGGGAGGTGCTGTGGGAGCTCTGGGGTTGCTCCAGGCCTTGCCTGTAGCTCACCTCACCCTGAGCTCTACCCCATCACTGCAGGGTACTTGCTGTTTGAGTAGCAGTGTAGCAGTTAGCAGTGGGATGGTGGGATGCCCAGTGCCATGCCTGTGAGATAAGCTTGGTTAGAGGTAGCACAGGGCTGAATGTGTAGCCACCATGATTCCCGCTCTTAGCCCTGTTCTTTCCATTTCACCTCTGGGAACCTCCTCTTCAAGCTCTGAAGTGTCTTCAAGGAGCAAGTTGTCCTTGAAAATGAGCCAGGGCACAGCCCTAAAAGCTCTAGATGCTGCCCTGTCTAGTGGTAATGCTATAATAAATGCAATCTTTCTGGCAGCAACAAGAGGGCAATTAAGGAACCTTTTATTTCTAGGGGTCCTTACAAACACATCACTAATCTCCAGCCAGAAACCTGGGAAAATTTGGCCAAACCAGCCTGGGTACTCAAGGGACTAGCCTGCCCTGCAAGCCTTTCCCCACCATTCTGCCTCTTCTCCTTCCCCCACCGCCATGCCCCAGCCATCCTTCCCCTGCTTACCCTTCCCATCTATCCTTCCCCACTTGTGAACAAAGAAACTTAACAAAACAGTGCTCCACTGAAAGGAAGAGAGGCAAGGGAAACAGGAAATCAGATAATATAACAATAAACAACCACCCCATCCAAAGTACACAGAGAAATGTTCAACTCTCCCTTTCTCTTTGCTTTTCCGGGGCCCCCTAGGAAAGTTGGCTACTGCCTCCATCCCGCAGCCTCCCGCTGTGTTCAGTTCACTGATCTCAAGCCTCAGGCTATGCCTTTCTCCCAGGCAGCAGATATCCATCCATCTGTCCTCCCATCCATCTGTCCATCCATCTGTCCATCTCTCCATCCATCCAACCACCCCCATTAGCCACTACTCATCATTAGCTATTCAGTGATGCCCTTAGCAGAAACCCCGTATTGTCCTCTCTCAGAAGAAGACTCCCTATATAAAGTCAAAACCCAAGGGCAGCCCATTTTTTATGCACAATTTCTGATAGCCGTTGTGTTGAGCTAAGGTCTCAAGGTCATGGAGCGAGAGGAATTTGACCCAGGAACGGGAGTGCTTGCGGACGTCCAGTTTCCATCACTGGGTTCACCTTGCGCTCAAGCAGGAGTGGAAGAGGAGAGACTCAGAGCAGGAGCACGGGGAGGTGCACTTGTGGCCACGTCGCCTCCTGAGCGACGTGATGCCAGGCAAGGGACGAGCTGTTCCCCGGCTCATTATTGTTACCAGATGAGTGGGGGACTTTTACGATCGCGGGTTTTGGATCACGAAATGCTGATTGCGACAGAGAAAGGAGGGCTGTACTCCTTGTCCCTCCTGCGCCCCGCGTGACGCAGGGAGGGGTAGCGGGCACAGCCCCCTGCCCTCTCCCACAAGGCTTTGTTCCTAGGGGTGACGTGCAGCATCCAGGATGTGACTGTGAATCCCACCCCCCTGCGACGCCCTGCTCCGTCTGGGGCCATTGTGTGATGCCCAGAACAATATGTTGTGGTTAGGGATGCCTGGGAGAGCGCCGGGAGGCTCCCCGCTCCCCCTGCCTCTGCTGGTGCTGGGGGGGGAGGCAGCTTTCGGCCATCTGGTAGCTGTGGGTTTGGTGGAGGTCCCACAGCAAGGGAGAAGAAGCAATCAGCAGTCCTGTTCCTAGACAGGAAGGGCAGCGTTTGGCACCGACTTGGCCGCAGATTCACTCTGTGTCTTGGGCGCAGGATGCTCTCGGGCACTGGAGGATCACAGGATAGCTCATGTGGGAAGGGACTCTAGGAGGTCTCCAGCCCAACCTCTTGCTCATGCGGGGCCAGCTCTGGGGTCAGACCAGGTTGCTCAGGGCTTTACCCAGTTGGGTCTTGGAAACCTCCGAGCTTGGAGGCAGCACAGCCTCTCTGGGCGTCCTGTATCAGTGCTGAACTGTCCTCATAGTGGGAACATTTTTCCTCATATCTGGCCTGAACCTCCCTTGTTTCAGCTTATGCCTGGTGTCTGTTGTCCTCCCCTCATGCACCACTGTGTAGAGCTTGCCTTCATCATCTTCATGTCCTCCTTGCAGGTACTGGAGGTCACTATCAGATCCCCACCAGAGCTCTCTCTTCTCCAGCCCTGCACCCTTAGCCTCCCCTCCCAGGCCATGTGCTCCAGTGCCCTGACATCTTGGTGGCCCTTCACTGGACTCACGCCCATGTGTCCCTGTCCCTCTTGTATTGGGGGCTGAAAACTGGATGCAATATCCAGACGTGGTGTCAGCAGGGCTGAGCAGAGGGGAAGGATCCCCTCCCTTGACCTGCTGGCAACGCTCTGCCTAATGCAGCCCAAGAGGCTGTTGGCCTTCTTTGCTGCAGTGATGCATTGCTGGCTCATGGTCAGCCTGGTGTCCACCAAGACCCCTAGGTTCTTTTCTGCAGAGCTGCTCCCCCACCAGTCAGCCCCAGCCTGTGTTGTAGCATGGGGTTATTCCTTCCCAGGTGCTGGACTTGGCATTTGTCCTTGCTGAAGTTCATAAATATCCTTGAAGTATCAAGTCAAAGAGAGTGACCAGCCATCAGGTGCCTTGTGGGCTTGCCCTAGTCGCATGGATTTTTGCTTTGAAATGGTTTGGAAAGTCCCTTCCAGGACCTATCTGCATCTTAGGGAGTTCTGCTTATTTGGGAAGTTGTGATGGCTGGAAGATCAGGCAGTGATGCAATGTAGGCCAGTGAAATAACCAAGAACAGCAGAACCACGTCTCACAAGAAGACCTTCTGCACCACCCAGTGCCAAGGGGGGGACTTGTAGGGGACATCAGATAGGACTTTTCCTGCCAGCCCTTCATTGCAAAACACTCAGGAGTTAGGGGCTTCTGTGTCCTCCGGTGGCCACAGGACTGTCAGGAGGGAAGGGAAACTGTCCTTTCAGGCTTTGGGAGTCCGTTTGGCTGACTGGGTGAGATATCCCTCAACACACATCTGGTTTGTGCGGCCATTTTGAGGAGGCAGGGGACACATACTTGTGTGTGGCAAGGAGCGGATGGTCTGGACTTCTCTGTCCTTGCTTGATGGTTTATTCCCCTCGTTATGCAGGTCCCCCTGGGCGGAGCTGACCCTCAGAGCCAGTTTGGTGTGGAGTATGTTTGGCCCAGGATCTGTTAGTCATCTTCCTTTGCTGTGTGCAAGTATTTTGGCCAACAAGTGTGCTGGGAGATGGTCATGGCATTTGGTAGAGGCAAGGCAGAATAACGTTCTTCTCCACTAATTACCCAAGGAGCGACAGTATCTTTAAAGGCCATATGAAGTGAGACATGTAGGAAGATACCATTTCTTTTCTGTGGATGAAGACAAAGACCCCTTTGGCTCCTTTGACAAGGAGCAACCATTCTTCCCCAGCTTACCACAGCAGTGGTGCAGGGGCTCACCCTCACCATAGAAAGGTCCCTTCCCCGGACCAGAGTATTTATTCCCAGGACTTCCCCCGCCCCAGGGCTGCTCATTCATCTCTCGCAGACAGAACGGAGCCTGTCACAAGAGCAGATGCAGAGCAGGCAGAGCTCCCCATGAGATCCTTCACCACCAGAGATGATAAACAGATGGGGAAATCTGCTGGGAAATGCATTGATGTAAGAAGTAGGTGAGAGGCTGGAGCATTGTCCCCAGGGAGGTGGAAAATAGCTGAGAAAGCTGGACACAGAGACCGAGGCACAATGGCTCTTTGATTCCCCCAGACAGAGAGCTGCTAATGAACCGTTTCCTCTCCCAGCCCTCCCTGTGGGTCGGAGATGTCTTGCCCTGGGGTTATCTCTCACCCTGACTTCTCTCCGGGATTTCCTCTGACCCCCTTCAGCAAGCTGCTGGGCTCTGGTCATCCCAGGCTAACGTTCCTCGGAGCATCCCTCTGTCACCAGAGCTGCTGCGGCCGGAGGCATTGCTTTTCGGAGGATAACGTACTGCTGATACGGAGCATGGCCCCATGGAGAAGCCTCAGCCTTCCCACCCAGAGGGACAGGTGGGCTCAGGCACTTCTCCAGGACCTCAACCTGACCTGACAGCCCTCCTGGGAGGGGTTTTCACACCAGGGCTGCACCCTACTGCATCAAGCTTTCTTGGAAGAGTGGAGCCATCCATGCAATTGCCATCCATGCAATTATTTGTGTGTTTTGCACGATATATGTCTCCCTTTCCCTCCGAAAATTAAAAGGGGAGTAAGGGCCCCCATGACAGCCCACTCTCCCGGCAAGGCGGCCAGCTGCCAGGAGAGCGGTGCCTCGGGCCACCGCACTGGGCACATGTGGGACAGGAGCACGCCCAAGAAATTCATCCCTGCAGCATCTGGGTGCTGAGCTGGTCTTTATTATTAAATTTTAATTACTGGGGCTGAATTTTAATAGAGAAACTGTATAATTCCACTTTACGTCCCAGCCCCAAGGCCACATTGCTAGCATCAAAGAGTCCCTAATGATGAGGTTAGAGGTTTTTTGCCTAATGCAGCAAAAATTCTTATTGGATTTGGAAATACAGGAAACAAGTTGCCCTGGGGGAAGGGGAGGCAGAGGGCTGCCTGAGATGCAAAGCTGCCGGGAGGCTCTGACAGCCAGACATATATTGCTGTTTATAATATTTAATACCGAGAAACACTACAAAGTCCTTTCTTTATTCATTTCTCTCCCTAGCACTTCACAGCATGCAATAACTTGGATTTATAAATTAAACATGCTCCTTGTTTTAATATATCATCTACTTCTTATTCCACGATCCTATCATAGGTTTTTTAATTGCCTGTCATAGAATTGTGCATCCTTCTCGCAGTCTGGGAGTGTGAGCGTAACCATGAGTTCATTGGCCCATGTCAGTATTAAATGGTGCATTTAAATCTTCACATTAACAAAAGCGAGGAACACGAGCGGGAACGTGGAACAGTCATCATTAAAGAGAATTGTTTTCTGTGGCAAAAAATGAGGAAAACCAGACCAAAAATACAAACAGATTTTCTCCCCCCCCCCCCCCAAAGGGAAAGGCATTGCACAGTGGTTTAATTATTGCTGGGTTTATTTCCAACAGCTTGAACCCAGATTAGACTCCGAAGGGCTGAGGCAGGGGGCTAGAAGACCCGCTCCAAGGGTGGCAGCACACCCATGACCTGGTGCTTAAACAGGACCATCCAGCTCCAGACCCCTGTCCTGCTTCATTCGCTGCAAGAGACATGGCTGTTTGTCCCCTCTTCTGTGCTCAGCCGTGCTAAAATCTGTGCCACTGGTTGAGTCAGTCCAGCTGAGCTGAGCCTGCCGGAGCCTGGGAAGCCCGGGCAGGAGAGGGCACCGAGGAGGGAGATGCGGAACAGGGCAGCGGGTACCGTTCTGCTGCTGTGTTCAACCTTGGTGCGCTCAAACGGTGAGCGCTGTGCTGCTCCGGTCTCTGCACCCCAAAGCGGGTGTGCTGGGGGGAAAAGAGGCAGAAAAAGGCAGCTAGATGATTAACAGGGATGGAGCAGCTGCCCTGTTGCAATTTAATGTGATTTCCTCTTGCAACACTCTAATATCTGCTCTTTGTAACAGTTGGCTGTATCCTACAGCTTTTATCACAGCTTCTCCTTCCTGGCAAAACAAAGTTAAATCCTTCAACCTTTCTACTTTTTCATATCTTTATCTTTTTTAATTAATTAACATCTTTTTCAGAGTGTACCCTAAATAGGAGACTTGGTCCAACCGAGACCTTATCAGCGCAGAGGAAAGTTGAATAATTACCTCCTCTGGCTTACACACAACAGTCTTGTTATTGCATCCTGGAAAGAGATTTGCTTCTTCTGTTGGTGTTTTCCCAATGGCAGATTTCTCATCCTCGTCCTTTGTGACTTGCAGTACCTCCTCCATTTCTGCCGTACCGTCACCTGGTAAGAGCTCCCCGATGTGTACCGTGCATTTGATACGCTCCTCTAAGAGTCACAGTTTGTGCTGTTATTCTTTGGATTTCATCTTGTTCAATACAGGCTTTTACTCCAATTTTTCGAGCTCATTTTCAATTCTCATCCGGTCCTCCCCGGTGCTTGTGGTCCAGCATATTTTAGAAGTGCATTCCCTAAGCCATCGTTTAAGTCAGTAAATGAAAATATTGAATAGAAGCACCTTTATGCCTGATCCAGGAGGACACTGCTCAAAATCTCCTCCTCGTCTGGCTGAAAACCATCAGCAGTGACTCCAAGTGTCCTTTATTCAATTGTTCCTAAATTCACTTTCCCATATTTCCTTAATTTAAGAGAATTTGTGAAATGTCAGATGGGACTATTTCAAAAGCTTTACCTAAATCATGGCACATTTCAGCTGCCCAAGAGGGAACCTAAGCTGAACATTACTTTGGTTTGGGCAATTTACTTCTGACAAATTCACCTTCTCTTCTTATCCCCATATTCTCCTCTGGCTTTGTATCAACTGTTTGTTTAATAATTTGTTCTGGGAGTTTTCCAAGGGTCAAAGTTAGGCTCCTGGTGTATAATTCCCACTTTTTAAAGAGAGAGAGATTGTGCCTGCCGGTTTCTGCCCGGCGGGACCTTTCTTAGCCCCGGGTGGCTGGGAAAAGCATTGCAATTGTTTCCTCCGCTCACCTCCTGCGGGACCATCCTCCGCCTGTGCTGACTCCATCTCCTCCATCCCACCTAAACTGTCTCCAACCGGTTTCTTTCTGCACCACTCCTTGGTTTGATTAACGTGTAATTAAAGTGAATCAGCTGGCAACGAGGAACCTTTTTTGTGGACGCAGCACTGGCCTTTTCTGAGTCATCCCTTGGTCACTCTCTTTCCTCTTTCTTTTCCTTCTGATGTATTTATAGATCCTCCTGTTGCCTTCCCACCCTTGTTAGCTGAAACTCATTCATGCCTTCCCATACGGTTTCGCAACAGGGCGGTTTTGGTTGCAAGTATACGACGAGCTCCCCGGGGTTCCCACCTCCCTCCGCCCTGGGTTTGCAGAAAGACCACTGGTGTCGGGGTCGGTGGTCATATTTTCTGCCTTCCTCCTGGCAGGATAAACCACCTGGTGCCCTTAGGGCTCTCCCCTGCTGTGCCGGCCCTCCTGCTTCCCCAGGGGGTTACTCACGGCTTCCCCGCATGTGTCGAAATCAGCTGATTTGGGTCCAGAGTCCCTCTGCCCTTGCTCTTGCGTCTCCCTGTTTGTGAGAAAAATGAATTCTGCCACTTTGTGATCGCTCTCCCCAAAACCATTCTCCTCTCCGGTTCCCAGCCGGCTCCTCGTGGTCACAGTCCGATCTAGGTAGCTGTTTGTCCACCTGAGCCGAAACTTTATCCCCAGCTTCCTAGGGATCTGGTGGACTGTGTCTCTGCCTGTCTCATTTCCAGTTGTGGGTAATTAAAATAACATCCTTTGCTTTGACTGTTCCTGATAGTTGGAAGAACCTCTTCTACCTCCTCCTCCTCACATCTCCTGCCGCGGCCCCATGCCAGGCACAGCCGTGTGCCCTCCCAGCTCTGCCTTCCTTTCCTCTGCTCTTCCCAGATTACCTCTGTGAGGACATAAGTAGGTTTCCGTGCTGTGAGTTCGTTGTGCGTAATGTCATCGTTGTGGCTGTGTCTTAAGAATTCATGTTGTACTTAATTCTTTCCTGGATTCTTGGGGGAGGTTGTATAGACGTGGTGGGTAATCACTGCATTGCCCTTTTCCCTTCGTTAGGTCACCCTTAAACCAGCACTGTTATTTCTCCAGGAAAACTGGATTCTCCCCCACCTCCCATACTGATGTACCTCTGCCCAGGGTGGGGGGTTCTCAGCTGTGAAAATTCAGCCACCAAAATCTTCATCCCCAGCCAGAGCTGGCTGACACGTCTTGCATCGCTCATCCCAATGACCACTCAGTCTGAAGGCAGAGTTTTCTTTGTCTGGGGGGAGGACCACGCACCTCCCAGCTTTGATGTTCCACTGGCATCCCAGCCCAAGCACTCTTCATTTCCATTGCCACCCAGGGAGCCCCGAGCCCCCCCAAACCCCACAGGCACCAGGGGCTGGGGCTCACAGATTTCATCTTCCGCCCAAGCCAGCAGGTCAATCCAATCTGCATGGCAAACAAGACACCCAGTATATAGGAGAGGGGTATTTAAAAATGGAAATTGGGTTCTGAGATTGGCCCCAAACAGCTCAGGAAAATGTTATAATTAACTGTGAGATGCCACTGCAAATATTGCTGGCTGGAGCAAGAGATTCGAGCATCCTTTCTCTGGTCTTATTCTGCAATCCGAGAGTTTATTTACTGTACATCGCAAAATAGAGCCCTTCCTCCCTCCCATTTTGTTTTGAACAAACAATGCTATGTCTCTCCTGCCACTGCAGTATTAGAAAAAACTGGGTCATGCATATAATTCTGCAGAGGGAAACAAAAGGCCATTCTGCCCCTGTTGGATCTTGTATTTATGGATGCTGTGGCACATTATGGTAATTTTCACTTGAATCCAGCATATAATTAATAGCTAATAGTTTGGCGGTGGCATTTTTACATGCAGATTTGGGGAGAGATTCATGACACAGTGGACAAGGCAGTAAAATATGACTTACACATAAAACTGCTTGCAGAGTTTCCAAGGCACCAGATTCACATCTCTGCTTTGCCTTCTGACTTTTCACACATTCTCTCATTTTGGAGGGTGTTGTTAGTAACTAGTTCTTTCCTCTGTTTTTATTCTGTCCCTTTTTTAAAAAATTACAGCACGTCTGCATGCAAAACTGGATGGTCGATGAATTTATGAGAAGTATAATGTCGACATCTGTTCTGTACTCACGGAGGGACAATTTCAGGAAGGTGGTAAATTGTGGAGACACAGGACCATGCTCCCATATATGTGCTTGTAGGTTGTACGTGTTGATTTGGTAGATGCTCATGTACAAAGTGGAGAAACTCAACTTTGTCTTGGTGAACAGGCTGAAATCACCAGGAGTGAAAACTGGTGTAAATCTATTGATTTCTGGCACATTTTAATGTTTCTTTGTGCTCCTCTGTGCATTTAGCCAAGTATTCTCTCTTATATATGCACTCAGTGACTCGTTGCAGTAAGAGCAATTTCAGACTGAAGAGATGAAAATAAAAGCAAAAAAACCCCTAGAAAAATGTGTCCAGGGCTGTGACTGAGAACAGAAGCATTCCTGCTTTGCTGAGGTCAGGATGTGACACAACCACTCCCCTCCAAGCAAAGCTGAAGCAAAGAAGGTGATGAAGCAAAAATCACTGCCATTATCACCCTGGGATTATCATGCTTAATTCTGCAGGGTGAGATGAGGTCTCAGGAAATAAATGTTGTCTTCCAAGCCTGTCCATTCTTGCATGCTGCTGCGTTTCTCTGGCAAATCTGGGGTAACATATGGTCTAGGAAAGCAATGCTACAGACCCCCCTCTAACTTCCCCAGGCGCGCACACAACTCCTCGTGATTACACATCACCTAAACACTAGATATCTGCTGCACCTTTTTGTTTGTGTGTTTAGTTTTCGAATAACAGCCAGCTGAGGTTGTGAGTCTGCACTTCCCCATTACAGCATCTCCCGGTACTGCAGTCCTTATATACACCTTACCAAAGAAAGCCCTATGTGTGTCATTTCTCCTGACACTCCAAATAAATTGTGTGACTCAAGGCACTGGTAGGACTTGTGGAGTAATTAAGAGCACCAGCATCAGAGCTGATATTGCCCTAAGGCATCCCGTTCAGAAAGATTTTAAGCAGCCCAAGACCCGGCACACATCCCTGTGGCCTCGGGTGCAGGGCAGTTTTGCTCCTCCTGACCTGGAAAGCAAAACAGCGGGACAGCACTGGGAGCGATGGGTACAGCCTTCCTGCTCCTGGAGGACCATGGCAAACACCTGCAGCATCCCTGCCACCCCTCGTGACACATGGGGCTGGGGGATGTGGTCCCTCGGCGGTGCAGGTGGGCATCACCGGGGAGAGCAAGAGGTGCACGGGGCTGCGGCAAGGAGCTGCAGGACTGGCCAGCCCCTGCCCACCCTGTCCTGGAGGGGAGAAGACAGGTTGGGTCTGCTGATGATGATTAAAAATACCTTCTAACAGTGTCATGCTGTCACTGAAATAAGCGTTTTGCCACTCTGACTCATGGGGTTTTGGGGCTTAGGCAAATGACTTGATATGGCTTGTTCCCAGCCTGCTGTCTGCCCAGTGCCTTCCTGGCTGGTTTTGCTCCTACTGTAGCTGGTCTGCTCCAGATGCGAAGAAAGAAAAATGTGAGTAGAAAAGAGGGAGGGTGAGGCATACACACATTTCATTTTTATGGACCTTTCACTGCGTTTCATATGTCTTTCATATCATACACTGTGACATTTGCATATTCCCCGAAATGCCACCTAGGAAAGAAAATACATTAAGAAATAGCTTGACATAAAGAGTGAAGCGTCCTTCAACCGGGCTGGCTGGGAATGTGTAAGGCAGCCTGCAGGCACCGGCATCCCTCTGTGCCGAGCTATCCCCGGGAATTTCTGGGCTGCAGTGGCGAGACGCACCAGCTCCGCACTGCAGATCAAAGCGGCTCCTGCTCTTCGGTTTTGTCTTATGTGATCCAGCTGCCACTTGCAAGCAAAGCTGACGTCTGGAAAGTAGGAAACATTTTTGGATGGAGGTGCTCCCCCGCCCCCTCCAGCTCTGCTTGCGCTTTGTGCTGTTCATCCAACGCTTTAGACTTGCCATTTCTAGGAAACTGCAGGCAGACATACAGGAGACCATAATAATAATAATAATAATAATAATAATAATAATAATAATAATACAGCTGAAGGCAGTTAGTGCTGGGATGCAGATAGCTCCTGGTTCTGGGAAGCTCCCTGGGCCAGGCACGTCAAGGCAACAGGAACCTGGACAGGCTAGTGAATGAATTTACCCTTCAGATACATGGACTTTAGGGCTAATATCACACATTCTTCACCGAGGAACTGCTGTTTGTAACCTTTAACTGGGTGATTGGTGGTCTCTGCTGGGAACAAAATAGCTCTGCAGTTGTAGCTGACAAGTTTGGTACAGACCGACAAGACAACCCTTCTTATCCCCTATATTGTATATGGCTTTAGACCTGCTATGGCAGTTTGGGTGTGAAGCTCAGTCCGTAGAGGCAATCAATCAGCCCCAAAGCGTACGTGGCACTTTGTACCCTAACCCTGGCTGGAGGCCTTACCCACCACTTGTGTGTGCCCTTCCCAGGGGAAAGGAGGCGGGATGCTCCAGAAGTAAATGTCTGGCCTGAGCACAGCCCTGGGGCTCTCCGGTTCTGGGCTCAAGTCCAATGCTGGAGCTGACCTGTTTCATGCTCTTGGACAAATCCCTGCCACGGGGATAATCATGCCCGATGCCAGCCTCTGAGGGGAGCACGGAGGCTTCGTTAGCTGATGTTTAGGAAAGGCTTTGAGCAGGAAAAGTGTATTCAGCATTAAAAATGAATGAGCATCAGCAATGCCAAAAATGTATGTGATAGAGGGAGGGAGAAGGACGATATTGGAGGAAAAATGCTCAGGGAGCAAAGAGCTGGCCAAGCAGAGCAAAAGCTTCGCTAGCGCCCAGGCAGAGGGCATGGCTGCAGCGGTGGCCCTGGCACAGTGTCCTTCAGGGACCAGTGGCCCAACTGGCTTGTCCCACCTTGCCCTGGCACACAGAGCAGTGGAAATCTCTCATAATCCTCCCGGGGACAGGCAAGACAGGGGAGATCTGCCAGCAGTACTGTCTTTCCATCATTTCCACGGCCCAGTCCTGGGACTCGTTGGGCTGAAGACACCTCCCTTCCCCTGAGGCATGGGTAGTCCAGCAAACATCTCATGCTTTCCCCCCCACCACTGCCCAGTCTTACAGCTCTGGGCTTTCCCTCCCTGCAGGCTTCCTGTCCTGAGGCCGAGACTCTGCCGTGCACAGGAGGACACTGTCAGATGAAAGCCATGGCTCAGGTTCACAATGAGCTAATAGAGATGGTAGAGGAGAGCGTGGGGTGACATTTGTGTCGCCACCATCATAGACCTGAGCTTGGCCTTGGGTCTGTAACGGCCTCAAGGGACTGAGTGAGTGTGAAGAAGGCCTTTGTCAGGTTATCTGGGCCGTTGGTCCTTCAGCTGGCCCTGGAGGACTCACCCACACTCCACGGCACTGGATTTCCCTCAGGAAGACATGACCAGCAGCTCGTCAACTGTTTTGTGATCCTGGTGCCTAGGAAATTCTGATGGAAACTAGCAGAGTATGGGATATACCTTATCACCCCTGGCTACTCCCCACCCGCTGCCCCTCGAACGCTGCCCATCAGTAGCTTCTCCTGACATTTGATTCTGTTTCACGCTCACAAGCTTTACAGTCTCTCCCGCATTGTCTCCTTTTCTCTCTCCCCTGTCCTCCAGGCCATCCCATAGCAGCTTCTCTGACCACATCCCCCATATTGCCGGTTTGCCACTTTGGTAGGGTCGTTAGTCATCATTCACCATTGCTGGGATTTTCTTCATTTCTGTAGGGTCAGCCTGGTTTTCACCTGCAGCCAACCTGACTTGGTGTTGTGGGAGCTTAGTTTCAGCTGCGTCCAGAAGTTGCTCTTTCTACATTGTCATAAGAAGGGAAAGATCCCAAATTTTCCCATATTGGTGGATGGTCACAGCAGGTTCTGCCTAGGCGTGGAGAGCATGGGAGCATGTATGTCCTTCTCCTGTCCGCAGCATTGCTTTTACCTGCACACAAGCTCTGCAGCATGTTCCTCTCTGGCTAAAATCACTATCATCACTATACTTGATGCTTCCTCATCATTTCACCTAAAACCCACCCCTCTGAAGTGGGTGCATGCAGCCTGAGGGACACCTGTACTGCCCAGAGATAGGGGAGCCTCAAACCACACTAAACCTCCACTTATTTTGTGTTTTCCACCCTAGTACCCCTCATGACTTGAGCCATTCAAGTCAGCATGCTTGGGCTGGAGCGGCTCTTAAAGTGCAGAGGAGACCTCAACTCACTGATGGGACAGGCTGTACAGCTGCCTGATGGCCACACGCGGGGACAAGCAAGAGGACGGATGTGGAGCTGGTGGGAAGGGGGAATGGGACATGCCTGCCCCTCGCAGTGGCAGCCCATTGAAGGCACGTGCCAGCTGTGCAACTGTGTCCTCAATCCAGCTCACCAAAACGATGTTAGCCAGTGAACCCTATGGAAATCAGCAGGCATTGGGCATCTGAATGTCTGGGGAAATCTTCACGGCCGTACAGGATGTCTTGGCAAAGTAGGGTCTTCCCTGGTGGGGGTTAATAATGAAACAGCTAGGCTGCCCTTCCAGTCTGGGAACAAAGATGGGGATGGTTGAGGCCACACTGAGGAATGACAGTCATACAGCAGCACCGGCTACCTTGAAATGGGAATACAGGCCTCTACCTATCGGGTTCATCAAGCAGATCTGCTTTTACAGGGTCTGTAACAAAATTACTGAGCATACAGCAGGTCCCATACAAGAAACAGCCCCGTGAAGCCTGCCTCATTCCTCCTCCCACTTCTCCTAAGACTAAATGTCATCCTCGGTCCAAACCAGGAGGATGGACCTTCCTTGGCTTCCAGAGCAGGTCAGCATGGAGATCTCGCCACAGGGAACCGCAATCGTTGCAAAATCGTTGCGTTTGTGGTGACGTTAGCTCAGGCTTTGCTGTGAAGAGCTGCGTGTGAAAAGACGTGGAAAGGAGGAAGTTTCCTACAGCTGAGAGCCTGAACGCAGCCATGACTGAGGAGGCAAACCTGCTGACTCACACAGTTTCCCTGCCGCTCTTCAGGCTCCATCTCACACCGCAGGGAACCTGCTAGCAACCCTGTCCAGAGCACTCCTCCATGCAGCTCCTCCTGTCCCTCCTAGGCAGCTCAGCTCTTGGCCAGTGGAGACACAGAGGCTCTCTCTGCAACTCCAGCAGATTTCCCAAAGGCTTGGATGGGAAAGGACCTTATAACCCTTCTCTTCCCAGCCCTCTAGCAAAAAACATCTTTGATCTCTTGAGTATTACGACTATATCTCCCTTGTGATGTGGTTCTGTGAGAGGGAAGGAAATGTCCTTTGGTCCCAGTACGCAGGTGAAGGTATGGCTCTCATGCACACATGCTAAAAGTACACTGTGCCTCGTGCTCCCGGGGAAATGAGGACACTTCCTACTCTCTCCCTGAGGAGCACAGCTGAACCACTTGCAGTGAAAGTACTGCCAAGCTTCCCAGATGAACCGCGTGTCACTTCCCACGTCTCTGGAGTAGCAGCTCTGACATCAAGTTAACAAGTGCTGCCAGCACGCCAGGAGCATTCACCCTTTTCCATGTTTTTCCAAACCGAATCCTAGCTTTGAGCTCCTTTGAACTGGTGACTCACCATTACTGTAGAGCGGTGAGGTGGAGCAAACTATATGACACCCAGGACAGTTATAGTAGGGACCAGAAGAACCTCTGGAGCAAGTCCTTGGACCCATGTTTCGCATCACAGTGGGTGCCCACAGCAGTGGGATCTGCAGAAGATTGGTACTATAGGATCCAGGTAGGATTGAGCACAAGGTGCAGCAGGACAACAAGGTTGTGCTGTAATCAGAATTCCTGCTCAAAAGCAGCTTTCCCACTAACAGCGCTGGGTGCAGCCTTACACAACCGTAACTTTCCCAGCCAGCCCACTCCTTATCGAAGGGGAGGGGAAGGAAGGGAAAAGGAATGAAAACTGTTTGATATTTCTCACATAATGGAGAGAGATTCAGAGGATGGGCATTGGCCATGGGGCTTCAAAGACACATCTTCAAGTTTCTTTTTTACGATAAACATCATGTGTGACCCTTGGCAAATCATAAACTTACATTCTGTTGGAACATCTAGTTTGATTTCTTGTTTGACACTGAATTATAACATGTAACCAGCTCCTCCTGTTGAGTTCAACAGCTTGTGTTTGACTAAAGCACAGATTTCCCATCTGTTCTTCAGCCTCAGTCCTTTTTGCTGCGACGTCGCACTGCGAGCTGGTACAGATGATCCCCCTAAATCCCTCAAATCCTTTTCTAGATACATTGAGTCCCCATCCTACAGCCACTGGCTGTGTCCCTCGTTGCCCAGTATATCCCACTGCATGGAGTGATATTCATCCTATGCTGCTGGAAGAGATACAGGCCACAGTACAACTGCTCTGTCACTGCAGTTACCGATTATCCCACCAACCTTTCTGCAATCCCCACCTTTCACCAGCAATGATATTTATTTTTGCCCTCAAACTAGTGGCAGAGTTGAACAGTACTGGAATTAGCAGCTCTCCCTCCAGTTTCCAGTTAAGGAAACTAAATATTTTATTTTGCCTGGAGCTATCTGCACCCTTTCAGGCTAACTAGGTGTTGCACAGGTTATTCCTTTTGGTAGGCCTGGATTATCCTACACCCCGTGAGGCTCTGACATGTGGGCTACTGCCCTATAGCAGCCCCTCTGTGGGCAGACCTCAAGAAGAGACCATCTTGTCTTTAACAGAATAAGGGAAAGAAGCTGCTGGGAGCAATGCAGTAGAAGGATATGGAAAGTCTTGGGCTTTGGCTTAGTGTAAGACCTTGGTGTCCTTTCCTACAACCTTGCTTCTTGCTTTTCTGGAAAATGGGCACAGTGTTCCCTAAAATTGGCACAGTGATCCCTCCATGTCTCAGCAACCAGAGATATGACAGAGGGCAGGTAAGAGGGCTGGCGATATCAGAACAGACAGGGAACCCTGATTTCCTTAATATTAAGCTGGATTTGCAGAGTTGTTTTCATGTGGAATTGGAGGCAAACCTCAAACAACATTAAAGGAACCAAAATCCTGCACAGTTTTGTTTTGGAAACACAGCAATTTTTGAAGGCGAATCTGGCATCCAAGATACCTGGCAGTGTTTGGGTAAAAGTAACCAGATTCCCAGTGATCTCAGGGCTGCTCAGGGGAGGGGGAGCTGCCTAGACAGACCATGGCAAATGCCTCCGTTCAATACAATAGGTATGTGGAGAATTGTTACTGATTGCTGGTTTTTGTTATTTTATTATAGAGAGCCTCTGAATTTGATGTCCGATTTTGAAGAAGGTCAATGATAAAGGTCATTGAGAGGGGAAGGAGGGCTAGTAGGAAAGCAAATGACCAATTTCATACCCTTCAAGGGGGCTTAGCCAGGCCCACCTCAAATTACTGTGAGGCTGGCAGAGCACACAGGTGCAGACAAGGCTGGGAATGGGACCTGAATTGATGAACAACCATTTCTTTCAGAAGTGGCTTTTTTCTTTCATTCCAACACTCGGGGGCAGCCAGCCCATATAGCCATGCAGCCAGAAATCCCCCACCCACATCACTCCCCTCATTGCTGAGGGTCTTTCCGAGATGTGTCTTGTTCCGACCGTCCAACACGGGCAGGAGTTGCCGTGAGCACAAACCCGAAATCCAGCTCTGCCCTGCACGCCACCACCCCTGCCTCTGCTCCTCCAGCCCACCGGCCCTCGTTGTGCACAAGCTCAGGGTATCCCGAAGTTAATCTGAGGCTGGGGGCTACCGCCAGGAGTAAATGTCATTGGTTAAGTAGGGACAGGGGTTCTACTGCTGAGAGAAGCAGCTCTAAAGGCCCTTTGCTTCTCCATATCAGAATTTAAAATTCAGGGGTATGCTGGTACCGCTAGGTGGTGAAGGAGCTGCTGCATTCCCTGCTGCCATGTACCAGCAGGCTGAGGTGAAGATGATGTTCAGGGAGGGAGATGTTTTAAGGAAAGTAGAGGCTCAGCTGAGCTTTTGATTACAGATTTCAGCCCTTGAGTGCTAACACAGTCACGGTCCTGAGGTGAATCGCCATGTCAAGGTTTTTAGACGTAGGCTATTATCCTTTAGGACTGCTTTGAAACACCTCTTGGGGGCTAATAAAGATAATAATTCTAAAATGGTGGAACCCATTGCACAGCACGGTAAAGTAGGCATGAATACGTTAAAGCCTAGTCATCAGACACACCGTTCATTCAAAAATGCCTGGGAATCTTTGCCATTTACGAGTCAGCCCAGCCCGGGATAATTTTGGGATGCCTTTGTATGCCACCCCAGGCCCCAATACTGAGAGCAAGACTCCTTCTTGTTGCCAAGAGTCATGAAGGCATCCTTAGGTTCTCCAGAGATTTTAGTGCCCCCCAGGCTGGCCTATTACATGGCATCAAGCATCTTCCTTGTGCAACCTTCATCCTGTCCCATCCTGCCCAAGCTGAATGAGTAATGATAAAACCCAGCAAGGAGGCCAGTTCCTGTTTGCTTTTATTTTTGAGTAATAAGACTGAGCCCGGGCAGAAGGGCCCCAGTGCTGGGTTTGGCCATGGTGTCAGTGTGGAGCCTGCAAAAGCAAAGGCAGGCCAGTGGTTTGCAGCTCAGCTCAGGAGGAAGGAGACAGGGACCAGAGCAAGAGGAAAGGAGTGACTGGAGGACACGTGGAGAGACAGCCGAGGAGATGGACGGGGAGGGAGGAACTGCTGTTCTTTTCTAAGGCTACCATCCACTAAAGCACTGCCCTAGCGCTATGCAGTGCTGTCCTGGTTTGAATTACAGGGTTGCTGAGCTCTGCCTTATTCCTCCTACACGGTCTGATCGAATGGTGCAAGGATGTCTCCTTCCCTGTGCTCAGGGATGAGGAAATAAGGCATGGAAAGGTCGAGGACTGCAGGGTGCCGACAGCCGCGGGCAGCCCCTGCAGCAGCAGGTTGCACATGGCTTGGGCAGCCCTTTCCGAGCTACGGGGCTCCTCCAGAGGAGATGTTGGGGCCTTTTGCAAATTGTTTGGTAAAAGCTAGAAATCAGAGCAGCCGTTGAAGTCCCTGGGTGACTGCTGACACAGGTGACTTGCCCAAATGACAACTGCAGTTAGGGGTTGGATCTCCTGGGACGTATCCTGCAATCTGGGCTCTCGTGACACACAAGCTCTGCCCAATGCAGCCACGGTGCCTGACGCTGCCCTTGTGTCACCCCGCTGTGACCATGCCTCCTGCAAAAGCAGAGCGGGTGGGACAGACGGGAAGGCACCTGGTGCCTTTCTTGCTCTAGTTCACAGCTTCACATTTCCACCAAGCTGGTCTGTGAAGGTGGGTTTGCACTAAGATGCTTGTACTGCAGCGCGGCCCAGCCGAGGTGCGGACGCAGGTTCTGCAGAGTCAGATCTGTTTGGGGAGCTGCAGCTCCAGTGAGGACGTGGGACTGAGTTGAAAAGCAGGGCAAAGACTCTGTAGATGGATGCAGCTATTTTTTCAACGCGTGTGAGCTGGAGCGCTTTACATTTCCCTTCCAAATCGTGCTACGCGCTGCCTGCGAGACATCCCCCGGAGAAGCTGACCCTGCGGAATGCCGGGCTGCGTTAGGCAGGTGGCAATAGGCAAAGCGTGGCTTGTTCTGTGCGCTGGGCAGGCTCTGCCAGCTTCCCTGAAGGAATGGCTTTCAGCCGGGAAAGCGCTGTCTGTCCAAATGAGCACACTCTTGCCTTGATTCGCCTGGAATGTGTCAAGGGACACAAAACTCAGCATTGCTGCGAGAGAACTTTGTGATTTCCATTTTGAAACATCATCCCTTTCAGTTTTGTCTTATAAGACTCTTCTTTGCCTTTTCTCTGACCTTGAGGTTGCCTGGTGTGCTAAGGCCACATCTATGCTACTGCACTTTTACCCTTTAAAGGGGTGGATGCATCCAATTTGTGGCTGGGGATGGATCCTGTGCTGGGTTAAGTCCTGAATCCTCCCTGGGAATGGCTTGGGCAGAGCTAGGGCCAAATTTGTGCCTAGGACTGTCCCACCAAGATGAGTGTGCTGATAACGGAGCACCAGTGGTCGGACATTGTGCTCGTACAGATGTGGCTTTTGTGTCCCTCTTTGGTACCAGACACACTGCCACCAAGCAAGTTTCTTCTCTGGCACTTCAAGAGTAAGGATTTTCTTTTGAGGAAATTCAAGTGGGAAAGCTTCTCACTTCACTTCTCCATGGCTTTGATCTTCATAAATGCAAGCACTCAGACACAGGGAAAATAAATAGAAAAGTGGAACTAGTGGGAGGAAAGGCAGTAAAATTAAAACCAGCAAAATATTGATGACAGTCTTGTAGTGTCAGTGTAAGGTGAGGTCCCAGCTGTGGAAATGCTCTGCACAGGCAGAACAACGCGTGCCCCCTGGGGAGGGAAGGTCTCTGAAGGGGCTCAGCGTGGGAAGGGTGGTCTTTTCAGCCTGGATCTGATGACATGGCTATGCTACCAGTTCAGAGGCAACCTCCTTCAGATCAGTTCTACATGTTTCAACCACCTGAGAAAAAATTTTCCGTGCCTTTTCAGTATATGACAGTGTAGAAATGGCATCATCCACTACCCGAGCAACTTCAGAGACCTCTTTTAATCATACCCTCTGTGGTAAAGGAGAGGACACAAAACACTGTTACAGGTGTAGTACCAGAATTTTAGAGAACGAGCCCATCTTTTTAGATAGCAGGTAAAGCTGCAACCCCTTATGCCCAGCCTGGATGCTACTGTGTATGTAATGATCTGTTTACATGATTTAAACTCCCCAGGCTCCCCAGGCTTGCCGCCCATGACAAATCTTCCTGCTATCTCCATAGCAATCTGCTGCAAAGGGCTCTAGCTGGAAAGGATGCACCTTTTCCCTGACTGTTCCAAGCCTGTGCTGTTCAGATTTTCATAAGAGTGCTTTTTAAATTGGCTTGCATCCCCAACCTAAATGTATTATCTCTAAAATGCAATTTTTGACTGTGCATGGTCACAAGAGAGAAACGCCAGTAAAACCGAGTTGCCAGATAGGAAAAAAAGTCAAGCAGATTGGACCTCTAGAGGCTTCCAGCAACAGGCGTGGCAACGAGATGATAAAACGCCCTGTTCTGACTCGTATTTTCTGCAGTATGTTAGGTGGCAGCTACTGACTTAACCTGTTCAGTGCCTGATGGCACACGGCAGCTAACAGCTGTATCTTGGCTGCCGGCAGAGGTGGGATGCGGCATGTGTTGATGGATGTGAGGTGGCCGGGCTCCAGTGCTGCCCGCACAGGCCCGCTGGGGCTGCGGGAGCTGTCATACTGGTGTACTCACCCAGCTAATGTCATCGGAGTTCAGCTAAAGGCATGGGAGCGCGGCTGAGATGGGGTATGACTGAACGACTGTGTGCTCATGGTGGGCTGGACCTCCGGAGAGAAGAGGGTGGGAGGGATGTCTGCCAGAAAAGAACAAGGCCAGGGTGGGAAAGATGTCAGAAAGAACAAGGGTTAGACAAAACCCGTGGCTGTTTGCAGGTTTTGGGGCACCTCAATTTTCCCCAGCCAGAAAGCAAGAACTGGAGAAGGAGGGGCACACAGCCAGGCTCCCACTCATTCTGAGCCCCAGCTGCCTCCACGACGCAATGGTTAACCAGGCAACGCTATGGCTTGCAGAGCCATCTACTGACAGAGGAATGCAGGACAAGGAATTATTTCCGCCCCCCCCCCCTCAATGTGTAGGTTTTTTCTAATTTTGTCCATGCAATTGAGGGGTTTCTTGAAGTATGGGCAGTATGGCCAGTATAGTCTGGCTCTTGCACACAACTCAACACAGGAATTGTTTTACTCTGTCAGTCCGATATCTGCTCTTTTCGATAAGAAATGTTCCAATATTGCCCCATTTTTAGATACAGATCTGTTGTGCAAGACAAAGAAGGAAGAAATGAAAATTATTTTGAAGTATCCCTGGAAATTAGGAGACAGACCCTTCCCTCCTCAAATAGGAGCTCTGCTTGAAAATCTTGATACTGTGAAATAATACACATGTGGATGCAGACCTGTAAAAGTCGGTCAAGGACACAGCAGTGTCAGGAGTGAGAGGGACGAGCCGAACAGAGGTGTGCAGAGGCCACAGGGCTGTGGATCCTGAGTTACCGGGAAGGCAGGGGTGCATCTGCTCTAACAAACTTTCTTTCCATGCGGACACCCCTTCTCAGGCAGGTTTTCATCTGCTGCAAATATACACAAGCCCCAGCACTTTTGTTTTACATCAGAGGTTGTATGGATAGAGGGCTGGATCTCTGCCACTCCACCTTCTCTCTGATAGCTGTAGAAACAAACCTTTTCTGCTTGACTTGAGTCTGCAAAACAGAGTGCATGCTTATTCCACGACAATACCAACTCCTTTTATTTGTATGTGAACAGCAGGCTTTAGAATAGGTACGATTCCTGTTTTCAAAGTGCTCTATGCCTTTGGGGTAGAAATGCACCTTTTCTTTAAAACTGTAAACAGATGCTGCGATTCGTAGGTTTGCAGAGTTGATGCTTCATGGAAAGCAGAGGTTACAGCAGTCTAGAGATATAAATTCCTACCACACTAAAGTGCATCATGGCATTTTTGGTAGGGAAAACTGTATTTTTACCAAAACATTTTATTTGGTCTTCTATTTTAATGTAAGGCAAAATGAGAATGAACTGCATGGCTTGATACTACATGAAAGCATCGAAATTTTCTCCTTGCAGAAAACTGGAGATCATGGGTAAGACCAAACTTCGAGATGCAAATGCCTTCACAAAATGGAGTTTCTGACCGCAGATCAATTTTGTCATCATCTGTCTTGTTGAAGAGCTGCTTTTGTGGCAAAGTGTGGATGCTTCAGCACCACATTAACATGATGGAGTTTGAGTATCACAGAATGATTTGGGTTGGAAGGAACCTTTAAGGATCACCTAGATCAACCCACCTGCCATGGGCAGGGAAATTTTTCACTAGATCAGGTTGCTCAAAGTCCCATCGAACGTGACCTTGAACCTTAGGATGACTGTCGCTCTGGTGACCGCTGTAGTTGGCACTCATCACGTCCCAGATGAGCATCTACGGCTGGCCCATCACCTCTCTTCTCCCACCCTGGCCCATCCCGCTGGTTCCAGCTGTCTTCTGATACCAATCCACTGTGTCTACCTGCGCCTAAAAGCCTCTTTCCTGGCGGGATCTGGGCTTGCTTTTGCAGTTTGGAGGAGCCCTGGGGATTCAGCTTGTGATGCTTTGGCAGAGTTGAAATGAAATCAGAAATAAAGATGAAAAAATAGTAACGAGGCTCAAAAAGTTAATGGTCATGATAGCCATTCCCCAAGGAAAAACAGGGGGGAAAGAAGAAAGCTTTTAAAAGGAAGATGGCTGAGAGAGCTGGATCTTTGTACTATTTTGGGGTTGCCTAGCACAGTGCGGGGTGGAAGAGTGCTGCTTGCTTATTATAATATGCAGAAAAGGTGAAAAGCGATCATAACACTCCTGACAAAGGCTGTGCCCATGGCACAGAGCAGACATCTGACCTCTTTTGCCTGAGACTGGCTTTCACGCTAGCATATCTACACTTCCATGGACAGGGGCTGACATATAAAACAAGTAAATATTTCAGTTCTGTGTTTGTACAGTGCAAATATGGGATCCCTGATAGGAATGGCCAGGTGCTATATATTACACAAATAATAAACATGTTAATTCTCTCCAAAAAACCAACCACATGTGAAATACCATGCTACATACTCCAAAAAAGAGCCTTAACTCTGCCCATCATATTGAAATGCACCTTCATTACCTGCACCTACATCTTTGCATTTCTAGACCGAAGTGTGCAGAATGCCATTCGTGTAGGGGTGACTTACTTATAACTTTTTATTTATTTGTTTTTAGGGGGGTGGGTTATGGTCCCATAGCAAGCCTGGGCTGAAACGTAGTATCTCTGGAGCGTTTTGGTTAAAGCATCTGTTGCTGGAGTGCCTTATTTGCCTGACCTATGTGAAACATCTCTCTCTCTCTTGCACCACGTTCCTTCTAAGGTTTTATTGTCTTATTTGGTGTTATATTAAAGACCACTTACAAGTCAGGGACATCCTTCAGCACCGTCTAACAACAGGCCCACTGTGACAGTGCTGTTCCCAGCCTGCTGCCAGTGGGAGATACCCAAAGGGACATGATGCTGCAGGTGAGAAGCTACTCTCCTTTGCTGCATGATGAGAAAAGTCTATATTCCCCTTCTGGGAGGGCCTGTACGGCTAAGGAGAAGATAGAGCTGGTAAAAAACTAGGACCAGAAAAATACTGGAGCAAGTCAGACACCAGATCATAGAACTGTAGAATTATTTATGTTGGAAAGGACCCTTAAGATCGAGTCCAACCGTTAACCTAGCACTGCCAAGGCCACCACTAAACCATGTCCCTAAGTGCCACATCTACACGTCTTTTAAACACCTCCAGGGATGGTGACTCCACCACTTCCCCGGGCAGCCTCGGCATCAGTCTGAGCTGGGCCAGTCTTCTTAATCTGCTTTATATCAGCGTGGTCTAAACTGTGAATACAGACTTGTTTTCAATTTTCACTTGACCTCCTTCCCCTGGAACTGCTGCATGGCAAGGACATCGGGTGACAAACACTTGGTAGGGCCACCCGCTTCCCTTCAGCCCCGCTGAGACCTTCCTGCGTTCACAGAAAGGCAGAGAGCATTGCAAACTGGGTCACCGTAGGCTGCTGGGATCAGCTGTCAGTCAGCTTGCAGCCTCCTGTCTCCTCTTTGTCTCTCTGCCAGCATGCAGTGGAGAACATCAAGATTACAAGAAGCAAGCGTTAGTCAGTGTGGGAAGCACAGCACATCTTTCCAAGCACATCCCCCCCCCATATTTGTTTGCAGCCAGCCCTGTTCAGCTTTCACCTTAGGTCTACATGGACAGCCAGCCCTCAGTTTTCCTGGTGAACTTCACTCAGTCTTCCCCAATTAAGCTGCAGCACTTCAAGACAACCATCAGCAATATCGGATCCCTTTCAGCGACGACCCAGTGCCCCACGCAAACCAGACGGCTGTAGTCTACACCGAGCTGTGCACGCAGACCTTAACCAAGCTCGACGGCTCTGCACGGTTGTGGTGGGTTGACCCTTAGCTAGACGCCAGGTGCCCACCAAAGCCGTTCTATCACTCCCCCCTCCTCAGCTGCA
>JANXJC010000017.1:23543033-23567224 GCA_027564655.1 Leptodon cayanensis | reverse complement strand
TCCAGCAGCTTCTTACAGAAGCCACCCCTGTAATCCCCCCCCGCTACCAAAACCTTGCCACTCAAAGCCAATACAACGGTGGGGTGCATCAGGTTTGCCAGGCCAGCCTTGAGGCAGGTGGGTTTTGGTAACGTGCAATGCCACACACAGGTACATGGTCAGTACCTTAGGACAGTGCCACGAGGGGACTGTGGCTGAGGGATGTACCCGGTGCCTTTGGCCATGCGTCAGCAGAAGCACCATGGGGCTAGGTGACATCTGGAGAAGATGGTCTCTCCTTATCTCTGAGGACATCTTGCATGGCCAGAGTGTTTGTGGGTAGGTAACGATGTTCATGCAGCCAAAAGAGCTTGGTGCTTGGCTTCACGTGCTTGGGTGGGGGCTGCGGGGCAGGCAGGGTGCAGAGCTCAAGAGGAAATCAATTGTGGGGGTGCTGTCCTGCTTGCTTCATCGTATTGGCAGGCCTGTGGGGAATATGAAAAAGGTAAATGCTTCTTGTGACTACCTCTCCTCCATGCTTAAGAGCTAGGATGAAACTTGGTGTAAGAAATACAACTCCTTTGATTTTTCAAAAATCTTATTCCAGGCAGCTTCTCCATTTAAAATCCTTTCTGAATGAGTGCCATGACCAAGAAACCAAGGAAAAATATGGTGGATTTTTCGCCAAATGCTTCCTTCCTCAGGGGAGTCCTTGTGAGATCTTAAGTTTGGCCTGGGTTTGGATGTGTTTTTTGAAATAATGTTACACCATCTTGGACAATGACCAGACTGGGCTTTGTGGACGAACCCTCCTGCTAGGGCTGATGGATGTGCAAAACCAGCTAAGGGTCTTCTTAAAAGGGGTTGTGATCACATGGAAAGAAGTTTTGGCATAACTCTGTGGATCTAGTTTTTCTCAGAGAGTTTTCCCAATATTTACACATAAGAAAGGATGCACAGAGAGAAACACATCTCTCTAGAGAGCCATGCTGGAAGGCAAATTACTCATGCATTTCCTTAATACAGGATCTTATGTATATTAGAGTAATTTTAATATTCCTACTAGAAATTTCCCATTGAAAACATCAGGGTCTGTAAAAACCCTGTGGTTAATTAAGAGTTGTGCATGTCAGCACTAATTATACTTTGTTAGATGATAGTTAAAAAGGTTTCATTTCACAAGTGATGTTCTTCATGCAATTTACTCTTTGGTATGAGTTTATTAAATCATTCTGAATAGGAAAAGTATTTTGATCATTAAAAAAAATAAATTAATGTTTTTCATGCTCTTTTGAGATTCACTGTCTTCCAATTTTACTTGACCGAATCATACCAGGACATATATACTAGAAAGAAGATTTCAAAATGACATCAACTTGTAAAATTGAATTTCTAGAAGTGCATTTGTATGTGCAAGTATTCACACTAAAAACATGTATGATGCAAACTTTACCATCAGCTGTCAGCATAGCTCAAATTCTTCTGTACCACTGGCATATGTAGATGGTATGAATAGTAGATATTATTTTTTATATTATCTAATCCCTAAAACAAGGATTTTACTAGTGTGTTATCCCTTATGACAGGAATATCAAATATATGGCTGGAGAACAATCCACACAGACTTTTTACAAAATGTGACACAGATATTTTGTTAAAAATTTCAAATGAATAATGAGTCTTGTGAAATTTCACTTTGGCATTTAGTGAGGAAAACCAAGGTCAAGGCTTGATACAATGTATTTTTTTTAAAATTATTTTCTCCCCCTTTGCAATTATGTAATGAACTCATTATTTCAACCATGCTGCTGAAATGAATCAGAATACACACCTGCCAACATCTCCTGCTGAAACACAGGGGGCTGAAGTGAGCATAGTTTAAAACTGGTTTAATCTGAACACTGACTAGTTTTTTTCCCTGTGGACACACAGAGTTGATTCATCCTTTATTAGTTCTGCCCTCTTCAGCACATCATTCATTAGCTGTATAATTGCCCATGAACTTTGCGCCAGTACAGAGAGTGGCTTTCCAGGAATGTAGGCTCTACCATGGCTCTTCACGCCTCCAAACTTTACCTTTCCGTATCTGCCTAAATTAGATCAGCTTTATTCTTCTCCTCCAGAAAACTTCCCGTACAGGCTATTATTTCCTTCGCTTGCTGACAATTCAGTTTACTCTGAAAGAAACATGTTCATTCATGGGCTTTCCCTGAAGTAATAAGGAACATGTAAAAACATTCATGCAATTATTTCAGACTAAGCTTGTATGAAGATAAAACTTGAAGAATTGCTGAAAAGATTGTGCCCTGTGCTTCATGAACATATTATACAGACATGGGGCGTGTAGAAAAAGAGAGCACACCTACCTTGTATAATTTAGAAAATATCTACTTTACAGGAAAGGTGATTGAAGAGTTAAGAATTTAAAGACTATTCAGATTAGAGCTGTTGCCAAGGGACTCGGCATTAGTCAGCCGAAGCTCAACAAACCTGTCAACTCCAACTGCTGCACACCCTGTATGAGCGTCACGCAGGGATATGGCTTCTGCCAGAAAGGAGGAACAGTTCCATACAACACCCGTAGTGTGTGTGCACGCTTAGGTACCTGTACGTGTAAGACCAATTGCTAGCATGACTGAATAGTCCTTTTCCCCCACGAACGCAAGTGCTAACGCTATCAGCTAGCCATGATACAGAAAAACAGCCCCATCGCTGAGCAGCCCACCCCTCTACTCTGAGACTGGACTGCATCTGGCTGGAGACATTGGCTTTGTGATCCTGATCCACGCTGAGTAGCTGTAGTTAGAAAATAAAGCTCAGCTACTCTCATGAGCCGCCCCTCAGCACAGGCAAAGAAGGAGCTAGAGAACAGAGCAGGGGCACGAGGAGCCCAAGTTTTTTCTGCTCCTTCTGCATCATTTCTCTGTCTCAGGAGGTTCTCAGCGACAGCCAAGGCTGACTTTGTCTGCGGTGAATTCGAGGATGGTCTGCATGGTGGCAATGGATGGAGACTCATGAGGTAAGTTTTGTCTGTGATTAATAGAACTCAGGGCTTGGGAAGTGATAAAATTTGAATGTTCCAGGTCATGTTTGATTCCCAAAAGCACAGGGATTTATTTTCAGCACATGATGGAAATCTGGCAGTTAAAGAGTTAGCATGGACACCTGTAAGATATTTCATGCCAGAGCTCCCAAGCAGGTGGGAAATGACGGCTGGCTAGCAGTGAATCCTGCCACCAGAGAGGAGGAATCACTTTTCTTGGCTCAGCCCACGTGGAGGTGCTACAGACTCGGGAACAGAGCAGCTCACCCAGAGCAGAGACAGACCATATGCAGAGAGCCAGCACCGCAAGTTATTACTAGTTATTTTTCAACAGAATTTTTTCTGTGAAACATTAGAATACTTACATTTTTTTTTCCCATATTTATTTTGTAATGCTGCATCCAAAAAGAAAAGGAAGTATTAGCTGGTGTTCTTTACCTCAAATAATATACTTGTAAAACCTCACAAGCAATTCATATCTGATTAAAGTTGGGCAAAACATCTTTTTCCCTAACTTCAGACCTGCCTTTCTATTATGCTTCTCATAAAGGAAAACGTTTGTTGTGAACAATAAAAGGAAAGTCCCACTTTCCTGTGAATAGCTGCAACATCAAACCTCAGCCTTTAATATAATGGGTTCTTATTCTCTCCCTGGACTAAAGGGCAGCCTAAGTGAAACATTCCCAAGAAGACATGGGCAAAAAAATCCCCTAGAAACAATAAAAAAAAATTCCCAAACAACCAAACATTCAGCCTCTGACTTGTGCCAAAGCTCTCTGCTTTACTTTCTACTTGACTGCCTGCCAAGAAATGAAAAGATTATCCAAAAGCAAGACACAGGATCCTTTCCCCTGGGCCAGAGCTTTCACGGGGAAAGAAGAGATCAAGCAGATGGAAAAAAGAGACAGAATTTCTTTTGTAAAATGCAAAGGGAGAAAGATGTGTAATACAGATGAGAAAATGTGAAAGAGATGGATGACACATTGAGTGAAAGGGAAGATGCAGTCATTTTTACCATCATGTAAAGATTAATTAAATCACGTTCTGAATGGGGGCACTGATGGCGACTCCCTCTGCGGCTCTTCAACTCATTGTATCGCTTTGTCTCGGTTTATTGTCTGCAAGACAGGAAGAAAGACATCTACCTGCATTGCTGAACTGTGAGAAATCAGTTAATAATTGAAGAGAATTTTAAAGATGGGAAGTGTCCAGCATTAAAATTGGTTGTGGGTAAATATCAGGTGGCTCAAAGTTTGCCCTCAGCTCACATAGGCAGCCAAGCATCTGGGCTTTTTACATTTTTGCTCATTAGTAAAAATAGTTTACAACAGGCTCACTTTGTCTTTTGAATCATGCTTAGAGAAATGTTACAAAAATTACAGTCAAAACTCTCAATTCTGTTTAAACAAAACCATTTTAAACAGTAGAAATGAAAAATAACAACCCCCCCCCCAGTATTAAGGAAACACTTCAGAACTGTCAAAATACTGTTTCCTGGTTAGGGTGGGAAACAAGAAAACATGCAGAAAATACTTGGGTTTAGGTTTATCCAACCTTAACCAGAGCAGCTGTTTATTCATACTGTTAGGTTTCAGGTATTCAAACAGACTAAAAATATGCTTTAAATAGTCAAAATGTTCATCTCTCTCATGTTTATTAATAATCCTGGAGCAAAGTACTACTTTCACCATTGGCAATTAACCTTGAGTCTTATATTTTCTTTCAACAACTAAGTTGCCATTACATCACAGTAGATGCAGTATTCATTTTCCTTTTACTGCGCTTACCTGGCATCTCCCTGCTGACTTTGCACCCGCTGAAAATAGTCAGTGATTTTACTGTGTGAGAGAGAAACACTCATGACTTATTTTACTGAGGCTCAGGATACCAACTTCACCTCCCTGGATGTAAGGAGGAGTTTCATCAGGAGCTCAAGGGGAACAGGACTAGTTGTCCATTTGAAAAAGAATACAGAAGTGATATAATTGCAAAAAATCTGTGGTATTTTGCTTAAATGGTATTTGCTTACTATTATCTAACAGACAAAAGCTAAGCTGCTGCTCTCTGTGACGCAGATACATCCTGTATCAAATGTATTTTGGCATAATGTAGATACTGATTGAATTCCTATGGCTAGTATAATCATAGGGACAAAAATGAAGAGCAGAATAAGATACAGCAAGGAAATGGAATGAAGAATAACATGAGGACATTCTCCAAAGATGTGAAATATAAAAAAGTTAGTCCAACATGTGATGGGAAAGGAAAAATAATAATGGGTGACAGGTCTAATGCCTTTTTTCCTTCAGTAGTCACTTAAGAAAAAGGAAGTTTATTTAAAATGCTTGAGTAGCTGGTGTAAGCAGGATGAGATGTTAGTGATCATCCTTGAGAAGGTGGTGAGGACAGGTGAGGTTCCAGGGCATGGGAGAAGAGCAAGCACAGTGGGTATTTTCAAAAAGGAAGGAAGGGAGGTACGTAGGAGTTGTCACTAATCAGTCTGACTGAATTTTCTAAAAAAAATCAAAACAGTGCTTGTAAAATGCAGAAAATATCTAATTAATAACAGTCAAGCCAGGTTTGTAAAGAATCAATTTGTTCAACCAGTCAATATATGGCATGTAAGATGTTGAAATAATCTTTCCAGTCTGGATAGTATTGCTAAGGCTGCAGGTGGAATAAGTGTGCTTGGCTTGAGAAAAACACTTCAGAAAAGATGTAGACAATTAATCAATTTCTAGAAACTTCTAGACAATTCTAGAAAAGCGAACGGATGGAGAAGATTGTAACAACCCTTACATGTACAAGAAGACTTCTGAAAAGAGGAAAAGAACTTTTCTTCCTGTATGCTGTGAAGGGACATAAAATAATCAGCTTAAATTACAGAAATTACACTTGCACTAACGTTTTGAAGTCCCAAGTGACTGAACTGTTCCAGCTTGCGTTCAGTGTAATAAATTCTGTCCTGTTTCTCACTGCAAACTAGTCAAAGACCTGCTCTACAATAACTGTTTTGTTTACACTAAATGCTCTCCTTTGTTGGAAGCTGATCTGGCAAAAATCATTATGTGATACCTCAAACAGTGAGTCACTGAGCTTCCTCTTTAGGAGGACAAATGAGACACGGTTCACAATAAACTACAAATAATCCTCATGGATCATGAGTTCTGATTGTTGGAAATCCTTGCAGACAATCATTTAAAAACTTTTTTCCTCAGTACAGAGGCTCCTTCTGAATAAGAAAGAGTGGTACAGAACCAGGGTAACCATACTGTATTGCTCCTGGTAGAAGAATATCTTCCTACAAGCACTCCACCAGCTCGGGAAAAGCTCCTCTCTTTGATCCTGTGCACAAGAGGGTAGAAGACGGCAGAAATAGGGGTGAGGTAGTAGTCTGGGAATCTAAAGATCTTGGCTTGCTTTCCACAGCATGTTCCTAAGACAGATCTGCAAAGGCAGGTGGTAGCAACTGATGCTTCAGGAGCAGAATCCACGATGCCCAAATTCTCTCTGTGCTAAATGGGGAGGTTTCCAGACCAACGCCGGGATGGTAACCACCAGCAGGATGCTCACGACGAGGGCAAGAGCTGCCCAAAGGTCTCTCTGCTCTTTACCAAATGGTGGCTGTAGAGATTCATGTAAAAAAACAGCAGGCAGTTCCCTAAGGCTCCCCAGGCCCAAATAAAGACCACCCCAGTCTGAAAAAGTTTCAGTTGCATGCAGTGTATGTTTATGGGCCCATAAGGGCCTTACCTTAACAAAGGTGGAGGAGGAGTCTCTGCTGAGATGAGGTAGTGAATTAGAGTATGGTAAGGTGGGAATTCAAAGCATTTCAGGAAAAAATTGCAACTGTAATATGACGTCTTGCTCCTAGGCAAGAGATCTGGGCAGTGAGGTTCTTACAAAAGGTAGGCATTGCCTTCAGCTGTGTACGGGGGAACACAACGTTGTAGTGTATGTTACACAGCCAGAAAGAATCAGCCCTGCCAAAGGTTGCCTAATTTCTAAATTCTAAGTAGCCCTTGGCCAAAAATTAGGTCCAGAGAGGTTTAATCCAGACAAGTGTTTACTGTAAAACGTGTGAGTAATCCTGGAATTCACACATACCAGGTTCCCACTGAAAACGCCAGAAGCTCAGAAGCAGGCTGTGTACTTCAGATGTCCTCCTCAGTGCTAGTGAGGCTTTGCATTTTTTAAACATCATAATTTTAACTGAGCTTGCTCTGGCATAGAGCTCTGGGTAGTTAATTTTAGATTGTGCCACTGTGAACAGAAATGTGCTGTTCTGATGCAGCATGTGTGCAGCATAGATATGGGGCAATTTACTGCTGTGGCCTATTGCCATATCACAATATTATTATCCCTTGGGAGGGAAACAGCATAGATTTATGACTTGCTTGAGTTCTTTGTTTTCGTTATTTTTTCCTGCCAAGTTATTTTTAGTGCAAAATTGTTCCCAATTATGTCGAGAACAGGAGAAGCTGAACTAAAACCGTGATTGGAAACGCTGCTGTGTATGAAGGATGTTTCTGCAGATAACAAGAACCAGTGATACGTTGTATTGCATAACCCTAAAGAAATCTCTAGAAAGCAATGTGTTACCTCTATTATCTTCAGACAGTCCCCCACTCAACCCGTGTGATGAAGCAGCTCCACTGGCTGTCAATTTTAGCAGCTGCAGGATCAGATGCTTTGAAGTGAAATAGTCACTTTCAAGAAAAAACACATCTCTGTGTAAGTACATAAGCTAGCTGACACAGCTCCTCCTCTTCCACTGCTTTTGAAGAATACACAATATTGAAACCTTAAATCACCTGCTGGCTTGTGTCCTCTGTTCAAGACGTTTTACATCTCCCTAGGCCATTTGCTTTCAGAGACAGAACCATGGTGTTTCTCAGAAATTAATGAACAAATTCACAACCTCTTTTGGGTGGCTTAAGAAATAGCAGCATGGATGAATGCTCCGCTGATACGGTTTTAATGTTGAGCTGTCAAGAGGCACAGGTACCTGACAGTTCCTGAAGCCTAATTATGGAGCACAACTTTCTCTGTCGCCGTCTGCCTGCTCCAAAGAGACAGCTGTGTTTCCTTCCCTTTAATGAAAGAGTGCTGCAATAATAGCTTGCAAATATTTTATCTCTGGAAGCAATTATTATTTTGTTTTAAGAGCTGAGCTAACACTGGAGACATGTTTATTCCCTAAGCAGACACCCTATATTTGAGCTATCAAATTTCTTGTTACTATTTTTAAACCAGTGTTGTGCAGTTGTGAATGCAAATCGCTTCATCTGCTACAGAAAACACCCTAATGTTTTAATGAATTAACAAAAGGGGAGTTGAGGGAGAGGTTTCAAGCGCAAAAATGTATGTTGGGAAATCACCTCGATTCCAAATTAAATTAGAAGCGTGTGATGTTGCCAGAAAGTCCCAAAGCCATAATGAGCTGTATAATGCTCCCAGCCCCTCTGCTCCCCTCCCACTGAGTGCCCTCCGCTGTCAGTCTCTATCCCTCTTGCTCCTGCTCGCTCCGCAGCCCGGAGATTTCCGTCTCCTGTGGAACAACGATGGCAGCAGCCGCGGCCAGGGCTGGGACACGCTGGCCTCCACTGCCACTCTCTAATCCTTGCTATAGCGCTGTAAATCTTCATCAAAAATGAGCTTTACAGACTAGGGCCAGCCTCACTTAGTCTGCTTTTGTGAGTGGCCTCAGTGGGATTTTGTCCTCGGTTAATCATTGCCGCAGGCTCTTATGACAGTGATTGCTCATTTGGTGGAGGTCACCATTGCAAGGGTCTGCTGGCAGGAGTCTGAGTCACAGGCAGAGTCAAATTCAAGGGAAGTTGTTCTTTTCTGAATACAAGAGAGCTGAGGAACATGCAAGCTAGACAAGGTAAGTTATTTCCATTTTTTTCAAGGCTGCAGTTATTTTTACTTCCTTTCCTGGGGGAAGCATGGTGTCAAATTGCTTCTCCAGCAGTTATGAACTGTAGGTAGTTGTGTTCAGGGCTATCTGTACAAGAAGTAGTACCACACCTTTGAGAAGAAGCAGGCAGCCTTATATCCACAATGGGTGATTTTGTTTGAATTTTGTGAAGTGATATCCCCTTCCCCTTCAAAACTACTGTGCTACAACTGGACGCTGTGACGCTGTAAACCTGCGCACCAGTCTGATTTGGGCCTGTGTGGGGTTTCTCAATCTCTTTCATCAACCCTCTGCAGATGACCTGGTCTCCTGAAGGAGATGCAGGACCAGAGTAGGCTGCAGGCTAGCAGAGTGTGGGAAGTGTTAGAACTACCTCCTCGCTGCCACCACCCTTATACATTCAAGGTCAGGTTGGACGGGGCTTTCAGCAACCCGATCTAGTTGAAGATGTCCCTGCTTATTGCAGGGGGGGTTGGACTAGATGACCTTTAAATGTCCCTTCCAACATAAACCATTCTATGATTCTACGGTTCTAATATCAACCCAGTACAGCCCTTTCCCTCCATCCTTCCTTTGCGCCTTCCCCTGCTTGGACCCCCCCCACCCCCGGTCCCTTTTTGCACCACTGCTCTTGTCTGCTTTGGCATTTTGGTGAAGAGAGGAGAAGGACAGCAGATGGAAAATGGGGGTGCAGCTCCTCTCCCGTCCCTGGACCTGCCCGGAGCAGAAAGCTGGTGCAAGTAATACAGCCCTGGTTGTTTTCTTCCTCCACTGGGGGAGCTCAGGATCCTATCACACAATAAAAGTACAAAACTGCTTCATTGCTCCAAAAAACCATGTAAGAATGTAAAGCCAGTTTTTGCACAAGCAAAGTCAATGAGAGGTCTTCCCGCTAAATTCAAAGACAGCAGGATCAAGTCTGTACGAATAAAATGGGAGCTCCAACATCAAAGTCAGGCAAAGAAAGAGCACAGCATGAGCTCATGGGATTGTTTACTATGTAACGTGCTCTCCACATTTTTTGTACCTTTTGCTTGGATCTCATTTTCCTTTGAACTCCAGACAACGTGCACATTTAGGCCCAAACCCGTTCCCACTAAAATAAGTGGATGTTTTCTTACTAACTACAATGCAGATTAGATCAATTCTTTAATCTCATGTTTTCCTCTTGAACACTATAATCAACCATTTTATGCTCAGTTGGATATAAAATTAACTCAGCAAACTAGCTTTATTTCAGAAAGCTGCGTATTCTACACTATCTAATTTTGCTGGGAACAGGGTCTTCTTATCCATAAAGGTGAACATTGCCCAGTTCTAAACAGGAAAACTGCACAGCTACTTTACTGTGAAAATATTGGGTGAGGTGGGAGCATACACCATTTTGATATATACTAAAGAGATGCTACACTTATAGGCACTTTTGTCCTGGGACAAATCAACAGCACAACACAGGGTATACTGGTGAATATGATTAAGCATTGTTAGAAGAAAAACTCACTCAAGATAACATTTTAAAGATCTGAAAAAAACCAACAATAAAAAAACCCTTGACAACGTGTACCACTCACAGTCACTATTCCAGTTACTCTCTGCCTGTTAATGTCTGCCTCAGTCCTCTCCTATCGGCAGTGTTTTCTCTGAGCACATGTATAGCGTATGGTAACAGTCAGAGCTCTTCTATCTTGTAAAATAAAGGTCTCAAAAGTAATGGGAAGCTCCTGAATAGGTCCTCGTGATACTGGAAGGGAGACAGACGCATTATGTAATTTACAGGAAGTGCTTTTGGCAGCTTTGTGACTACAATTTCTATAAATATCTGTTGTAGAAAAAACACAGGGACACAAAAGAAGCTTTGTCAGAAAAACAACGATATACTGTCGTAGGGAAATAATGTTACTAGACTTTGCAAGAATAACTACACTCTGAGGCTGTCGGTTTGTATTTTGAAAGAGGAACCTACAGCCTCCAGATCCTACTCGGCTAAACTCTGCTTTTCTAAAATCTGCCTGTGGCTGGATCCCTCTTAATTTATTAAGTCCTTTCAATTCTCTACCTGGGCTGAATTAGCATTGTTTTCTTGTACTTCTTGGAATAAAATTTGGTCCTGGGCAGAATTGTGGCCCCATGTTATCTCCCACAATTTGGACTCAAAGTTTTTGGGGGACAGGTGTTGCTTTCACAGTGCTTCGCACAGCTGCAGCCTTTTGCCAACAGCCAAGTAAATCATGAAAGTCCTATTGGCTCTTCTGCAATACTTCTGGAAGGCCCTGGTTGGCAGCCATAAGGACTGGCTTTGATTATCTCTGAAGGTCTGTTGTGGAGATTGGTTTGAGCCCCAGCCCAGACACCTGGGAAAATTTCCTTTCCCATCACAATAATGAATCACAGTGTTTAAAATAATAGTAACTTATTAAAGGTGGAGAAAAAAAGATAAACACAATAGCATGTAATTACTGGTGCACTTTTCCCAATGTCAAACAATAAACAAAGTAAAACAATTTGAAGTCTTCCTCTGTAATTCCATGGCAAGCAAACTGCACGCTGGTTTGTGTCTCCAGTACTAATATCCCACTGGCAGCCTGTGAGCCCCATCTCTTCCCCCAGGACAAAAAAACTGATGCCTCAAGTCTGAACTGCCCTTCAGCCAACCTGAGCTCCATCTCTCTTCTGGCTCCACTAGCAAGCTGTCCCTTTTTGACCATTATTCCTCTTCTTCTTCTTGGGTCTACTCCAAGACCCAATTTTCCCAAAGGATCCTCTTAACTACAGTTCCTCTTCTCTCTTTTTTAAATATGTACTTTCATGCCTGAAAGCTACAAACTATGTGAAAGATCAGACAGACCAGTCACTCCAGGCCTGTTTTGGCTTGGTTGATTGGCTCAGGTTTTTTTTGTGTTACAGCAACTGTGTAATTTCCTCCGCTTTCACATGCCTGTTTTTTTTGTTTTTCTTTAACAGAAATGCTCTAACTATGAAAAACTTAAATGAAAAGCCAACATCTTTCGGATGCCTGCCTCAAACATGACCATTAATCCATTTCACTAGGTCCCTTCCCTGCTACCAGACTCCAGCTGTTTGCTCCCTCCTTCCAGGCTGCCACCCTTTTAGAGCTTTCTGGATAGGGTTCCCCTTCTCCTTTAGACCTCAACCATCATCAGGCTTATGGTTCAGAGGCTTAGGTCAGATCTATCTGATACAAAGACTATGTATGAGGTAAGTTTCTTCCTGAACACTTGCGCTCATTTCCTGGGAAAGGCATTTGTTTGCCTGGCCTGTGTTTGCTGTATTGGCTACAACTCCGTATCAGCCTTCTTCTCCCTCTGACCTCAGGCTCCTGTCTTTTCATCTTCTCTCAGGTTTACCTCTGTGCCTGGGGCTCCTTTGCCTTCCCAGGCCACAGACTTTCTATTCTTCTGCTCTGGTATTGCCCCTCTGCTGCTTTGATCAGGCTGGGCTCCAATGCCCGGACCATCTGAAACTGGCTACGGAAGTTACTATATGAAAACCAGGTGATTTTTAAAATAACCAGTTAGGCAGTCAAAAATAGAGGCAACTAAAATATATTTGCGACTGTTATAACCTCTTTGGGGAAATGACTTGAGTGGCTTTTTAAGGCAACAGGTATATTGCTAGTGCTCCAAAACCAAGTACCATCTTAAAGCCTATTACAAAGAAGATTATCAGCATCCTTTACAAATAGGCAAGATACACAGAAGAAACCTGTGGATTAAATACCATCTCTTTTGCAAATGGTTTTACAGAATTAAATAAAATGGATACACAATTTAAACAAAAATAAATAGTGTATGTGGAGGTGAGGAGGAGGAGAAAAAGTGGTATGGGCCAAGAGACAATAAGCTCTGTTTTAAAAAAAACCCAAATGCACATGAAAGGAGACAAAGTAGGGGAATAGGAGACAGAGGACTGCATAGGGCAGTGCTGTTGTACATGAAAAAATAAGTAAATAGAAGGAACAAGGATCTTCTGTTCTAAGACAAGAAGGTACCATATAAAAATGACATCATGGCTCTTGTTTTTTTCTATCTCCCTCCCTGCAAACACAGCCTGGGAGCACAGAAGAACAGGATTACTACATCTCATGCATCATCATTTCTAGTAGAAGTTACAATGCTGTTCTCACATACAGCCCTGACACTTACCCTACTACAGCTTTTTTCATGGACCTTGTAGAGCAACACTCCAGAGCTTCCTTCAATTAGACACATTTGGCGTCTGTCTGCTGTCTTTGGTACAGGCGAAATTTAACCTTGTGCATATTTTATGTGCCTTGTAATAATACCCACTCATTCATTGCAGAAGATGCATTCTATTGCCTTCCTATGACACTTCTTTGGGATTGCAGCTGGAAGATGTGTCACTGGGACTTCCCTTTGTTTCCTCACTATGAACTAGATGCTTGTGACAGATGCTGGGATTGGCAGCCCCATAGAAACAGATACTCCAGGCCACCAGCTTGCACAAGCGGTGATAGTTCAAGCGTCTGGCTTCTGTATGGCACCTATCACTTTGCTGCTAGACCACACAGGTTAATCACCAGCTGTCAAATAGCACTGTTCAAGCACTTCTTCTGGGCCAGGGTGGTAACTCACCTGGTTAATGTCACGGGAGCACAGCCAAAGCTGATAAAAGATTTCAGTTCTGTATTTCAGGTTTGATTTTTCTGTTTTTTTTCTTTTAGGGTAGGAATGAGAGTTGCACTCCTTGTTACTGCAGGTCTGCGTCTCTACCTGCTCCTTTAGGGACGTCCTTCTGACAGTCTGAAGACTGTCCTTCCTGAAAAAGAGAGAAACAGGGTGAAAGTGAGACCATGATAACACACTGGAGACAGCAGAGCTACCTAGCTCCTTGTGGTCTTTATACTGACTACTGTCACCAGTACTGAGATTTGGCAATGCTAAGCTTGCTCTGGCATCTGTGTGCTATATTGCAATCACTCCTGAATATTTGGACATCGAAGGCAAAATGGTAATGGTGAAGTCCATGCCGTACAAAGCATTGTATCAGCCTATAAATGTGCATAGGTGCCTGTGCCCTCTGCTTCTCTTGGAAGGGTAAGAACTTGACCCTTGTGCATAGAACTTCTAAAAAGTAAATGTATATGTATATACATACAGCACATGCACGCATACATGCAAACATACATTATATATATGTGTGTGTATATACATGAACTTAGGAAATAATGTAATCAAGTCTTTTTTCCTGCTAGTAAAGCAAATCACATAATGATAATAATTCATCACTTAAAATGACCAAGCTTCATCCTAAGAACTGTCATGTCGCTTCTCTCCAAATTCCTGCGTGAATGTTGTTCCAGAATATCATGGCTGTGCTCTGCAGTAATATTTCCTTTCTAATTTCCACTCTAAGCACATCCACCACCATATTGCGCCCATTGATTCTGAGCAGTGCTGCTTGTAAGCTTTAGTGATTTCCTCTCCCTCAGATCTGCCCATGGATGTATTTACAGAGAGTGAATCCCACCCTTCTCAGTCTTTGTTTTGTGAGACTAAACAACCTCTTTTAGACTGCTCACACTCCAACATAGTTCAAATGGCCCTTTTCCATACCTGTTCCAAGCTGAATTGACTCTTCTTGAATGTGGTCTTTGCATTCATTTTTCAAGAGTACATCTTACTAGTTAAATGATGGCATCAACATTTCTGTATATAATGGAAACACCTCTCCCGATAAACCAAAGAATCATATTTGTCATTTTTGTGGCTGCCTCATGTTAGTGGGTACAGCCAATTACTACTCTGATTTTTCTCCTCAACACCTATCCGTTCGAACAAGTAACTTCTCACCATTAGCTTAAATGCAGGACCAGTACAGGACCTTGCACTTTGAGCTACTGTCTTTCACACCAAGAGGCTTAAAAACAGAAGGAGCATAGTGGGATTAGGCCAGTATTTTATTACTTTCGTTCCACTTCAAGACTTCCTCTTTCAACAGCTGTGTCTAGGTCTCGTCTCACTTTTGGGTATATGAAGCAATCTCCAGCAACATGAACTAAATCTAACTCTAGATTGTCCAAAATGCACTGTTGATTTTGTTTGCAAGGAAAACATTTTAGCTGCAGAACGTAAAGGCAAAAATAATACAGAGATGCTGCAAGAGGAATATGTATCCATCTATTCTAATGATGGGATTCACTTTATCAAACTTTTGTCGTCAAAGTCTAAGCTAGTTGTGTGGTTTCTCTCTACAACCACCAGAAAGATGCTGGCACCTCTCAGGGTTTTTGTCACTCATATCTTAGGCACTTGTTTTAGGATCTGATGAACTGTTTCCTATCGGTGCCTGCTTCTTCCTTTCCACAGATTGTCAAATGAATCTGCATCAGCAGAGTAGCTGAAGCATGCAGCTAAGATCAGGTGAAATGAGCCTCTCTTCACTGTCCATCTTAAAATCCAAAAGAATATTCCAGTCAGTGACTGAAATGCCTGGGTACATGAAGTATACCATGCTGCACTTTTCTAAAAATTACTGGTGGACATTAGCACTTTTCTGAACATTGCAACAAGGGTAGATTTCATGCATGAGTATTCCTGTGTCCCTTTTGGCCACTAGCTCTAGAATAACAAAATGTTCCAGTATAACACAGGAGTAGATCTAGTTAGCAAGAATGAAAAATGTTGAGGCTTTGGCACATGGATTTTTCACACACTGAGAAGAAAACAGATCACGGAGCAGCCACCTGGGATGTCAGAGAATTGGTTAAAAGAACTAAACTCCCTAAATCCGGTCATTATCGACATGTCATGAGACAAATCTAAACAGCGAAAGAAAAACATAGAACGTTTAAAACACTTTTCTCCAGAAGCAAGTGTTTTCTACAATGTTCATTGCAAGAATTGCTGTAATTTCAAATTGGAACAACAATATGTTTTGGAATTCTGGTTTCCCATGAGAGAGCTCTGATTAATTGGTGTAGAAAATGGCTGAGACAGGAAATTGTCTCTGACCAATCCTGTGTTACCATCTGTCCTTATATCAGACCGATCCTGTTTTCTAAGAGCTCACTTGGAAAAAAATATGGTCTTTCAGCAGACTGGTGTGTCTAAACAAAACTATTGTTTTAGGTCTTGTTTGTGCCAAAAGGTCATGAAGAGAGATTGGGGAGTTCCTGAGTACAGCAGGAGCTCTGGAACAATTATAAACTGGAATTTCTAAAAAGGAAGGAATTTGATGTGAAGGGCCAAGTCATAAGGATTAATTAGATTCGAGAAGGGATGCTGACTTTCAAGTAGTCTAGGCTGGAAATAACACCAATGGAGACGTGAAAAAGAATAGAAAACATCAGTGTCTGCAAACTGTTTTCTGAGTGGGTGTTTTGGGGAGAGTGCCAGCTGAAGGATTCAACGTGTGGTAGGAAAAGTATGATTTATCCATGCCCATATCTTTGGGTAATCAACTCACAAATTGGCTGATTAGTTAATATTGCTTCCTTACAAAAAACACTCAAATTTGTGAGTATATTTGGTGATACACTTTTGGCGACTCAGATACCGTTGCTGGAGCACGCTCCCCTTTTCTGTCACATATCCTGCTCTGCACTTTCTGGTAGGCAAATGCAAGTCCAAACAATACAACAAAGTATTCCGTATAATTACTTTGTGGTGTTTTTCTCTGTACACAAAAAGCCTGCAATTCTTTGCACCTTAATCGTTAAAATTAGAAATAATCTCCATTCAGTGTCCCACCTAAAATGGGAACTGAAAAACATTTTTACTTGTCAAGACATAAATCCAACTTTCTGTTTGCCTCTCTAACTTCATTGTCTCTGAAAGCAGAATAGGAGCTGCTTTTCATCCTTCAGGTTGAGATGTTGATAACTTGAAGTGGAAATACAGAGTTAAAATTTCCACTTGTAGCCAGTGAGTGAAACAGAAAACTCATCTTTTGCTGTTTTTGTGGGAATATGCTCTGGTAAAATGAATAATCCCCAATACTTTAACTTCTTAGGAAGGAAAATATAAAGCAATCAGGTGGTTCTGAAGTGCTCAGTCTGCTGTTATGTTGAGCTTGCTGTCTCTCTAGAAAACCTGATGTGCATTGTTGGCAGCAGGCATCAATGCCCCGAGGGAGAGGATATACAAGCCTGCAGGAATGTAGATAAATATCTAAGTTCTTACTCTGCATGACAACAACAACAACAACAAAAATCAATCAGTGAAAGCCTCCAAAGCTGTGCCAAGGGGCCCTTCTTCACAGTCACAAGTACCTTACTAAGACTAGAGCTAATACTTCTAATTGAAAATATTTCATATTTATTAGATCCAATCACAGTTCTGGCTTTTTTAACAAACAAAATTGATAGGGTTTGGTTTGTCTGGGAATGGGGAGGGAGAAATGGGTGTCCTTTCTTGATCTGGGCCATATTTTCTCTGCAGTAATGCCTAATGGTTTTGTCAGTTGTGATTTACTTGATAACTTTCAGGACCAAAAGTGCAGGTAACCAATTTTTTTTGTAAAATTTAGTAGCTTGCTGGAAATAGTTATACACCTTACAGAAACATCTACTGATTATAGCAACAGATCCTAGAGTTCAGTTAGTATAACTGAAGGTGAGGGTGTGTAATTGTCAGGGGAAGTAGTATTTTATTATAGAATTTTCTGAACAGTGGGTATTATTTGGTCAACTCTGGCGATTCCACAGATGTACAGACTGCCCCTTGGGAATGCTATTTATAAACTCAAAAGCAGCTGAACAGCACTCACAAAAAGGCTGCCACTTTCAAGAAAATTAATGACAATCTTACATTGTTTGAGAATGAAGAGAGAAGAGCCATTGTGTTAAGCTCAAAGGACGAAGAGATAGACAAGTACGTCTGTGCTCCTTTGTCTTGACCTCTCTATCAAAGATTGTGATATTGATGAAAATGCACTATTCATTGCATTGTCAGCTTAGAAAAATCAATACAGGAAAATGTAAACATAGGGGTAACTCCACATCCCTTTCTCCAAAAGGCTCCCAAGAGTCCCCTATAGCAGATCACTATAGAGAATATTGTGTCTTCATGTCCTGGAGCTTGCAGGGTGTGGCTTTGCCATACTTCCATTACAAAAAAACAAAATACGACAAAAAACAAAACACAACAAACCCGCAAAAAAACCCCAAGACAATCATACTCAGAATAGTTCCCTGAATGCAAGTAATACATGCAGAGTTTCTGCACCCGATCAGTTTTTTTGGTGATAGACAGGTTTTAGTCAGAATTTTAAAAATTACAGTTGAACATAGTTTAGTTGCAAGTCCAAACTGCTCTGAATAATTAACAATTCTCTACTTCTTTAAAAGTTTCCTGCTGGGTTTGGAAGCTGAACTCACTGAGCAAAACCATCAGATGAGCACTAGAACTAGCATAAGAGCAAGAGAGCCAGAAACAGAAGTTCAGTGTCAAAGAATGACACTTTCTAATTGCAGTGGCAGTGACTCAGCTGCTTTTGGCACTACACTTAGAGCACAAAGGGGCTGCACGGGTATCAGTGACTGCCATTTGAATATAAGAGCACTTTTAGTTGACACCATCGTCTTACCTGTGGCACAGAAATGCACCCTAATACATAATGTGTGTGCATTACAGTGATACGAGTACTCATGATGACATATCAAATGCTTTAAAAAAGCAAACTTTATATCTTTAGATCATTGCAATTAAGGACTACATTGCTGTTACTGATGGACCGAGGGAAAAATTTCATTGCTAATACTGTACGTTTTGTGTGAAGTTGTCTCTGCAGAGACAAGGCTTCTTAGCCTCCCTTTGGACCATGTGTGAGAACTGTTACAACAACAAGCAGTTTTTCCGTTACTTTTATTTTGGTAAGACAAAATGGCTGAAGGCCACAGCTGTTGATTTATTCAGATGCTGAAGGAAACCATTAGCCCACTGGACCCTGAAGATGAGATTTCTTTGTGCTAGATGTTAATATAAGGAAGTCCCGAACAGTGGCTGCCAAAGGACTTAATACAAATGCAAAATGCTAAACGTACCTAAAAGGGAAGGAGGTTGCTTATTAGAGAAAAAATAAATATGCCAGTGAAAAGCACAGTTTGCTTTTTTTCTACTTCTTCTTATTTTAAGTACAGAGTGATGTACTACAGCCAAACTGTGGAGATGAAAACTCTCCTGTATTTAAATCAAATAGAGTATCTTTGAAACTACATGTATGGTTACACAACTGGTTATACTGTTAATGACTACATGTCCATGTGAAATGGTTTTTATCAGCATGACGTGGACGGAGCTTCTCCACAGACTCCCTGCTGTTTGCATCTTTGTATTAATTAGTTGTAATAGCCCAGTATAAATTAATTGAATCCTCAGAAGAGATGTCAAAGAAAAAATGTAATAGCTGCCATCAGGGTAGGTAACTACTCTTTCAGATTACTGTTACACTGGCCTCATGGCAGAAAAACGATTCATTGTTGCCTATACTTAGTCTGAATTTCAGATACACCTCCCTCTCCCCCAACTCTTTTCTTTCAAGATTCAACAGTTACAAGTACTTTATTTCATACCTGTGCAACAGAAGTGACATTTCTGATACTTCATTCAGGACTTTAAAAGTATTTAGTACTGGACAAGATGTCATCTACAATAATGTTTTAATCAACACTGGGTCCTATTTGAAGGATGTATTTTTATACAACAAAATGAGGCTACAGCACTGAAACTTGTCCTGGCTCCCTGTCTTGTGTTCAACCCAGCAAAATGCAGTAAGGCATAGGGGGTTGTGGCATGAGGCAAAGGAATAAGACAAGCTAAAAACCAATACTTGCTAATCAAGGCTAGAACTGATTTTGGAGAAGAGAATGGGATTGACTAAAGAGGTTGATAATAATGGAGGAAATAGATCAAGAGTGGTTAAACTTGAAACAAAGGACAAGGGAATTTGTTTCCACTGGCTGATGTTCCTCAACCTTTTCAACCAATAAACAACAAACCATTTTTGTGGTTTTGCCACAACAATTTCCAGTTAAAGACAAATAAAGTTAGGATAAAATTCCAGTGTCCATATTATTTCCCTCATTTTGGTTGCTTGCTTGTTCGATGTGTGAGAATGCAAGTGTAGATGGTTTACAAAGCCATTTTCAATTATTTTGCAGACCAGCTCCTGAGTTCTCATAGATCACCATTGATCCACACTCCACGGTTTGAAAAATGTGTCATTAGTGCGTGATTCTTTCAATAGCCTAAAAACTGGCACCTCAAATTCCTTAGTATCACCAGCTGTCTGTAGTGACACAGTATTTCATCCTCCTCTAGCAATAATCTGCAAAAAAGACTATGACCAGTTGCTCTTTACCTGGATGGAGGGAGCTGCAAAGGGTCCAGCCTTTCTAAGAGCCCTGCATAGCTGTTAAGATGTCGCATAATGGAGTGTCTGTACCGGGGTAGGAAGAAAAGAAAGACAAAGGTGCTTTTGCATCTTAAAATAATGCAATGCCCTCTCAGTTAAAAGAAATAATAGGATTAAATGTTAGTGTTCGAGTTTAATTTGCCCCTCCTTGAAAATCTGCATTTTGATACAGTTTTTATTTACAAAACAACTGCTCTGTGTTTTTATATTTTATCTCTCTCTTTCTCTTTTTTTTTTTTCAGAGAGTCCTGCCTCATTCTGTGGAATAAGCAGATTCACCCTCCACTGAGTATGCAGTGAAGGGAAAAATACTGTGCGTGCTGAATGAGTATTTTCCCACAGTTTGTATTTTTTTAAATGAAATATATCTGCTGCTTCTTCAAACCAGCAGAGGGAGTTTTCTCACCTAAATAGTTTTTTAACTTCTGAAACACAAACTTGTCTTTTTTTTTAGTAATGTTATGTTACCTAGTAGGAACCGCTACTGAAAACAAAAGGTGAAATTTTACAATCAATCAGGACTGTTTAACTCCTTAGTGCTAGAGGCTGTATGCTTCCAGTCAATTTTTATGGGTGCAAGAAGTTGCTGTCATGAAAAATGTAATAGAGTATTAAAAGCATGAAAAATTGACTCGGCTGGAATGATTTGGAGCAAACTATTTGGTTAAGGGGGAATGTAGAATTATTGTAGTACACGTGCCACTCAAATGTGCACGAAACCATAACTTGGTAACAGCTGACACATGATTTCTGTTTGAAAAAAAAGTCAGTTCCTTTATTATTTTGCGCTCTAGGGAGAAGTTTTGAAAGTTCCAGGTTTAGGTTTCTTTATTTGGAAGTAATGGGGCAATTTTAAGGTTATCACAGTGGCAAAAAAGTTTAAGTGAAATGTTCACAGTAGCACTACTAGGAAACGAGGCTATCATTATTCCTATTTGTTTTGGTGAGAGAAAAAAAAGCATCTCCTGTAGTGACAATCTGTATCACTCTTACTTTATGTTATTAACCTACATATCAGGCTCTATAGAATGATATCTCTTGTAAAACAAAATTATAGCAGTTACTGACATTAACAGTGAGTATTTTCTTGATCTGTGAACATGTCACAACTCTTTCTCCCTCAAAAGCAAGCAATAAATTCAGATATTCCATTAGGCTCAATCATAAAGCATTTAAAATACTAGCCTTTCACTTTTAAAAGTTTTGTTGAACAAATTCCACCTCCGGAGAAAATAATCACAGTTATTTTGGGGAACCTAGCTGGATTTGAAAATACTCTGAGACAAACATGCACTTTTATAATTCTGTAGAGTCAGAATATCGATGCTCAACATTCTGCTTGAACTGAAAGAAATGACTGAATAAAAAGCAAGATCCAGTATTCTTTGTATATCTATCGATATAGCAGCAAGACTACATTTTCACAGGATTGCATAAATACTAATCATTGCACGATATCCAAGTGAAAATAGCTAATTAAATGTTTTCAGCTTTTATTGAAGTGGAAAGTGAGGAAGGAACACATTGTGGGTGATTTAGAAGGTAATTATTGCTAAATAAGCATTTAGCACATGACATCAGACATAGAGCATATAGAAAAGAAACAAAGTAGTCACATGGCCTAACGGTTGAGCCATAATAGTTAATAGCCTAGCACAGATGTATTTTCCTTATACGTATTATATTTGCCAACTCATATAAGACTGCTAAATATGGGTCCCTATGCTGCTCTGAGTTACACATGAGCGGACTCTTGCATTTTTACAAAACTCACTGCAGCAAACTCTTGTCAAACTCAATGAAGCATGAGGCAGACACAACTGTTCAGCGCCACATAACTCACGGACCAAAGCCCCAAAGAAGGACGAGCTTTAGACAGGGGCAAAACAGAAAACTGTACAGGGCTGCAGATGATGGATTCAGCAGCATCGCAGCCAGTCGTCCAGAGAGAAAAAGACTTCTGGGCTCAGCAGCCACAGGGGCTCACTCAGGAGCCATCCCATTTCTGCCTCACTGGTACTGAAAAGGAGATGGAGGCTAAAGCACAGGACCGGCCAGATGCTCGTGCACCATCATCAGAGCAGATGGGCTCTGAATAAAATTCAGTTTTTGTACTCAGACTGCTAAGAAGCTTTGAACCAGCCCTGGCTACAGTTATCAAGACTAAAAATAAAACAGAGACAATTTCAGAAAGCCAGCGTCTTGCTAGTCCACAACATAAGAACCGACAACCAGTGCTTTGCTCTCCAGCATGTTCTAGACTGAAGAGGAGGGCAGAAGTAGCTTTGTGTCCGCATGGGTATTCATTCAGGGAGGATCCAAACGTAGTAACGAAGCTTAAATAAACTGGAATGCATATTAGATCAAATACTACACTAGATCAAATTTATAATTCCTCTCATCCTTTATCCTTTTTTTAGCATGTAGCTCTTCAGAGGAAGTGGAAAAAAACTATAGAGAAGACAGATGAGGGTAATTCATCCTCATGGAAGTTATTTTCTGAATTTTTCTTGGGAGTGACATCTAAGGATGATGTTTCCTTTCTGTCCCAAATCTCCCACTGGAGATTGGGGTTAATCTCCTATTAACTATCGTAAATCTGGGGGTGTGGGGAGGTTGTATTTTTATAAAAAATCAATTCTCCTTTTAAGGGGTGTATCATGGGACTGCATATCAGCACAAAACGCTATACCTGCTTCACGGAAATTCTGACTATCACTTGTATGTTTCCAGTTCTGCTGTCGGAAGAAATGGAAGCACAGTCTGCCTCAAAGTACAGTGAAGGAGATAAAATATCATACTACAATACGGTATATGCTTGTTTACACGCTCAGACTTGACATTTTGTCTTCAGTCCTCAACATCTGACTCATTTTCTGTTTATATGCCATGAGAAAGATGCTAAGCAAAAGCTGACTCCTGGAAATACTTGACATTCTTTTTAGGCTAATTTTGTCCTGAGCTTGGCTGAAATGGCTCATTTTGAACTACTCATAAAAGGATGTCTGCAGCAGGGAGGACAGAATATTTTCATTTCAGAGAGCCCTGCTGTGTTATATTCCCTGATTTTCATCAAAACCAGACCGTGTTTACTTGTCCTTTTGGCCTCAGGGTCACTGTTTTATCTTTAAATTGGTTTAGTTCTAAGTAGTCGTTTTCACTCATTCCCGAGTTTCCCACAAAAACCTAAACAGTGGCAGCCTGATATAGCTTTGAACATTTTCCTCCTTTCTCAAGTACATCTTGAGATGTACTTTTACACAAGCAAAAAAAAAAAAAAGCAACGAAAAATACGCCCAGGAGGAACGGCCTGGCCCCCGGCAGCCACAACCCACCCCCAATCTCACGACTTCTCCGCCCAAAGAGGGGCTTCCCGGAACGATCCCAGGGTAGGTGTTTTTGGGCAAAGGGCTAGAGCCGGGGGCAGGCGGTGGGGAAGCCCCTGCATGCCTGAGGCAGCCGGAGGGCCTCCCTCGCCGGCCCGGGGTTTTGCCGAGGGGCCGGCGAGCCGTGAGGCAGCTCCTTCCCGCCGGCCGAGGGCAGGGCCCCTCACGCCGTGGGGGAAGAAGGGAAGGGAAGGGGCCGCCGCTCCTCTGAGGCGGGGGTGCCTCCTCAGGAGGGCCTGAGGAGAAGCGACGGCGGGGCGGGCAGCAGACCCGGCAGAAAAACTGAAGCGGGGCAGGGAAAAGAGGGGCGGCAGCGGGGCCGCCGCCGGCCGACGAGAGGCCCCGCCGGCTGAGGAGAGCCCCGGGCTGGGCGGGAATGGACGCGAGGCGGGGCGAGGAAGGCGGCGGTGACGTCACCCCGCCTGGCAACGGCGGGCACGGCGTGGGGGCGGTGGCCCTGGGCTCT
>JANXJC010000017.1:23511246-23536414 GCA_027564655.1 Leptodon cayanensis | reverse complement strand
TCTTTTTTTTTTTTTTTTTTTTTTCCTTTTTTTCCCTGCAGCAGCAGCCAAGTCTCGGCTGCTGTGACTAGATTTTTGTGGATTGGAATTATTAATGATTTTTATTTTATTTTTAAAGAAGGCAGTTCTGCCCAAGTTCCTGGAAACTTGCCTGACTTATCATTTAAAGAAGACTCTTAAGTCATCAGTTTCTACCTCTTGGATAAAATTACTAAGTGGTCAGTCTTAGTTGAATGTCTTTGACTGTAGATGTAGCTTGATCTTTTTAGGCTTGTGCTGAAATAAAGTCTCACCCTTCCTTCACTTAACCTCTGGCTAGTGAGTATTGTCCTCTTCCCTTGCTTGTACAAGCTGAATCTTCTGAAACTTCCCTGTCTTCCTAGATTAGCTTTCAGCCAGGCTGGCTCTCCAGAAACTGAGACTAAGCTCATGGTTGCAAAAAGAGTGAATGGAAGCAGGAGGAGGATGAGGATGCTACTTGTGCTGCGGCAGACACTGCGTTAATTACAACAGTTGTCAAAGTTGCGCCTGTTGGAAATTACTGTCTTCCAATTTTAACTCTTCAGTTCGGTTGTGGATTTATTGGAGACATACCAGTTTACCTTATTTCTGCTTAGTGGGTTTTTTGTGTGTGGTTTTTTTTTCCAGGCTGCATTGTTTCTTCATTTTTTGGGAAAAATACAAAAGCAGAACAATAAGCAAACTTCTCAGAACGGTTCAAGTTGTTTCCACTCAATGCATCTTTGGGACTGGGGGGAGAAAAGTCTCCATCTTTGCTGCTTGAAGAAATGAAACCGCTAGTTTCATGAAGTTTGCACTCTCTAGTGAAGGAGAATCACATCACTTAACTCTGAACTTGTATCTTTAGTTGTGAGAGGATTTGTTTTAAGGCTACTTTGCATGTAATCTCTCTTCTCCTGAAGTCATCCTGTGGGTGCGGTTTCACATTGTGCTTCAGCAGAGATAACTTTAGGCTGCTGCCAAAAAGGGCCAGAGCTTTGCGATGCCTCTTCCTGGCTTGCCAAGGCTCTAGCAGTTGTGAGTCCACGGTGTGAGCTGACAAGGTGGCTGGTGTGGAAGAAACTCTTGTGCCAGGTTTCCCATCATGTCAGCAAGCTGAATGGCCTTAGTCTAACTGCACAGTCATTAGCTCCTGTGCAGGAGAGTGGATGGGACCGTATTTCAGGAGCCAGGGAATGGAGTGTGTTTCTCCTTTTCCATTTTAGCCTGCAGTTACTTTGCACTAGATCCAAGCTGAAATTTCTTAAGTTTCTTCTGAGTGTCTATATTAATTGCTCTCCCTAAGCGTTCATGATCCAGCAAACTGATTATTTCACAGCTTGCTTGTTCCTGATCTTTAAAATGCTTTTTTAAAATTCCTTGACATCCTTCCCCATCCATTTTAAGCCAGCCAAGTGTCCTTTTTAAACTGTGCCTCTCACTTGCATTCTTTTTTTTTGTTGGTTTAATAATACCTTTAAAGAGAAAATAGTTCCTGAACAGCTGGAACTTGTTACTGAGGTGCTTTTTGTATTTCTGTGCATTTTGGTTTTGGTTGTCCTCAGTAATGTGTATGTTTTAAGAAGAAGACTGAACACAGTATGTAAAAAACATGCCTCTGTCCTTCTATATCCAGATTTTCCACAGTGGGACTGGACTTTAATGTTCCCATCACTTATGGAGTTTGGCTTATTTAGTACTGTCATAAATCAGTAAATGCAAGATTAACTAGGATAAGCCTGCCTAAAACTTAAGGTAAATTATACTGCTGTTTGCATTCATTTTAACATCTGAATGTTTCTATTGGGGAAGTTATTAACTACTAGAACAAATTGCTAAGGGAAGCACTAGATCCATCATTTTTTGATACGGTCAGTCCCCTGGATGATGCCCATATCAGTGTGTTCTTTAATCTTCCCTTTTGGCAGATTTAGTGATCATGTGTCCATGGGATGATCTAGTTCAAGACACTGGCCAGAGTTGAATCCAACTGGAAGAGAACCAGCTGGCTGATTTGGCAGCAAACTAAACCGGCACACCCTGGAGCAGCACAACTGTGAGACCAGCACAAGAGAAGAGGCAGCGGTATGGGAATGAGTAGGGAGAGAGCGTGCAGGGTCACTCCTTCATCCTAAGATTGTTGGAATTGCTGTTACAAACTCTGTTCTCTGTGAATAACTAAAGAAACCGTTCCTGAAAAGCAGAGCCAATCTGATTGGTTTCCTAAGTGGTTTAGTGAAGAATATTCTTTTGTTCAGAGTTTTTAGTACAAGACTTCACAAATTCAGCTAGATTTGCAAGCTGCCTGGGAGTGTCGGCAGAGTTTCAGATGACTATCTGAAGAGTAGGCCGTGGGCTGTTTGTTTGAAACCTTACGTGTCCCAAACAACACTTCTTTTTGTGTTCATCTGAGTTAGTGCTCTTCTGACGCCAGGTAAAATGAGAAGCTGTTCTGAAATGGGGGCAGTGGTAGAGCTGAGGGGAGTAAGTCTTTTGTAGACATGAGGACAAAAGCAAGTATGTTAATCCCATACTATCATGGGTATGATAGATAAGGAGACAGCAGATCTTTCAGAGAAGTGCAAACAGCAGAATATCGTCCTTTTATTAAGCATAAATTATTATAAATCGTGCTTTTTTGCTCTTGAAAATCAAATATGGTGCTTTGTTTGCCTGACTCAAACTATGCATGCTACTGAAAGTATACCTTGTCCTTCAGCACAGGGAAGGAGAGTTTGTCTGTGAAGTGGAAGATGATAGTTAAAAACATTACATTAACATTTTCACATTATGAGAAGCCAATGTATAACAGGATCTGCTTTTACTGCATACCAGTATCTGTGTAAGGATATGGTGCAGGGAAGCAGAGAAATTGGAAACTGTCTTGGATGAGGCCCTTTGCAGCTTGAGGAGAGCTTGAAGGCATTTCTGGTAGCTGTGTGTGCTATAGGGCTGTATGTGAATTAACAGTGCGTTATTTTTCTCAAGTAAAAGCATGATTGAAAGTGCATAAAATTGCCTCTTCTTAATTTTCACCTGTTCATCATCTTACTAGATGTTTATTTGTGGGAAGAGGGTTTGCTCTTTCAATCTTAATGCGTCATCCTTACTGAGAGAGAATCATAAAATATATACATGGATTATAATGTAAATGGTTTCTAATGTGTAGGTAGTAGAAGAAAGCCTGCCCTGGTAGATAACTAGTAACATGAAGCCTGAGGCTTGATGAATAGCAGATGAAACAAAGCTGTTTATGAAGTATGAGTTGTGCTGTCAGTAGAATAAGACAGAGCCTGCTGTCTCCATGCAGCAAGAAGACTGTGCTGATTTCCTATGTAGACAGAGTTGCTGGATCTTGCTGTATGCTGCTGTATCATGCTTTTGTAGTTCTGAGCAGTGATTGAAGTGGTAAACCCTGACCTGAAAAGCTGAGGTTATATTGCTGATTTTTTTCTCTTGATTTTACTTTTTATTTTTGTGTGTTGTTGTGCCTGGCAGTTGTGAAATATGTGAGGACAGTCAAAATTATTTCATTTGTGTTTTTGAAGTCCAAACTGCTACTTCAAGTTAATGTGTTGAGAATGGTGGAGGTGAGGGTTAGCTTTCTGTGAACTTGTGTTTGGGTGCTTTGTCTCCTGACGGCAAGGACTGGTATCCATTGCCCCAGACAGCTTTTCATAACCTCCTGTAATGCCTCTGCTCCCTCCTCAAATTCTTCAAATACCGATCGTTCTGTGTTACTATCAATTAGCTGTGCAAGACACAGCACATGCTGTAGCTGCTTCCAAGCTGCATATTTGGTGATTAGCCAACCATCAGGTTAAAAGAGCAGGAGTGTTGGGGCAGTTCTTAGGTCTTTTCCTCAGGGAGGACTGTGATTTGGGTGCTTCAGCACTGACTCTAGGGAAAAAAAACCAAAACCCAAACACCAAAAAACCCCCCAAAACCAAAACCCCACCAACTCTTATTTTTGAGATGCTACTTTTCTGGCATGTTTCAACCAAATAGGTGTATGGGGGAAGAATTATTGGGAGTGAAGCAGGATAGGTTGATAGGGATGCTCATGTGAGCCTGGTTTCTTCAAGTGCTCAAGATTATGTTCAGGTACCTAAAAACCCCCACAGTGAATGAAAGGGGGATGGTTGATGTGCCACAGTAGTACTGGGAGAATGGTCCAGCAGGAGCCTCCTGCGGTTCCAAAAAGACAAATGCATAATCCGACATCTAGGAAAGAACAACCTCGCTGTCTACCAGGTGGCACAAGCAGAACAGTAGTAGCGAGCAGGTCATGGGGAGTGGTTGTTCCCCACTACCTGGCACTCACAAGGTTGTCTTTAAAATACCCTGTTCAGTTTTGGTCCTCCCTCCCCTCAAATGCAAGGGGGATGCCAACAAACTGGAGAGTTAAGTGTGGTTAGGAGGATAGTGCATGTAGTGTGCAAGAAGTTGGTCTAGTCTGGAGAAAGCCATACTCTTCTTGGAGGCACAGTGGGAAAATATAAATGAACGGCTGCAAGTTAGGACAATGTTAAATCCTATTGAATATAATGGGGAAAAATTACTATGAGAACTGAGTACCAGAAAAGGTGCCCAGGGTGGCTGTTTTATCTCCATACTTTGAAGACTTTAAAAATTTAGCTGGACCATGCCTTGAGTGACCTGATTTGATTTCTGAGGTTAGCCTTGCTCTGACGAGTTAGGAGTAAGTGACCTCCAGAGGTCCTTTCAAACCTTGTTTTTCTTATTGGAAGTATTGCAAGCCATGCAGGTTTAGATCATGGTCTTAAGATACGCTTAAATCCTTCTAAATTCAAGTTACAAATGGATGTTTAAAGGACCCGATCTCCTAACTTTTAGAACATAATTAAGCTAATGAAGCAATTTTATTTCCTTTAAAACTATCTGATTGAAGTTGTAGGGTGCCCTTGAGCATTTGCCATTTTGACTGGCTTTTGTAAAAATCCATTGCATAAGGATTTCTCTCTGTGCTTTTTAATCAATGGTTCAGTTTTTTGTATTGACTAAAATGTCCACACTAAGAAGTAAATTAACTTTATTAATGCCATAATTAGTATGGACTGTCCTGACAGCCTCGAGTCAGATAGGAACACTTGTCCCTGTTTTAATGCTAAGCATATTTTGTGGTTTTTGCAAGATCCCAATCTGGGACCATTCAGACTATTGCATCATGTCTGTTTTTAAAGATGAAGGGAACACTTTGTGCATGCTCCGAATGATGCTTTTAAGTTTCCATAAATTTATTTCAAAGCTAGATTCTTGCCATGTTTGCAGAAATACTAATTGTCATTCTAAATTAGATATGTGCCAAATCGTAGGCCATCTATCAAAGCATTTTGCATTTTTTTTTAGAGCGTGAAACGAGTTTTCTTTTGGTTTAAGCCCAGAAAGCTTTCAGAGACTTTCTTGTTTTTGTAACTCATGAATTCATAACCTGGAGCTATGATCATGCTATCCTTCTTGGCCAGAAGAATCCTGAAAAAAATCTGCAGGAGGAGCTGAAGCTTTTGTAGTAACATGGGGTCCTGATATTGAAGGAAGGGAAATTTAATAAAATGCAAATACAGACTTTTTTTTTTTTTTTTCCCATGGGGGGTGGGTGGGGGAATGATTTTGTAAAAAGAATTCTAACTAAGATAAGTGTTGGAGTCTTCAGCTTCAAACATATTTTCATGAGCTAATTATCTGGTGGAGGTTTTAAGGGAAAAACCTATAAATATGGTGTTGACCCTGTGCTACTTTTAGTGCTTATTTGGTGCTTTGGATTTGAACTAAATCTAAATGAGGTATAATCTTTTTGTTCTTCAGAGCTTTTTGGCATGACTTTGTTTTAGCAGCTTTTGTAATTTGGTGTTTTGTGACTCACCTTGAATGTTTTGCCAAATAGATGTTATAAAATTAACTTAAGGGAAGGAACAGAGGAAGAGGTGTAAATCTATATATGGAACAAGTGTCAGAGTCATGACTTAAGAAAATGTGGGGTGCTTTTTTTAAAGTACATTCCCCTGTGCCCTCTAAGATCCCTGGTTTTCTCTGCGTATTAAATTAATAGCAGTTTTTCACTTTTGCTTGTGAAGACATTTGCTACCTTTCCTGCTGGTGTCACCTCTCATTTCCAGGCTGGTTTCTTGCAGTGAGCTCTACTTGGGAAGGAAATAACAAGTACCACAAAACATCACTTTCTGCTTAATGTAACTTCCCAGGTAAAAACATTTTGACCTTTTCTGTCCTTACAAGGTGGTATCAAATGCCTCTAGGTGGTAGAGCTTTTACTCCAATACTTCCTATTTCGTGTCTTCTCTTGCTGTGAAAGGAGGAGTCTGGCAATTCCTGCTCGTAGAATCGAGGGGGTAAATCAAACCCACAATATTAACATTTATTAAATTTGCGACTGATTTTAAGAAATGTATTTCTGATAATATTGGAGAAGATGCGATCAGAGTCGGTTTAATATACCTGGAGTGAGGAACATATCACTAGAATGCTTTTTTCCCAGCTGGTTGGTAATGATGACTTGTCTACAGGATACAGTTGTAGAATTATGAGGGTACGTGTGGAAGTGATTTGATTTAGGGAGGTGAAAATTGACAAACTTAATTTAAGTGTGTTTTATCATACACAGTGGTAAGCACTAGAATGCACTCTAGAAAATTATGGGAGCCTGGAGTAGGAAAATGAGGCATGCATGGTTTGCATCTTTAATGCTTCAGGGCAGGCTGCTGGGCAGGATTTCTGCTATACTGTTTAATTTCCTTCACAAAGTATCTTGCTAATAGTACTGGAGCCAGCTAGAGAAGCTGGTGTTTGAGATGGTTACTGCTAGAATGCAATGAGTTTCTCATTACTTGAAATAGTTTGGGAGGAAAAGCGTACATTTTTACAGTTTTCAATTGTTCATTTTCCTAATTACTTCAGCCATTCTTACTGGGCTGTAAAATTAGACGTAGTCTTTTATTAAAAATGTGTGGTGAGTCATTCCTTGGAGAATGCACCATTGACTTGCCCAATCTAAAAATGCCAGGCGGATTCAGGGCAGCTTCCAGATGGACCAGTTCTGTGCTGACAGAACCAAGGCTTCTGGCTTTAGACTGTCTCAAGGGTAGACTGCTATTTTTGTTTTTATTTTCCTTTTTTTAGGCAAGCTATTGATGTAGAGGGATTGTTGCTCTAAGCAGAAAATGTTTGTGCGAGAATGGGGTGATGCAGCATAGAGCAAGTTACAAAAGGAGTAAGGAAAGATAGGAGACACTGCAGGATGGAAAGAGAAAAACAGAAGAAAAAAGCAAAACGTTACTCAGATCACCTTATCACTGACTTTGACAGCAACTGGAGCTGGCCGAGAGTTCATGACTGGGATGTCAATGGCATAGCAGTGAGAAGGTATTTTTGGGAGAAGTGTTCAGTGGCTGAAATTAATTTCAGTTTGGCCAACTTCTGCAGTTGTGTGTCAACTGTAGATGTAAAATCAAAAGTCCGAGAAACTTTAATGAGGGATCTGACAGATCTTGTGGATAACAAGAAGTCTGTGAAAGTCACAGGATGTCTCTGAAAGAGAACATGCTAAAGCCAGTTACTGATATGTTCTTTTATTTGTATGGTATATCAAATGTTCTTTTATTTGTATGGTATATCTAACACCTAGGTGAAATCTCATTAAAAGATTTTTGTGTCTGAATAACTGAATGCTTTCGATTAGAAGAGACCTTCAGTGATCATCCAGTCCAACCCCCCTGCCATTGCAGGGACATCTTTCCCTAGATCATATTGCTCAAAGCCCCATCCAACTTTGCCTTGAACACTTCCAGGGATGGGGCATCCACAGCTTCTCTGGGCAACCTGTTCCAGTGTCTCACCACCCTCATCATAAAGAATTTCTTCCTTATGTCCAATCTAAATCTACCCTCTTTCAGTTTAAAACCATTGCCCCTTGTCCTGTCACTATGGACCTCGGTAAAAAGTCTCTCTCCATCTATCTTATAAGCCCCCTTTGTGTACTGAAAGGATGCAATAAAGTCTCCATTATCATTAGAAAGTATAAAATGTGGTGGGACCCCAGACTTCAGGAAAATAACAGAACTACCTTTTATTCCAGCTTGTTCCTTCCCCTTTTCCAATAGTAATTTTTTTTCCTTTGAAGCTCATGGTGTTTAATCAAAACGGGAAGCTGATGCTGAAATTTGGGCAAGCAAAGGCCTAAATGAGACATTGGATATTGTGAGACTTAAACGATATGTTTGAAAGTTGTTTTGTTGCTGGGGTTTTTTTATGTGTTTCTCCCCCCACCCCGTGTGTTTATTCTGACTTTTTTTTTTTTCTTCCTAAAAGCTGTTTTCATAACAGCTTAAAATACCCTCACTGTAAGCACTGGAGTGTACTCATTAAATTTTTAACTGATCTTGTAAACCATCACATATATCCAGCACCTTTTTGGTGGCAACTTGTAATAGAAAAGATATACTGTATTCCAGAAGAATGATGTATTTTCTTAATAACCCAGTGCTATGGTCTTTGATTGGAAAGACTTTGATTTTTAAATTCCCTTCTAAAAAGTTGTTTGTTTGTTTGTTTTTTTAATCTGATAGAGGAAGGGGTGCTGGGGCTGGAGGACTGAGCTGCCCCAGCGCAGTGCTGCATGAATGTGAGCTCAGGTGGCGGTGGTGCTGTCTCATCAGCTCTTATGCTGGGGAAGTGGAAAGGGGGCTTGTTGGGAATTTGGCCTGACTCTGTAGCATAGTGGCTGACTGCCATAGCTCATGTAATGCTGCATCAAACCTAATGAGCTTTCTGAGATGTGGGGTGTGTTGGAGTGAATATGAAGGCTGTTGCTTCAGATGGAGCAAATCCTGTTGGGATCCAAACTGAGTCCCTGCTGGGTGGCAGGAGGGTGTTTGTAGTGCTCCCAGACTTTGGGTGGACACAGCTGAGTTGGTTTTATGTAGAATCAGCTTGGGTCCAACAGTGTGCATTTGTTCCTATTGAAAGTGTCTTTAGTGCCTGAAAGCAATGTGTGTTTGCCCAGCATCTGAGCTAATAAATGCTACAGATTTAGGTTCTGTCTTTGAAATAATCCGCTACCAGAATAATCAGCTTGCAGCAAATTGGGAGTTAATTGTATGTGCTTAAAAGAAGATGTACATAGAATGGCACGAAAATCTTTCAATTCCATTGTTGCTTTATTATGAACTAATGAAAGAATCCTGATGGCTCAGGGCACTTTGCTTAAAACAAGACCTTAAGTTAATATTTGAATATATGAGGTCAGCATTATCTTAAACTGCCGAGTACCTCCTCTGCCACATCCCTTCCTTGTGGCAGCAGCAGTTTGCTTGGCTGGCATATAGGGGATCAAAGCTTTAGGAGCAGGAAGCAATGTGACTGCTTTGGTACAGAGCTGTTTATCAGGACTGGAGCTGGCATGACTGGTATGGCTCACTTGGGAGTAGGCACAGGTAGAAATGGCTCTGCTGTGTGTCACTGCTATTTCTGAGGCCATACAGGAGGCATCTGACCTTCTTTTGAGCTACTGTGAAGGTAGAACATCTTACTTGTGATGCTTAACACTTTCAGTAATCCTCGTGATGCAACCGTTCTGCAAGTCCTCCCTGTGGAGCATTAATGTGATGGCTCCACATGGCTCAGCTTGGTTAAGTGACTGCTGTTCTGTGTAGTGTGACTTAAAACTATTGACTTATCGAAGGCTGTGGTGAACTGTACTGTAAAATATGTAGACTGCATGGTCTCCATTGGTTAAATATACTCTTTCCTTGTTCAGTTTCTTAATAGCTTGGAACTGCATCCCTACCACCAGAGTTGACAGGAATCCAGTGGCCTCATATTGTTTATGCATTATGTTAGGATGTGGTTTCATGGCAGATTTGGTCTATGTGCAAAGCAGCAAGTGGTGAGGGGCAAGCTGAGTTGATCCATAAGGGGAAACTGCTGGTGTTAGGGACCTGCATGTTTTGGACATTTTTGTATCATCCTAGTTCTAGTCTTATCCCATGGACTTAATGCCCATTAAAGATTAGCATGCATTAAGGGTGTTCCTGGGCTGCATGTCTTTGATTTAGTTTCAGTGAAAAGAAATCCAGGTTACTTGCTGTGAGACTGCTCTACGCTGGGAACTGAAGCACAATAAATGAGGATGGTTTGGAGCTTCACTGACAAGCGTGTTGCTGATCTGGACTGTAACAGTGATGTAGATGTTGATCTAAGTTGGGTTTGATGCAGTCCTGTGTCTCTGACCTTGCAGTGAGCCATCTTAGGGAAATAAACTTGCAGAAAGTTGGCACTAAATAGTTTTCTCTTGGGCTGTTTTCTTTATCTGATTCATCAGTAGTATAAATAAGTACTAATTTAAGTGCAGAGCAGGGGGAAGGAACTATGTGAATGCACACAGAAGAGAGGATGGGATCACAGCATCCTTGGGTTGAGATGTCTTGGAAGTACAACTTTGCAGGTTTCCTACTTTCCATTGGTGATGTAGCTGTATTGTGCACCATGAGAAGGAAAGTAGGAAATACTATGTGTTTTGATCTGTTCAGGGTTCAGTCCCTAGGCTGCTTCTCATGCTTATTGGTTTTGGGGCATGAAAGGAAGGGAAGTAGCTTTTTGCACAAGACCAGTGGTCAGAGTGTTTTCCTCAGTAGTGGGACAAGTGAGGTGCTTCCCTACTCAGTGTGAGGAAGTCCAAACTCACCTCTGTATCCTGAAAGAATACTTTGATCTTTGGGGAATTGGTTATTATGGTCATTGTGGGTCGTTGCGTAAACAGGAGAGTGAATCACCGGAGCAGATGCAGAGTGCAGGACGAGGAGCCTGGCAGCACAGCAGTGGAGGCTCTTGGCCAGGAGGGATTTGTCTTTGGTTGCCAAACCCTGGTGCTCACCTTGTGCAAGTGTCTTACCAGGAGAGCTCCGGAAGACAAAGCTCTGGCAGTTTTGGAAGCAGGGGCTAGAATTTTAAGGGCAATGGGGAGTCCACCAGTTCTCTTTATTTGAGCATATGGGTTGTCATTAGTGACTCAGGTCAGGGTAACGGGGAATTATGTGGTGTTGAAGTGGAAAAACCCCATTCTTATAACTACTACTTATCTTTAACACTTACAGAGATGTTTTCATTGTTCAGCATTTAAACGCCTGAACTACTTTTTTGGTGTTAAGATCTGTCTTCTGTGGCCAAATGTATACTACGGTATTACTATTAAAAAAGCTGGAACTCTTATATCTCACAAATTGTAGGAAAGTTTCTGGGGAAAGCAATTGGAAGGAGCTTTCTCCTTCAGTCCAAAACCTGATTTTGAGATAGTTGTGAAGAAAAGTTGATAGTTAAAAGGATAAGATTGTGTCTTCTGTTGTCTTTTGACTCTAGTGTAAGCTTCCTGTCTGCTATAAAACTAAATACATTTGTAACTCTGTGTGTATGTATTCATACATAGTAACAAAAATGTCAGCTTGGTTTTATAGGAGACTAAACTTTGGGTTTTTTGTGGTAGATGTACTAGTGGAAATAACAGTACTAATAAAGTTTGTTTTGGTCATCTAGCAACTGTCTGTTATGATAAATTGGAAAAGCAAAATCTCAGTTTCTAGTGTAACTGCAGTTTTGCTGGCAAGATGCTTTTGGAGGCCACGCAACTTTCCAGGGTTCACATTCCAATAAATGACTTTGAATCTGAACTGACCTAAAACCTGCCTGAATAAAACCTGCCTGAAGAGACCTTTATGGAGCATGGCATGCAACTCAAGCTCCTCTTGCTGCTTGATGTTGCACTCTGTCCCTCCAGGTCTGCAGCAAGTTTCAGCAAAGCTTCCTGAATAGCTTGAGATTTATATGCAAAGATTTCAGTTATCCCACAAATTATTTTTTTATTTTTTTTTTTAATTTTATAAGCTATTGAATGTGTTTTTCATGGGATTTATTTTATATCTGGTTTGTGTCTTTTTCTGGCTACTACAGAAAGGTCACTGGATTCTGATAGTATTGTAATATCCTAAACAAAGTACCAAGAACGTGAAATTGTGCTTTTTGCTGGACGAGTGTCTGACACTTGGTTATTTCTATTGAAGACACAGGCATACTAGAATTTCAGTATATTTTCCACTCTTTTCCTTGATTTATTTATGGTGGGTTTTTTTTTTTTTTTGGTAGGGCTCCCAGAGGGCCTTAGTTACCTATGATAGCCAACTTCAGAAAGAGTCTGACTAGCTGAAGACTTCATTTGTTTAAAATCAGTGAAGATGGGTGTTACATGGCCATACTTATCAGGAGGCTTGGCTTTTGCTTTGGCACTGGGATGTGGTTGGCAGAAGAGCTGGTTGTGTAAGTTTTGGAGAAGTGGAGAGTCCACCTGTGCCAGCAGTGACTGAATGCCTTGTGCAGGCAGTGTTGCTATCTTGGCTAACAGCGTGAACTATTTTGTCAAAGACACAGTGCTGTTAGATAGGATATTTTTTGTCTTTGCCATGGGGAACAATGTAGCCTGTAGTTGTTGACTGGGCTGACTGACTTTGACATGTTTGGTCTGTTTTATTGTTTCATTAGGCAGGTTGTCATCTTACTTGAAAGCAAGAGCTGAACAGACCACTCCCATAAAGCCTGCTATAACCACCTTTCCCCCAAAGATGTCCAGTCAATATTTTTTTACTTAGCACTGTTGATTTAATCAATCCCCTGCCCCTGAAAATGGGTCAAAACCTTCAAAAAGCACTGTCTGGGAAGTTCTCCAATTATGTTAGAAAGCTGTCATGGCTGGATGACAGAAAGCTGCCACCTAAGATATATCTTTGGATCGAATCAATCACAGAATTGCTGAGGCTGGAAGGCACCTTTGGAGATCATCTCGTCCAGCTCTCGTGCTGAGAGCAGGGTCAGCTACAGCAGGTTGCTCAGGACCATGTCCAGTTGGGTTTTGAGCATCTCTGACTACACAGCCCCTCAGGACAGACTGTTCCATTGTTTGATCACTCCTGCAGTGTGTGTGTATGTATATGTATGTGTGTATATGTGTATGTTTAAGTGGAATTTGTTCTGTTTCAGTTTGTGCCCATTCTCTCATGTGCTTTCACTGGGCACAGCTCAGTCTTTTCCACACCCTCATCAATAAGATCTCCTTGAGCCTTCTCCTAGTGCTTTCAGCCTTTCCTTGTATGAAGATACTCCAGTCCCTTAGTCATCTTCGTGGCCCTTTGTTGGGCTCACTCCAGTATGTTCGTGTCTGTCTTGTGCTGGGGAGCCCAGAACAGCACCCAGCACTCCAGATGGGTCTCACCGTGCTGAGCAGAGTAGGAGGATCACCTCCCTCGACCTGCTGGCAATACTCTTCCTAATGCAGCCCAAGATGACGTTGGCCTTCTTTTGCTGCAAGGGTGCATTGCTGGCTCATGTCAACTTGGTCTCCACCAGGTCCTCCTCTGCCAAGCTGCTTTCCAGCCAAGCAGTCCACAGCCTGTACTGGTTATTCCTCCCAAGGGGCAGGACTTGGCATTTCCCTCTGAACTTCATGAGGCTGGCCCATTTCCTCAGCCTGTTGAGGTCCCTCTGAATAGCAGCACACCCATCTGGTCTTCAATCTTCATGGTTTTGTATCCTCTCCAGACTTGCTGAGGGTGCAGTCAGCCCCATCATCCAGGTCATTAATAAAGATACTGAACAACTCAGCATTGACTCCTGGGGCACATGACTGGTAACTCTCTTCCAGCTGGACTATGTGTCATTGATCGCAACCCTTTGAGCCTGGCGTTTTGGACAGTTTTCAGTCCATTTCACTTTACACTCATCTGGCCTGTACTCCATCAGTTTGTTTATGAGGATGGTATGGGAGATGGTGTCCACTGCTTTCCCATCATCCAGTGAAGTAGTCATTTCATCGTGGAAGGCTGTCAGGTTGACCAAGCATGATTTCCTCTTCATACATCTTTGCTGGTTCCCATTATCACCATGCTGGTGCTTTTGGGTGGCACTGGCTCAGCTGCCTCTGATGCTTCATTGAACAAAGCTTCCAGCTCCTCGACTGCTACCAGGGCACTGAATGTAGTCCTGTGTTTCTAAATCTGTTCTGTCAGTTCTTACAGTCTGTTATAATTTATTTTCTACAATACCCTAATCGAACTGATTTTGATTTGGCTTGTCATTATTTTGTTTCCTTCTCTCTTTTCTTGGTTGGAAGCATGTGCCAAGTGACGTCTTCTTTTTATATTTGAATTCTTGCCAAAACAAGATTGCCACTTAGAGATCTAGGATAAAGATGTCTTCTTTGCAAACAGTGTAGGAGGCAGTTTGTGATGGCCCATGCTGCCTGTGAAAACTTAGGAGAATGTCGTCTCCCTCTCAGGTGAGCTTTGGTCCTGCTGGATGTGCAAGAAAAGCATGGTTAACCTCACAGTGTTCGTGCTCAAGCTTGAGAAAACTATTTTTTATCCAAGACTTGGTCATTATGGGCTTTTAAGCTACAGATAATTGATTTGAGTTGGTTTGAAATTGAAAAAGCTGTAAAAAGTAGAGGGGAGGTAAGATAGGTGTTTTTGGTAGTTTGTGTTGCTGAGGTGTTCTGCTGCACCTTCTACCAATTGAGACTTTGCGGTTTTTGAAGGTTTTGACCAGCTTATGTTACTGCAGTCCAACTTACTGCTGACTGGTTTTAGTATCACATCTGTTCTTGAGTAAAGCTTTTAAGTGAGAACTTGAAGCATTCAGGTGTATAATTCAGAAGCATTCAGAACTACTTCAAGCATTCAGAAGTGTAAGCCGTGGACTGACACGATTCCTTATTATTGTTGTTATAAGGAGCTGTAATTTCTTAAAAACATTTTCTGTCACCGCTGGACACTGTTTTTTACTTGGGTGAATATTAGAAGCTTGTTTCATCTGGACTGTTTCGGTAGTAGAATGGTTTCTTGCCCATCACATTGCAGTCGGAATTACCTGGATGGTTCATCTAGTGCTACTGGCTAATATTGAAAAGCAAAACTGTTAAGTGTTCCTCTTAAGGAACACGTAATAGTGAGATGTGTAGCTTCTTGCTGTTTCTGTGTCATCACATGAAAAAAAAATATATAGGATGAAACTATCTTGACATTCCCTATGACCCCTCCCACTTTACAGGTGAGACAGCAGAGTTTAGATCTGTTTTGTGTACATATCCATGAAAGTGAAGGTAGTATTATGTATCACTGGCAAATAAAAGAGGAAATTCAGCACCTAAATTTCAAACATAAAAAGCTGATGTTTGTTTACTGCTATTTGTCTTTGGAACATAGAGACACATGGATGATGACTGGGAGGTTCTTGAGATCCTCCTTTGGTTGTTGGCATGACCGAGTCCACGTTTTACAGTCTGGAAAGGTGACCAAAATGAATGTGGTGTGCATTTCAATCACAAATATAGAAAAGTTCCCTCAAGGAAATAAAGAAGCTTTCAAAATAATTAGTTCATGTTGACATAGTGTGGGTGTGATTGCCTACTACTTCTCTGGAAAAAAGACCAGGTGTTTGGCAGTTTGAGTTGTAGTCTGTGATGCTGTAAGCGTTTACTATGACTGACACTGTGTTCTGATCCATTTTCCATGTTTAACTTTGTAAAACTGTCCTGTAGTGTGCACACTGAAATATAATACCTGCTAATGTGCTTAAAAACAGAGTTTATCATGAGAGAAGTATATAACATGGATATTTCTTACTTTTTAATGCATTTTTAGGTTTCCAAAATGGTTGGGTTGAGTTGGTCGGAAGATGACATTTTTATTTCCAGACTATAGGTGATGAATGGCCGCTGTCTTTATGATCTGTGGCTGCCAGAATTTCCTATCTGTTGGGCAATATTTCATGTCAGCCACTCAAAAGACAATTAAGTGCAGAAGCAAGACAAAACTACTGTGCTTGCTGCAGGCAGTAATGGGGAAATATGATGCTTTGAAGCAAGCTTAGAGAATATGTTTGGCAAAAATAAATGTATCCAATACAAAAAATGTGTGTTACAAGTTCCAGAGTGTGTATCACGAGCAGATAACTCTGGTGGTGATTTGTATTCATAATGAAGAAAACAAATTTTCTTTCTTGAAGGAAAAAAAGCAAGTGAAGTCTTCATGTTTATATTCCACTGGTTCCTTTGTTAATGGGTGTATTCAGAAAATAGTTTGCCAGACAGATCATTCTAGCTTCTCTTGTATTCATGGTACCATCATGTAGTTCTGTTTTTTACCAAGGTTTTTCTGACTTCATCTATAGGCAGCAGAGGGATAAAGACTATGTTGCAACATGGGTGCAGCAGCACTTCTGATCTGTGGAGAGTTTTGATCAAAATTATACATTGATTTAATGGAGCTGTAAGTTCAATACCAGAAAATAATACTTTCTCCCATTTGGTTCCTTAATTTGTGAATTAATTGTTGGATATTATTATGCACTGATAGAATAAAGAGTCATCTGGGAAGAAACTTATACAGCCATTCAGGATTTCTGTCTTTTAACCCTGTTGTGCTCTTGTCTTTATACATGTTTGTTGTGGTCTGCAGAGGAGAGGGAGGTTTCAGTGAGAACAGTGTTAAGTTTGGTAGTGCCTGGGTATCCTGACTGGATTTGAGTGAGAGAGAAGATTATTTGATTGCTGCAGGTTTGCGGAAATTTCTGGCATAAACAGAATTTCTTGGTGAACAAATGAGTCTTTATTGCCAAACAAGCCTCAAGCTGTCAGTAAGCAACTCTCATGGATCTTGTGCAACAGATGGATGAGTATGTAAATACATTGCTATGCTCCTCTGAGTAAATTATATTAAAATTAAAGCTTGTGTGCTTATTCTTCTTCATACAAAACTAGATGAGTCTGAAGGAGGGTGCCTTTTACAAGTCTGTGGAATTTAAGTTGTGTGATATTGTCTATTGTACACCTGGCTGTATTATATTTCTTGGATCAAACTTGCAAAAATATTGTGTGTGTGGCAATCAGTTTTTTGCAGATACAATAGCAGATGCAAGTATAAGAATTCACAAAGTGTTACATGTACATACCATACATGCACAATTTGAACCTTTCTCCCTCTTTGGCCCCAAACATGCATTGAGTAACAAACGCTTGCCCTGGGGGCAGTGATTCATAATTGGTATATCTTGGATTGGGACTTGGTGGGATGGGGAACAAAAACTACTGCCAGCAATCCCTTCCACCACATGTGCACAAAAACCTACCTACCACCACCAAAATATGACCTGGTGTCATATTCCTAAGTTTACTTTATACTAATAGGTGACTGTCCAGGTTTTTTTTCCCCTCTCCAAAATGGTTGGAAACACTGCAATTCACAAATGAGTGTTTCTGTAAGGGACACACTTGTTCTTAGCATTTGTTGTTAGGTCTGCCTTTTTGTACACGCGTGGCTTTCAAGTTGCATTTCCATGTCTGAGTTGCATTCACTGTGGTTTTTCATTTTGTTTTGTTTTTTTCTTTTTAGTGGACTATATCGTGGAATATGATTATGATGCAGTGCATGATGATGAGTTAACGATCCGAGTTGGGGAAATCATCAGGAATGTGAAAAAACTGGAAGAAGAAGGATGGTTAGAAGGGGAACTAAATGGCAAAAGGGGCATGTTCCCTGACAATTTTGTCAAGGTGAGTTTTCTGCATTGACTTGGTCTTACTGTGATTGTACAGCAGGCTAGTTATTATTGAAATGGTTAGAATACACATCAGTTATATTCGTAACAAGATGATTTTTTTCACTGGAAGACCTTTTAGATTATCTTTTTTTTTTTTTTTTTAGTATGCTTTTGAAGGCCTTTTTTGTTTGAGTAGGTTCTGGTGTCTGTTCTTATTCACTCCAGTATTTCTTTTGGTCTGTGCCCTTGCACTGTATGTTCTGTCTCCTTCCTACTGCTGCAGTGCACCAGCAGTTGTCTGTAGCCATGGTTACCTGCTTTAGTGAGATGAACTGATTAAAAAAACCAAAACCACAAAAAACCCTCAAACCTACCCCTACAGAAGACATCAAGTCATGAGAGAGTTGGAGAAAGTGGGATCACAGTTCAGCGAGCTCTGCTATAATGAAAAACTACATCCTCAGGCTGTGGTTGTGTGGGTGCTTCAGCCTGGATTAAGCTGCTTTGTTTGAAGGAGCAATTCTGCCCTACTCTGGGCTCCCTGCTGCTACCACTGCCTTTTTTGTGACCCTGCAAAGGGACAGGGCAGGGAACGGAACATGTACTGCTAAAAGGTAACTGTGCAATCAGGTTGGCTTTCAGCTTGTTTGATTTCCTGACTGGGCTCCCCATGTAAGTGCTGTATTGGGCTGCAGCACTGTCGTGTCTTTGGATTAGTCATCGTGTTCTAAATACGATTCTCTTCTCTGGGATCTCTATCTTGCTCAATGCTGTGCGACTGACTTGCAGTAGTTGTCTTCTGCTGTGAGATATTGCTTCTCAAACCTTTTATTTATCCTTTTATATTTATTCCGTGTTTGCATCCTAGTTTTAATGGAAGTTCTTGTTTGCACCTTCCACATTTTTCCTGTTTTCTCTGCAAATTTTCTAAATGTAATACTGAGTATGCACCTATTTATTAGTCACTTACAGTGAAGAAGTCTACAAAGCAGCTAGACGTGGTATTCTGCATGTAACTTCTGAAATTCAGTCTGCTGAGCTGCAGATATTTTCTCATCTAAACTACGCAAGTGTTACAGAGATGTTATGCTTTGCTTCTTTTTAGTAACTTCCAATGATTGCTTAGTGTAACTCCCATAAAGTATAATCAAAGAGATTTAGACATTCCTGTCTCTTTTGAAGTGAAATGAATTCTTTGCAAAACAGAATTATCTAAAGGTATCTTACCATGATATTTTTATATCATTAAACCTAAGGAGAAAATTGCCCAGTGCTATAAAAACTTCTTTACACTTGCTTATGTTAAATTTGACAATTTTTCTGTTCATCTTACTGAAAAAGCAAAATTACTGTTTTTTTTTTCTTTTTTTTTTTTCCTGTTTACTGAGGAGGGATCTAAGTACCTATTAAAACTGATGGGAATAATCCAGTTGTTCTCAGGGAGGGTCTTTTACCAAGGAAAAGTTTGTACAAATGCCTTTCACTTGTCTAATATTTTTAAGTTATTTGTAGTTTAGTTCAAAATCCATTTCTGGTTTTGAGTCCTGTATAAATAGTAATTTTACCTTAAATGGTATTTTGATGATTACTGTGTTGATGTACTTGATGTACTTAATTAGCACTCAAGTGCCATATAGGGAGAAAGCATCAAACATGGCTCTTGTCTGGCTCTTCTGTCATCAAGAGTGTCTTTCTACTGAACAGCAAAGAGTGGTCAGATGTGGCTTGTTTCCATGTTAAATACTAAACTTATTGGGTGTTTTCTTGCCCTTCTGCACCTGTGGCTGTTATAAACTTTGTTTTAAATTATCTCCACCCTGAAAAATCTTTATGCATCTCTGCTCCAGGTATTTTTAACTATACAGCTGTTCAGTATGTGCATGGCATGGTCAGATATCCTGAATTACAGGAGGCAGTCAGTTTTCTAGAAGGTGTAGGGATTTGGAGAAGTGGAAAGAAGCGAACGAGAAAATAATCTCTTTGGTTTTGTGACAACAGGTGGTAACTTGCTTTCTTGATGCTGGAGTGCAGTTATGAGGCAGATCTTGGGAACTTTTAAGATGGTATGCATAGGCTGGAAAACTGTCGTGCAGCGATTAGATGACAGGACAACCAAAATGTCAACAGGAGGATCATGGCTGCATGGCGCCTGGATGTGTTGGGTGCCCCGGATTCAGACTGTATTGTCACTGCTAAAGCAGATCAGTCCTCTTGTGTTCCCTCCTTCTGGGCTCCGCTAACACATAGGATTTACTGACGTTGTACACCACTCCTCATATTTTGACTTTGCATGCTTTGACAAATGTGTCTTTTCTATTCGAAGTAAGACCAAGTGCTATCAACTTCATTCCGAGTTGTTAAAGTCATGCTGCAAATAGCTTCGTATGCAGAAGGGAATGTATGGAAGCTTCCTGTGGATACTGATGTGATGCTGATGCTTGGTACCTTATAACATCTGTTGGTAGCTTTTTGGTTGGGCTTTTTTGGCTTCTACCCAAACTTTTTGCCCATTGGTGGTGAGATCCTGCAGAAGGATTGGAGCTTGGTGGTGCTTGGTTCCTAGTGCCAGCTGGGACCTGGGGATTTTCTGTGAGCTCATCACCTGATGGGTTAACTGACAGTCTGAGACGGTCTGTCCCAAAAGGTGCAGTTCTTGGTGCTGACTTCCACTTGGTTGTTTTGCATTAAAAGAAAGAGAACAGGTAGACTCAGTTAAGGGGAACCCCATAAAGCCTCCAAAATATCCTCAGATACTAGTGTGATGGTGTCACTGCACTGGATGGAGATCAGGAGGTATTGTAAAGATTGGGAGGCAAGTCAGGGGGTGGGATGTCCAAAGCAGTCCTGAAACTAGACCTCAGGGTGGTGGAGAAGCTTGCAGTGACTGTATAGTTGAAAACAGGTAAAAAAAAAAAAAAGTACAAGCAACTACACTGCCTACTTGTGGAGCTCATTTCCTTGAATTCACTTTTCAGTACTAGGCCTTTTTAAAGATTTTTATGCCTGTATTGCAGTGTTGGATTTTGAAGTGCATAAATTTCCAATTTTATTAACAAAACCTGATTTGAAATTCCTGTTTGGACTGTGTATATATATGCTTTTAGTGGGCTTGAAATACTTGAATTAGAGTTCATGTTCCTGACATTGTTATTGCCATTTTCCTCCCTCTTCCTGTATGGCCGATTTAAAATAAACAACTTCATAAATTCCTGAAAGGAATCAGCAGTGGAAACCTAGCCGACTTTTATTGTTTTCTTTGACAGTGGCTTTTCCTTTCTAAAATTCACCATGATGCAAGATGTGCACACAGACATTCACCTCCAGTATGTGTTAGAGCAGTACAGTAACCTCGTTAAATTGCATGTGTGAGGTTTTGGGGGATGTTAAGGGGTGTGATGTGGAAGATTCTTTGGGTTTTGGGTTGTGGGGTTTGTTTGTTTGTTTGTATTTTGTTGTTTGTTTGTTTTTAGTAGCTCTATTCTCTCTCCAGCCAACTGTTGGTGTTGATAAGATGGAAGTGATGATTTGGTGTTCATCCTTCTGCTCATTTTGGAAGGTTTTTATCTGTACATAGCTTAAAGATTTTAAGAACTTGCTATCTTAGTTTTGTAACTAGCTATATCGTGAGTAATATGGCTTTTCACAGTAGCAAAACCAGTTCGATCATAAGCTTGAGGCAGTAACTTGAATGAGAGAGGAGCAGCGGACAGGTTAATTAGAAGCTTTCATCAGTTAAGGTAGAAAAGTTTACCAGTAGGGTTTGGAGGCATTCTGGTGAGCAAGCTGGACGCTTCTACAAGTGTGTCTGGAATATGCACCACTTCAGCCACCCACTTAGCGGAGGATGCGTCTGCGATAGAGCTGGTTCAGAGAAAACTTTTTGCCTGTGCAGGTGTGTGCAGCTGCTCCTGCTTAGCTTATCGCTGAGCCTGGTTCCTTTTCAGGTTAACACATGAACTTTGCTCGCTCTGACATTTTTCTTCCTCCCCCTAAATAAAAAAAAACCCTGCAACACTGGGTGTGTTTGAGCAAATATGTCCGTGGAAGTGGTAAGCTTGCTTTATTTTCCATATGTTCTTAACATCAAATATTGTAAACAGACTTTGGGCTTCAGGGTAATGAATGTGAACAGCAGGACAAATTTAAAAATTGTGATTGCAATATAATTTTTAGATTTTATTTAAATATAGTGTAAATTGTTTGCCTTAGAGTTGTTTGTGTAATAAAATTACTTGAGTTTGCTTTAGCTTATCTACCATTCTGTACTGTATAGAGACGCTTAGGAACTACGAACAGCTAGGGTGCTTGCATGAAAAATTTCTTTTAGAAGGGGTGATTTGGTTTTAGGGGTTGTTTTCTTGTTCAGCTTCCAGGTCTATGTGTTTGTCCATGTAAACAAAACAAAACCCAAGCCCCTTTCCTTCCATTAAGAGCCCCCCTAGACCAAAACTTTAGAGTATTGGCACAGCTGACCTTCCTTCTTAGGACTGCATCTTTGCTGCCTCCTTCTGATGTTCTTGCTGGTGGGACGCTGTTAAGCACTGAGCATGCTGTGAACCGGTGAGAGAAGTTTTGGCTGAAAACTCCTTCAAGCATAGCATCTTCTGTAATTCCTTTTCAAAAATAGAAAATTGACCTCGCCCAGAACTTTAAACAGGAATCGTGGAGTCAGGAGGGATTGCGGGTGAGACAGTGTCACTCTTTTCTGAGTTGTTCTTAATTCTAACCTAGGCACAATTAAATAGTGTAGTAACATTAATTGAAGAAACAGTTTAATAACTGTAAGCTTTTAAGCAATGTATATAGGATAAGCCACGTGCATTTAGTTTGAAGTAAGTAGGATGTTTTTATAGAATGGAATAAAACACGTATCTATTTCCAGAAATTTGGGGTTTGCTCCTCTGTTAGGTGTTCTGTCTGAATTCTTTGCATCCAGGTAAGGCTTGGAGAAAATTAGATATGCAGTAATTTAACAGTCCTATCAGTCAAGTGATATTTTAGTTTGTACAGCTTTTTCCTTTGCTTTGTTGTTTTGACAAAACCATCATTGCAGTGAGTTGTGTAGGGAGGTGAGACTGAGGAGCATGGAGGTGTCATTAGCTTCCCAGGGAGAGGTAGGCAGCCCTGCCAGTAAGATGGTGATGCGTGCTTCGAGGTTGGCAGTTCTTGGTTTTCAGAAACAAAGATAACATGCAAGATAGAAAGCCATATTAAGTAATTTTGGTTTCAGTGCTGAGTATATGAGGGAAATGATGGGTGTAAGGTGGCTCTTTGTCTCCTGGCAGGGAGTGAAGCTGAGAGTTCAGGCTGGAGCTTTAAGACCTGTTGCTGATATAATGGTTTTATTGTTTTATAACTACCCATTGTATCCATTGTACCTGCTGATTTTTCTTTTCTTCTGGCTTTTGGAAAAAATAGTGCTGGAGAGCGTGTTATCAGGGGGTGCCATGTGGGTTTGCCTGAGCTGTTCCCGCTAATCCCATCCATTGGCATGTGTCTGGGATTTGCGAGAAAGGTGATAATGATTCCCGTGCTTCTGGGGTGAGAGACAGGTCTCTACTAGCCAGCTATTTTGGCCTGAATAAACAAGGAAACAGGTTTCTTCCGACCCGAATGTCAGGAAAAATGGCTTGGGTGAGCCTTTCTTCTGATGGGGGAACCATTGTTTCTAAAAATACTGAAAAAAACCCAAAAACAAAACCAGCTGAAAACATTGGCAGATATAGCCAATGGCACCAATATATAGGCATATAGTCATATATAAGAGTTTTTGCTGGTATTCAGAGCTCATCATGTATTATTCTTATTCCTGCGACTTTTGCAGTTAAATCACTGGATTGACTGCTTGGGTTTATACCAGTCAGGCCCCAACCCAGTGAATTCCTTCTGCAAACTGACAGTATCTGGCATGAAGAGGCGAAAAGCAAAGTCTTGAGGTTGGTTTGAGTCTGCAGGTGGTCTGAGACTTTGCACTGTAGAGCTGCTGTTGCTCATACAGCTAGGCCAGCACAGCCACTTGTGGGCACCTGTGTGCCAGGTTGTCTTCTTGTATCATCACTATGTCCACCCTGGGATTTTATTGTCTCATTGGTTTTGGTTGGGGATGTGTAAATTATTTCATATTCCAAGGCAGCATAGGTATGTTGATTAGAAAGATATGGCATGAGAAAGTTATGTGGCTATATGAATTATTTATTTTGATGGATTATTAGATCTGAAATGTCATAGATGCTTTCCTTAAATGTTAACTACAAATGAAAAGTTAAATACAGAAAATTTGGTGAAATGGTGTGGCCCATTCCCTGTTCTAGATAAGCACTTGTCCTTTAAAAAGTTTTAAAAAATCACCTGTCAAGAAGTTTTCAGTTTGCATTTGCAAATTGTTGTTTCGCTGCAGGAGTAAAAACCTGTAGCATTGTGAAGGCTTCCATGGCTGAATGTGAACACAGAATGAAGAAAACACTGGTGCTTCTTTTATTATTTAGTATTTTAAAAAATATTTATGTATTCTGTATGTTAAAATACTGTGTTGCCAAGAGCACAGAAGAAATGAAAAGAGCTCCTAAATTTTGCCTCGGTGGCAGTACTGGTATGTAAGAGAACTTGAGGTACTGTTCCTAAGGTTGGCAGGATAATATGTGATTAACGACTTATGAGAATCCTGCTTAATATGCTAATTATTCTCTCTGATTTGAGTTATCCAAGTTTCTTCATTGTACACGTGCCTCTTGCTTCTCTAAATGGCATATTGGCTTGTGATGTTACTCTGTTGTAACTGCACACTCCTGGATGCTCATCGTGCTGTTCAGTTTGGGTGTAATGGTTTGTTGGACAAGCTAGTCTGGAAGGGACAGCAGGTATGTACAAGTAGTTATTCCTTTAACGACATGAAACAGTTTGCTCTTTTGTCCTTCCTTATTTAGTTTTTGCACTTGATTTGTGTGTAGTTTTATAACTTCCTCTCCGAGCACCAGGGAAAGGTAACCGTTCTCTGGCTGGAAGCTTGCAAACAGGGTGTGTTCCATCAGATGGTGTTTGCAGCCATCGCTGAGTAAACTCCACAAAGCATCGCCAGCGTCTTGGTCAGCAACAATTGACTGGACATGTGCAGAAAACTAGTCTTCACTGTATACAGAAGTCTATAATACAGCCATAAATATGTACTCTGGAATTAGCATATGTAATAATACTAAGAAGGTCAGTTATCCAGGTACTGTAATATGTAATGTTTGTTACACCCTGGGAGGCTCTGGGCGTGCATTCCAGAGCTGTATTTTTAGTACTTTGCCATATGTCTAATAAATCAACATGCGTGTACACCCAACATGGTTAATATTAAATCTGTTCTTTTGCTTTTTTTTTTTATGAGGTTGAATGGAGTAAGCTACTTGTGAACTTGAAACTTAAACTTGTGTGAGGCTGGCTTATCTGGCCTGTCATCTTGTAACATTTGCACCACTTGTGAATTTTTTTTTGGGGGGGGCGCAGAAACCAAATTCAGAAATTAGATTTTCCAGCCACGCATTCAGTGAACTACTGATTTACCAATCAGTATAAT
>JANXJC010000017.1:23475496-23511146 GCA_027564655.1 Leptodon cayanensis | reverse complement strand
TTAGTGTTTAGCGTTTGAGGGGCTCCTGGTTTGCCCATACTGCTGCAACTTTCTTGCTCCCATAGCCATTTTCTATCATTGGAGGGGGGGAGTTAGCTCTCCTCTACCGTAGTGTTTTCGGTATTAAATTTATTTTTGAATGTATGTTTTCCTTCCTTGAACACTGGGCTCTATCTAATATTATGAGCTGATCTTAAAGTTAGGTGTGGTAAATGTTTTCTAGGCTGAACAAGCTTTTTGGATACTTTTCATTTTCTAAAAATATTATTTTGGTGTATGTATGTGAGTTCATGAGCTTTGGACTTGGTGTGATAAGCTTTCAAACTTGGAAACTGATGATGATGGGCAGTTGACCTGTCACCTAGCTGCTTACAAAACAGGAGCAGAAAGCAAGATGCATTTTCAGTTAAAAGTGATAGTTAATGTGTGAATCTTTGATAAAACTTAATCTTTAAACCTCTTTTAATCTCCACTAAGATTTTGACATTTATATTTTTAGCCCTTATTCAGCAAATCTCTTAAGCATGTAATTTTGTGTCTTAAGCAAGAGTTCTGATGGGGCGTAGATGTGGCAATGTTTTAACTTGCTTTGACCTTTGTGCAGAGGTGGCCACGAGTGAAGTGCTGGAGGCTTTACAGGGAGTGGAAAGAGATGGGTGCCCTGGAAAAGGGATGCAGGGAAGAAAAGCTGACTACAACAGCAGATGCAGGAAGCCAGGATGGTGGCGAGAAGAAACAAAGGATGTTCCGAGTTAAACATCAAAGTGGACCTGTGGTAGTTAATGGATCACACATTTCTGTGGAGCAGCCAATAGAGGCACTTAACTGGGAGAAGGGAAAGAAATGTGTCTTCCTGCCTGCCCTTGTGGGGGACGCTTGATAAAACGCAACATGTTGAGGGAGCCGGCTCTATGTCTTGCCCTCTGCCATGTGCGATTCTTGGTTTCATTGATCTAAAGCAGTATTTTGACTGGTGGTTGACAGGACATTAACTGTTAGTCTATAAAACAACTACAAGAAATATAATTAATTTTTTATATGTATAAGCAAGTAGAATAGAAAAGAAATGCAATTAACATTTTAAGATGTTTTTATCTGGCTGTGAATGTGGCAGCACCATAAAATGTTATTTAGGTATTATTTTTTAGAAGTATTTTAAGACTGACTTTTTTTCTTAATTAAATGTTTGGGAAACACTGATGTAAACATCTGTGCTTCCTTTAGTTAGTCCTGTTAATTTAGGATTCTTTGCTCCACTGTTGGTAGGCCTGGTGATCTGACTGCTGTGCTTTTCTGCATTTGGGCTTTGGTGCTTGTTGAAAGCAGATGGAAAGAGTCTTTTTAATATCAGCAAAAGCTTCGTAGGATGCCAAGATATTATACATTTTAAGTCTCTTGTATTTTGCAAATATTAACAAGACCTAAAATCAGAATCTGTTTTGATGCTTGTTTGGCACAAACTTTATAGGTATCCAGTTCTTCACAATAAAAATTAATTATATCTATATAAATACATGCAGGTATAATAATAATTATATATAATCTGTATCAAGATCTGAAATTCTATGACTGCTTCTACATTCACTCTGTAGCAATGAGTTTTCCTTATTTAGGAAAGTCCAGTTGTTTGCCTGTTCTTCACCTTCAAATATTACATTTATTCAATGGCTCAAGTTTTAGTCTGTAAGTCTGAAGTAACTTAGTAATTTTCTTATGCTTCCCAGCAATCCTGCTTATTCTACGTTATGTATTGTGAGAAAGAAGTGATACCTTGCGTGGCAGATGATGCCCTTCTTCCAAACAGGGAGGCAGTATGATTGTATGATATGTATTTAGCATAGATTATAACACATGTAAAAATATTGGTAACTTGTTAAACTTCATGCTGAGTGACATGATGCGGGTGTGATTTAATAGAAGGAAATGCTGGGGTTCTGTCTGCAAACTGGAGAAGCGTGAGCCCAGCTTGAGTCACTTCTGTAGCTAAATATATTTTATTCTTGGGGGGAAAAAGTTAGAAATTGTGACTTGAATCTGAGCAGACATAAATATTAATAATTCAACTTTCTAAAAATATTTCTCCAAGCATTTATGAAACTCTGCTATGCACAGAGACTGTCCACAGATGTCTTCTGGCATCGCTTGATGGCAGAGAAGTTTATCTACCAGGACTTTGCATCCTTGCTTTCTGTACTCTTATATTCGAAGCATGCAAAAACTTTAGATGCAAATGGATAGCTCTGTGTAAAACTCTTAAAAGAAACATTTAGGGGAATTTCCAAAGCTGTGCTCAGCTGATAATGGCCTTTGAGCGAGTGGTGTGCTGTGTTGAGAAACTACAGCAACAGTCGCTCCCATAGCAGTATGTGTCTGTAGCTCCTGTGAAAACTGCTAGGGATTCATGTCAGCTGGAAACTTTTTTTCTAACCTTAGACTTGAACAGAAATGCCTTTGACTGGGGTGTACAGAAGTCAGAATATGAAGCAATTTCAGTTTTGGAAGAGGCAAAGACGAGGAGTGATGCTGCCTTACTGTTGGTTCAGCCTGATCATGGGTCAGCACTTAAAAAATAAACACAGTGATTTACTGTTAAACAGTCCCTTCTTTGGCCATAAATTAGGCCAAAAAAAATCAACCTGTAACACATGTTAAACTGCACAGGAGGTAATCTGTCTTGCAAAACAAAGGTTATCAAGTTTGTCCATTCTTCAGATGGTAACTACTTTCATCTTTAAAGTGATTTGTTTCTAGTTTCAATAATAACATTTAATCCTCTGGGGAGTCAAGGGCAGCTTGTGACCTCTCCCAGCCGAGCTCTCCGGTTGGGAGGTAGTACCTGCTCTGACCTCCTGAATGCTCCAGGGAAGGACCTCAGGAGCTTCTCCTCTATTTTGGTTCGTAAATTATCTTGAGCTGTCCCTTTAGTTCATGGCAGGTGTGGCAAAGGAATGGGGCAGATAGGAATAGCTGCAAATTACTCATCTTTCCTTTTTTGCCTTTATTAATATTTCACCTCTGTGGGTGCCTGCATTGAGGATGAGAAGACATGTTTTCTATTCAAGGAGGAGACACTGGCAAAATGAACGGACCTGGGATATCTTAGATTTAAGAGACTGGAGCTGTTAAAGCTGCCTGGTGCCTGCCTGGCTGTTGCTGTAACTAAGACTATGAATGCAAGAAGTAATGGGTGCTTAAATAATAAGCTATGTGAAGACTTTTGTGTTCCAGGAACCACAGTGTTTCATTGCACTTGAACAGATTATGGCTAACAATATCTCATCTGTATGCAGCTGTACAGATTTTTATATGTATTTGTATAGAGTCACACACATATGTATGTGTTATTTTTCAGTGATGGGGTTTTGCAGGCTGAGGGGAAGAGGTAAACTTGTGTAAACAAAGCTGTTGCCTGTAGATTTATTGCAAGCTTCAAATTCCTTCCTCTCCCCTAAAATAAGTGACGGGTTCAATTCTGACTTCCTTATTTTCTGCCCAGTAAAATATGAATTGTAAACTTAATTTGCCAGTTCATGGGTTCTTTATTGCTGTTCTGATGGGGAAGAAAAGAAATGAGAAAAGGGGAAGAAAAGAGATGAGATAATCATATGTGGAGGCTCAGACATTTGCCTTTGTGTATTATTCATCTTAGCTTCTTTAGAGTTTGAGACCACTTTCTGTTGCTTGGGATCTTGCTTTAAAATGCACTCACCCAATAACAGAAATGCACGTTGCTGTTGTACAAGCCGATGTTTTGTAGTTTGCAGTGGGAATAATGTAAGAAGTCCAAAGATGATTGTTCTTGGTATAATGATATATATAGAAGGAGATGGGCAACCGAAGTCTTAATATTTATGCTTGAAGAATCTAGCTAAGGATTTGAGTTTGCTGGATTATGAACTTCTCTGTGCCCTGTAATTCAGGAATAGACTTTGTATTTATAACCATCTATTCCTGATGTCCTTTCAGATGGTCTGACCTCCTTTCTCTATCTCCAGTGCCTCAATGATTTTAGTGCTCTTTGCGTCTGGTGAGGGAAGTGGGAAGGATCCTGCTGTCCCTGCTGGAGTGATGTGTGGGCAAGCAGCTGATGGTGGGAAGGCTGCTTGCTTGCTCACTTAAAGTAGGTCAGGACTGCCTGCTTATTTGATTATTTTAAAGGGCATCATGAGGCTATAGATGAATTTAGATATGTTAATTTTTTGTCTGTGTATAAAGAAGAATAATTCTTGTTTCACATGTTGCTGTACCTAAATGATTTTAAGATTTTACATATATATATATAAATACATACATTTCCCCGATGAATTATTAAACTGTCACAGGTGCAATTAAAACAATAACCCCTTAAGATCACCCCAATCTTTTTTTGCTATTGAATTGGATTATACGCATTTTTGTGCATCAGCCTGTAGTGATTTCAGCATATCTTGTAATTGTTGTGAAATACACGTTTAGTGGAGATTATGAAAACTTCAAACCTTTATGGCTAGTGTCGTAGTTTGCAACAGAAAGAGTGGGTGTTTACTTCCCAGTTGAGTGTGTTTTATGCCAAGAGACAGTCTGTATTGACCTTCTACTGCCAAGTCATAAATGCATAAAATCTGTGCTGCTAATGGAAACACTGACAAGCCTTGAACTGCAGCAGGCTGGCATAATAAAAAAATATTAAAATTTCCAGCTGCATTTAATGTCATATTTTCATTTTGGTTTTGCTGGCTGGCAGCTGGTGGTGGCCTCATCTCAGAACAAGCTGAAGTGGCCTGGAGGTTTTTTGTTGGTATTGTCACAGCACAGACTCTCTCTGATAGTTTGGATATACGAGGCTGACTTAAAAAAACAACAAAAACAAAGAAAGAAAAGTGCCTTGTTGTGAAGCCAATGAATAGGAGTCTTGGGCATGTTCAGGTTGGTTATAGTGGTACCTGGGAGATGAGACCTGTGGGCAGTGTTGTTTTCCAACCACTGAAATTCAGGCCAGCTGTTCGGGCAGAGATGTGAGAATTGTAGACTCTTACTAACATTTAATGTTAATTGCAGACTCTTACTAATGTTATTAATGGGGCATGTGTTAATGTTTGCATCAGTTAGTGTCAGTTTTCAGAGATCCAAACCCATATGTTTCTTGTTTAGAAATTACTTCCTGTGTAAAACCTTAACATGTCCAAAAGGACAGAGTCATAGCGATGATGCTCAGGATGAAATTGCTGGCAGTAGTGATGGATACGTATGTCAGGATCCCGATGCGTGCTTTTGAAAATGAATCTTAGAGCGGTTTCCTACTGTTAGAGAACTGATGTGAAATATAAATTTGTAGCGTAGTGGACCACATGTGGGTATGGAGACCAGGGATTCCTGAATTTGCTTTAACTTGGTTTGGTTTTAATGTGGGTTTTAATGCCCTGAGGAAGGATAATTAATGCTGCAGTTCCACTTTAACAAGAAAAAAACCAATTGTCCTTACTTTACAAGGATGTTTTAAAGGTTAGTAGGTTAAAGATAAAGAAAGCAGTTGTTGGCTTATCCATTCACTGCTTACTAACCCCTTCGTCTGTAGTTCTTTGTCAAAACTAGACTTATCACTGGATGCTGTAGTGGTAGACTCTTGTGTGGTTATTTTTCTTTCCCTTGTTGCAAAGCTGCTTCACTTGATGCTATGGTCACAGCGTGCTTTCTGATATGTGAAGTAAAGTGTCACCATCCACTCTCTGATTCAAGCATGGCTGGCATTGGTTCTTTACCCATGTCTATTTATTGCAAATCTTTTCTGATTCCAGCGCTCTGCTCCTGTTTTTTTTTCACATAGGCATATTGATTTTTTCCTTGCATCCTCTTTCCTTGTATATGTATTAGATTAGGAAGGTTTCTTTTAACTGTGTATTGAAGTATTCAGCTTTCCTATCTTAGCTGTATTGGGAAGGTCTGGTGGTACCAGTCTCTCCCAGTGCCTGATCATTCTTTCTGGTTTCTGCTAATGAAATTCTTAAATAAATCTTCAGCTTTTGAACCTGTTTGCAATATTTTCTTCATGTAACTGTTACTCACAGAATTATTTTAGATATTATCTTTTAATCTAATTCCACTATACTTTTCTGTTATATTTGCCGTTGCTAATCTTGTGTTATTAGACTTCGGGTATTTCCTACCTGTCACCACTTCAATTACTGACTCGAGTCAGGCAAGAAAGTTGTTCAAGCATTCCTTCTTTCATTTTTGGGCCTTTGGTCTTTTGTTGTGGTCACTGCTTTTGTCTCAAATAATTTCCTGTTGTTTGTAACCTATCAATTACTTTGCTGCCTTTGATAATACTGCTGGACTTAAAAGTATGTTGCCCATACTACAAATTACTGGTAAAGGGATGCTTACCTTACAGTCTGTTCTAGTATTTGGAATTGGTTTGTGGTTTTTCTTTTTCTTTTTTTTTTAATTTATTAGAAGTAGTAGGTCATGTTTTTGACCAGGCCACCTGTGTATGTCTTCCCCATTTCTCTTTTGCATCTCTGCTTTTTGCAAAATTATTGCAGCAGCCGCTTCTGAAGTCTTGTGTGAAGTGCAAACCTGGGGAAGGAGCCTGGCGCTGACTCCTTACCGGAGAGCATTACAGTTGAGAAACTGGTTAACTGGGGAAGCATTAGTTCCTGGAGCAGCTGGAAGCTTTTGGAGGCTGTATAAATTGCATAGGAAAAGATTGTAATTTGAAAAATCCAGGGGCAGATCGGCTCTAGGCAAGTTTTCAAGCGCCAGTATGTTTTTCAGTTGAGCAGAATAGCCTTGTCAGTAAGGCACCTAGAAAGGTGTTTTGGAGGTGGCAAACTTTTCAGCTGTAGCCAAATTTAATTCCTTATGGTGTATCAGGCGTGCAAGTAACTGGCCAAAAACCAACTCTAAGACTGAGAATGACAAAGTCTTTGAAATGTGAAATGTCTGCTCAAATGGGAGGTAGACATGATGCTGTGCTATTCTGGAGTTTTAGGGTTTGACCTAACACCTGGTGGTGTTTTTGGGTTTTTTTGGGGTTTGGTTTTTTTTTTTTTTTTTTTACTTGCAAGATGGGATCTCAGCAGAGCTAAGATTCCTGGGGCAGAAGTCCTTGTGGATGAAGGAGAGTAACAGCCGGAACTACTCACCTGTTTTCTGAAAAGCTTTATGTAATGTAGAGGAGTGGGAGGAAAAATTGCACTGTCTGTAGTCTTGCTTCTACTTGCTCTTTCTTTTGGGAAATAGGAAGGTGCTGTGGAGTGTTTGACTTGAGGTTCATAGTGTGTTTGAAAGCATCAGTAGATTTCCAGACCTGCTGAGTTTTCCACCTGGACAGCTGCAGCAAGTAACCTGGGTGTTAATGTTCCAGAAGGTACCAGATAGGTCCTGGTGAATGTTTCTCATATTTTTGGCATTTCATCAATGCATGGGTTTTGTTGTCTTAAAGCTCATATTTAAGAGTTCACACAACATTAGCAAGTGTATATATATGTATATATATATGCATTGCCAATATTATTTTCAAATATTATTAAATATTTTATTGCAGCTACAGCTGCAATAACTAGTAGAGTTGTTAACCAGTGGCTACTGATGGTGGATGCAAGAGTTGTTCAGAAGTGGATTACAAAAAGCTGCAAAGTTTCCTCAAGACATTGTAATGCTGCGGTGGTGGGATGGCTGATAGGCTTTGAGGGTCTTACTAAGCACGCAGGTGCGCAAGATTCAGCGGAGGTAACACACTTGGGTTGTCAGAAAGTCTTTGATAAAATTCTCCATCAAGTTATTGAAGGCATGAAGTTGCTGTGAGACTGAAGGAAAAATTCTTGTATAGATTGGAAGATACTTAAGAAGCAAAGGACTTCTCCATCCTGACAAGTCACTGATGAGTCGGCATGAAGGGGGGAGAGGAGGTATCTCTTTAATGAAACTCTTACTACTGGTGCACTGGGAATGTAGGAGGATCTGGGTTGTAGGCTAGCTCTCTAAAGAGTGTCTGGGATTGTGGCTGCTGGGAGCTGTGTTCTGCACTAGATAGGCCATTGATCTGACTTAATGGGTTTTTTTCTTGTGCAAAGTAGTGATTTCCTTCTTTCAGAGTATCTGTCCTCTGGTGGAGTCTCATTTAGTGAGCTGATGCAGCAGAATAACTGCTGATTACGTGGCCATTTCTGTGAAGAACTGATGCTTTCTTGTTTATAGGCTTCTTACTCTTGATTGGCACATTCCATTCCAATGCTAACACTTTAATTTGGAAAGATTGGAAGGTGGGAGAAAATGATCAGAAAAATGATGTCTCTGTTACTTTCCTCCTACACCTTTCCCCTCGCATCCTCCCACTCTTCCTTGTATGTCACTCTCTTTTCCACTCATGTCTTTCAGCCATATGACTGCATCTTGTCTACGAACAACCTTTGAGCTTTCTGAGGCAGAGTTGATCACCTAATACAGTTTTACATACTAAAATATTTTTAGTGCCCTACCCTATAGGGCTGTCACTGAAGTAACCTGTGACTTAAGAGTTGCAATATGGGACTTCTGGGCTCAAAGCTACTTTTCTTAGGGTTGGAGTAGATGGCTAAAACACTACCCCTGTTACCTGAATTTTCCCAGCACATCAGCTTACCTGCTTACTAATGTAATTGTATGGAAGGGTCAAGTTTATTCAGGCCTTCAGTGTTATTCAGGCCTTAGTTGTAGAATGCCATGATTTTTGAGTATAATACATCATTACACACTAAATGGTAAGTACCTGAAATCTTTTAGTCTATGGAGTGCCTGTCTAGAAACACTGACCTCTTGGTTAATTTAAATGGCCTCTCAGTCTTTTAAATCTCTTGTTTCAGGAAGTTAAGAAGGATGTAGAGCCCAAGGATGATGCCATACCAGTCAGGAGAGAGAAATCTGGCAATGTAGCCAGTCTTGTGCAGCGTATGAGCAACTATGGGCTTCCAGCAGGAGGATTTCAGCCTCATCCCCCATCCAAAAGCATCAAGAAGAGTATGTAGTCTTTCCAATTCCTTCAATTGCGTAAGCTGCTGACATACTTTTTTTTTCTTTAATAAAAATGAATTATTTAATATCTGACTTGGTTTTGAAGCTGTATGGAAAACTACAGGCATAAGAGGAAAAATTTTGGTTCTAAGCCAAATTCTGCTCCTGGATGCACGGCCAGAAAGCTTATACGTAGTTCTTAACAGCAGCAATAGGGATGAATTTTCTTGGGAACAGGATTTAGATCCCTTCCGGATACCAGAGAGTTGCTGTAATTTCATGTGAGCTCTGCTCATGTTGTCAGGTACCTGCATGAGAACTGCAGGCCTGTTCATGATAATCAAAAATCTTCCTGTGGTCATTTTTCTTAAATGTAAAAGTTTTACTACAAATTCAGGGCTTTGTGGCAAGGAAACACTCTGTAGTTCAGGTTCCTCTTGCTTGGTAGGCTTGCTTTAGTATGAAATAAGGTGGAGTTGGTGGTGTCTAAGAGCAGCTAGCGGTCTTCCTTTGATTGTAACTGCAGCCCCCAGGATGGTCAGGAATGCAGACTTGGTGCCTCCTATCTGTGGTTTCTATGTTTTAATGCCAGTACTTAAATTGAGGTGACTAAAACCTAGAGCAGAAAATTTAGCATTCCCTGCATCCAAAAAATTGACTTGTGATTTGTATTTGGACACCTCAGTCATACAAAAGACATTGCTCTAAATTACTCTGGCTTCCTCTTTCTTACAAGGGATTGCAGGCATTTGTGATTTAAGCTTGCTTTTTTTAAAAGAAAGAATTCAGAACTTACTGTTTCTGGTATGTTTATGCTTTGAGTTTTTGCCCATAAAAGGAGAAGAGCCACTAGTCATCTTTTAAAGCCCTGAAACGGGACCACCAGATTTACAGATTTGTTGAAATCTTCTAGGCAACTAAGGATGTTACCGTCAAAATCACTTTTTACTAAAATCTGATTTGTATATGCATGTTGGCAATAGCACGTATATGCCTGTTAGATGTTTCTATCAGCAGGCTTTTGAAAATCTAGCCTGAAAGATTAACGGTGTTCCTAGATTAATGCAACCAGGCTCGGAAAGGGTATCAGCATGATGCTTATGGGTCCTTCCAACTCGAGATATTCTAGGATTCTGTGGTTCTGTGAACATGATCTGATACTAGTTCAGGTGTCGGCTACTCATTCTGGTTTCCCCAACCTTGGAACAATTCCATATTTAGCATGTCTTGTCCTTATGCTGGTGGCTGTGCCCAGGGTAGTAGGTACGACTTGGTCTCAAATGCTGCAGTGCCCTGGCTAGTCTCGTTCTCCTACAAGAAAATGGTGTTCAAGCACCTTCCTTTAAGCACGGAACTGTTTACTTGGCGCAATGACAGTCTCTGTGTTTCCATTTTACTTGCTGTTCCCTCTTTTGTGGAAGACTGTTTAAACAGCTCCTGCAGATCCTGTTTGCTCTGTGCCCGGGCTGTCGCTCACTCCTTTCAAAAGGTTTCCAGTGCTTAGTAGTCTTTCTGTTTCAAGTTCCTAACCTGGTGATACGAGGTTTACAAAGTTAAAAACAAAGTTAAGCTTCTTTAATAGCAAGTTTCCAATGTTTGCTGAGGTAGGTTGTCTCTGCCTGGGAAGTCCTTTGTGTTGTTCTCATGTGCAGCTCTCACTGAATTCAGGTATTTTATATCAGGTGCATAGTAAGCTGCAGGCAGTATTCCTATCAGATGGCTGCTTTTATTCAGGAAAAGGAAAATACAGAAGGTGTGCTAAACTACTGCAACAAAGGGCTAAATTTGGTTTACACTGTACAAAACAAATAACACCTGAAGCCAGACAAGTTGTTTTGGAAACAGACAGAATTGCTGTGGCACTGCCAGCCCAGCAGTCCTGTGGCACCACATGAAGCTGGAGTGTTGTTTTCTGTGCGGATTGGTTAGCTTCCGAGATTAATCTAGGGACTTTCAAAACTGAAAGGCAGTACTTCCTAAACTGGATATCACTCAAAACAGACCTCAGGTGAGAGAGTTCTGGATGTGAAATTCATCTGTGGGTTTGTTTTCTCCCCCTCTTCCCCATTTAGATAGAATTCTAATATGAAAAGGAATGCTGAGATCAGATTTATACCGAATGGCCATGACTTTTTAATTTGCCTTTTTTTGCTATCAGTTAATCTCATACAAAGGAGGAGCCCTTGAAAGCGCTGTAGGAGGTAGTAAAGGCCAGTGAACCGTTTATTGCAATTACTGTTAATCCAACAATCTCTCTTGGCTGATGTATGAGTTTCAGTGGAGTTAATAGAAGGGTGTATTATGTGGGCAATTATGTGTTATTAGATATAACCCATAGACCTTCGTACTTTTGGTTTATTTGTTTCCTGCCCCTTTTAAGCTCTTTAGAGCACAGACCACATACTAGCATATAGAAAATTCTTGATTTGGTGAGCCCTCTCAGAAATTTCAGATGCTGAATATTACTTAGATGCCTGGCATGTTTTGTACTGAGGTCGCTGGGTGTGGCAGTCTTCTAAATGTCTGACTTTGGACTTTCAATGCTGCTGTAAGAAGACAAGGATCAATCTTGGAGGCAGTATCTGTATTTTGAAATGTTTTTACTCAGCTAATCTTAATTGCTGAAGCTTGAGTGTGGAAGGAGTGCAAAGTTTAAGGGAGAATATGGAAATTATACAGCTCCTACAAGATTAAGCTTTACCATTTCAAGCTTTTGATTAATATTTTCACTTAAACTGTGGCAGATTGTTTTTGAGGAGGATAGTGAGTGTGTGTGAGTCGTAACTCAGGATGACAATTGCCTTCAAAAGCGTGCTGGATGCTCTGTTGTGGAAAATGTCTGAAGGCATGGCCTCTTGTTTGAAGAAGAAATGCTTAAACTCTCCAGGTTCAGCAGTAGCATCACTCCAGGATATGTACAGAGTAATTGGGCAATCATAGGTTCACACCGCTCTGGCTGGAGGGGTTGTTGGAAACCACTTCAATGCTCTCCGCTTTCGTGATGTTATTTTGTCTTTTTAATGCCTGAAAAGCTTTAATGATATGTGGCAAACATCTACAGACTGCACTTTATTTTAATTTTGCCTTTGTCAAACACTGCTAATTGAAGCTTAGGTTGAATTTCTCGACTCCATACTGGCACTGAGAAAAGGAAGGTGTTTTGCGTTTGCAGATAAAAATGAGTTTGGATTTTGAAATACGAGCCAGGCGAATGTTAGCATTACCTCAGACCTGTGGTTAGCAAGGTCTTTGTTAGAGAGCAGAAAGGCTATCCGCGCTTCAGTGTCGTGCAGAACAAAACATGTGCTACTTTTTCAGGATTGCTTAAAGACTGGAGGTGCAAACTTGCACATTTTTCTTCCAAGCAGGTGCTAACACTGCAACTGGCAGTGGTTGTCATTCCTGCAAATTTTGGGCAGGAAATAGCTTGAAAAGTCATTGTAGTAGGGATTTATCTGACTTGCTTGTGTCAACATGTTTCTTATAGCATGTTGGTAATTGGCAGTGTAGTGTTTGTTTGTTTGTAATCAGCATATCTGTCTAAGATATGGCTCACTAGCCTAAAGCAACACAAGCAAACTGGAAAACCAGCAGCAAAAGCTACGTAGCTTTTTGGGACAGTTTATGGGTCTTCTGGTCAGATTTGATCCTCAGGAGCTGAGTATAGGAAAAACTAGTTTTCTTTTGCAAGCGTTCTTACTTTTGCCATTTGCCTTGAATCAGGGTCCAAGAAGCGGCAGTGCAAAGTACTCTTTGAATACGTCCCACAGAATGAGGATGAGCTGGAACTCAAGCTGGGGGATGTGATCGACATCAATGAAGAGGTAAGCTGTTTCACAGAGCTGATTGTCTCGTTATGTGGCCAAAAGGCAAATTGTTTTTTTGGCTGATTACATGAATTAAAAGGATGTTGGAAGAATAGCATGGAAAGTAGTGTTTCTGAAGCTAATAGTTTTAGGAGTTCTTTCTCTCAGGATCTAATCCTAAATCAATGAATGCTAAATGTTTAGGGGAAGTATTTGATCATTGCAGCAATAAGTTGTGATCTGTTACATAGATTCCTTTTTTGAAAGACTTTTACAGTCCTTTGGCCCTGTCTATGGGATCCTTGTTTTTAGGATGCTTATGCTAAAACTGTTGGATCAGTTGCCTTTAAGTTGACATACTCTAACTTGGTTTAGGTGAAAAATGTTATTTGACCTGATTTTCCAGTTTTGTGCTTTCTTGCAAGCTTGTTGAAGCTTTGAACTAATAGTAACAGTATTCAATACAGAAGCCTATACCTGTAGTACAATATACTTCAACCCATTTGCACAAAAATATGCAGCATACAAATGCACTCAACATGTTATTATTTCTGTTGCCTTCCTTTTCCACTGGGTAAGACATACAGTTAAAGATGCATCTTGATGTTCAGACTTTGATGGCAACGGCCCTGTGTATTTGAGTGGGGGTTTGGGGTTGGGGGTTTCTTATCTTTTCCTACCTACATGTTTCCTTGGTATCTGTTCCATTTGATAGCAACTTGTGTTGTGGGAGGCTGGAATGTGTCAGAAGAGTATCTCTTACAAGAGTGAAATCTGTCAGGGAACCTGCAGAAAAGACCAGAGTGATCGTGGACAGAACCTTTTCAGAACTAGGTGGAAAACTTCTGCACAGCATACTCTGACCTTTACTGGTGCCATCTCTCCTTTCTACCTCCCTGAGGGTCTGAGGATGGAGAAGATTGAACCTTTCTTTCTAGGCGTGTGTCTGGTGGTGCTTTTTAAGTAGCTTTATGAGATTGTTTTTCACATGCATGACTACTTTTGAAGAGAGCGCTAACTCTCCAGGATCCCGACAGTTGCCAGGAAGGACTTTTCCGTTCTTCTAGCAAGGAAAAAGTTATGCTTTTAAATGCATTTGCACTAATGACTTCTAGAATTTGTTCTCTTTGAATAAACAGAGCAAGTGACTTGTGAAACCTGCTCACTAAAATCAGTTTCATAAATACCATTGTGTGTGGGTGTTTTGTAAAGGAGTGCCCCGGATAACCTCACCAGTTTAATTTGTGGGTAGTGCCTGTACACAGCAGTCATGGCTTTGAATGGTCCAACATATGCATTTACAAGAGAGAGCATGTGCAGTAAACTGTTGCAGAAGCTGCCATTTCAGGTCGTACATGTCAACATCTGGAATTATTTGGGGAGGGGTGTTCAGTGTGATGTATCAGAGATGACCAAGTAGCCAAACAGAATAAAAAGATCAAAGCATTTCCTCATCTGCTTTCTTAAGGAAACAGGGATTTTATTTTATTCTTTTTTTTTGTCTGTCCCCATGTTTCGTCCTTTTCCTAATGATTTGAAAATACCTATTTGTAGTACCCAGCCTTTGCTACTTCTGAGAGAAACTGTTAATCAAATTTTTAGGCAAATGCTACCAGGTAAAAAAATATTGCAGCTAACTATTAGCACAGAGGTGTTTACACACTGTGTATTTATGATGGTCTAGAATAGACCTGACAGGTGTGGGCTAGGTCTGCTTTACAAAACTGTACTGATGGACCAGAAATGTGAAGAATGGTAGAAAATAGCATCCACTGGTTGTGTAATATGCTGGGATAACTTGTCTTCGCTACTGTGAGACTATCTGTGAGACTATTGAAGAGAGCAGACTACAAGAATCAGAAGTAGCTTTTAGGGAAGAAGGCTCTTGTGCTGGCTGAATCCACAGGGTTTTTTGTTTACAGAACATGTGGGTTTTGTGTGCAAAATACACGCATAAAGTACATGTGATAACTGTATCAGTCCTGCAAAACTTTTGTTTCTTCTTCTTATCTTTCCCCTGCTCCTGTCAGAGGCAGCATTAAATAGCAGATTTATTTTTGTAGTATTATATTTTTAGTATTTGCGTGCTGTGTTATCAAGCATAATTGAAATTAATACAACTCCATTAGTGGAGTTTTTATTAACAAAAAATAAAATCAGATTGGCAAAACTGCTTGTTTCAGCCTTCCTGCCTCCCTCCCCCCGGCCTTTGTTCAGAAGTTTGAGTTTTCATCATCTTACAGAAATAAGCTGATGGAATTCACACTCAAAAAAAGTATTGATGTATGTACCAGAGCTGTAACTCCCTCTTGTGGAAATTGTATCAGGTGGTAAGATTTTGAAATGGAAGATAACAGTTGTGAAATTGTCATCTGTATTGCTAGCGCTCAGAGATGCACAGATGCTCTCCACCAAAGCATGTAAAAGGTGTTTTTTTTGGTTTTGTTGGTTGTTTTTTTTTATTTACCTGTTTTGTTAATGTCAATTAAAGATACCTTTTCTGGTAATACAGTAGTCAGTTTTTTTAAAGACAGTGTGATGAGGAGGCTGAAGCAAGTACACTCGAGAAATTTTTGTTTTATTCCTGACTGTCTCTGAACTGGCATCGCTTTGCCTTGCAAGCCTGTAAAGTGCTTTGCTGACCCCTTATTTTTTGGCAGAAGAATAAATGGATGCTTGAGTTGCTTTCTGTATCGTAAGCATTAAAGTCACTTTCTCATGGCTCATGGGTGTAGTATGGGTGAGTCAAGGCATTTGAATTTTAGTTTTCTGTAGTGTATTATGTAAAGCAGAAGGTGCCAGAGCCTGGTCAGCACTTGCCAGTAATCTTATGCTTGAAATTTTTCAGAGGACCACACTCTGAATTTGAACCAACCAGAGCTATATTTGAGCACCAGGATGTCTTTAAAAATAATAATTCTCTTTTCATTGCCTGTCTGCCTCTGTAGCTGCCAGGTTTTGCATGTGTTCTGCTTGCCTGGAGGTAGGCTAGCATTTAAAAACTATGCCCGTGTGTCAGGTGTAGTGACCGACAAAACAAGGCTAAAAAAAGATTATGTAAACAACTGCTGGTTTGGGTTTATTTTCCTGTTGCTTTTCTTTCTTATCTAAAAACAGCTTTCCAGCCACAAAACAGCAATCAAAATGAAATATTTTGAAAATTTATCTTACAGTTTTTAAAATAGTGCTCTCTGGGCAAATACATTCGATTTATTTAAGACATTTTGTAAACTGTTCATAAAATTGAAGAGCACAATTCTTAGTCTTCTGGCATTGTTTTACACCTTTAGCTATGTATGCCCAGCTTTTGCTTGTTCTGCTTTGGACTGTGGGGCATTCCAGATAAACGTTCCATTAAACTTTGGAGTATTGCAGTGTAAATGACACGCCAGGAATACAAGCACATAACTGAGCATTAGAGTCATTATGTTCCCTAATTCCCGAACAGGTTTATTTCCAGTGCAAAAATGAAAAATGAGTTGTTTTGTGAATAGCAAAGCCAACAGCGACAAAATTTGGCATCCAACTGACTTCTATCCCTAGGACTGCTGTGCGCCACCACAAAATCCTTGTGCTACCTTTGTCAGCTGGCCAGCTCTGATGGGAAAGTATCTGTACCTTCTGACACATGTAGAGCTAGGTGTATGCTGTTCAGCCAGTTGCCTCCTGCTAGAAGGAATGGATAGCTTAGTTTTCCATTACACTGTGATGTCCTTAAGGACTTTTCTCTGTTCTACACAACATTATCTGTAGGAATTATATCTTCGAAACTTGTGTCTTTTTGATCAAAATTGTTCAAAGCTGCTCAATGGATATGAGGCCAGTGGGAATAGGACTGGAGGAAACTGGACAAGACAGAAGAAAAGACAGATGGACAGCAAGAATACATAAAAATTTCCTTAGAAAGCCAGGCTAAAAGTTGCATCTTTATTTCATAAACAGTTTAATGTTTTCTTCTTCTGTTAGATGTAAAATGCCTGTTATTCTGTCTTACCTTGAGAAAATTGATGAGCATTTTGCTGCTTTTCTGAATCAATTGGCATGAGGCTAGTCTCACATTTCAGGATCATTGCTGTAGTGATAGAAGTGACAGTGAATTATTTTCTTGTTCTTCTTTTTGCCTACTGTTTCTACATCTTTAGCAGGTTTCTTTAAAGAGATATCGTGGTCATTTGAACTTTTGAGAAAGCTGTTTGTAGAGTTTTATAAGTGAAGTATGGATGGAATTGATAGGAATTTCCTTTTGCTTTATTGGTAATGTGCAAAATATTTCTATACAGGTAGAAGAAGGCTGGTGGAGTGGAACACTAAATGGCAAGGCAGGGTTGTTTCCTTCAAACTTTGTGAAAGAATTGGAATTGATGGATGATGGAGAAGCACAGGACGCTCTGGATGACACAGGTGGTATTCTGTTTGTTGAAAACCCTTAGCAAAGTCATTTTAGATCTCAGGTATAACTTGGAGTATTACAGTTGAATTCTTTACAACTTTTGTTGTACTACAAGCTTCCTAAAAATGGTAAGTATTTAATCTCATTCTAGAAAATATTGATGCTGAGTATGAAGATACCTGTCTTGTTGCCAATACTTTTTAAATAAAATTGCAATCAAGGTCTTGATCTTGCAAATGTGTATCTGGCATTTTATTGCTAGAAATTTTAAATATTCAGCATTGAGCTTTTTTTTAGTATTGGATACAAAATTATTCCTCTGTTTAATAGCTTTTTTCCAGTCTTATTTTCATAGACACGAGTACTCTAACATGGAAAATGTAAGTGTTTAACCATGTCAGTTGAGAATTAAAACTTGAATCAAAACAGCCTCAACTTAAAATGAATCGTGGGAAGGGGGCCCTGGTTCTTTATGGTTTTTTAATCGAACAATAAAATATTTTTAAGGCAGTATTTACATTTAGGCATTCCTTTGTGGCTGTGACTGTATAGGTCGGGCAGGAGCAGATGGTCTGTGGCTGAACAGTAGTTGAGGGCAGAGTGGTGCCAGGCAAGTGCGTGCTTTACAGGCAATTACTTTGTTCCTTTGTTCCCTTGAAACTGCACTTTAGAGGCATTCTGTCTACGAAGACCAGTTTGAAGGCTCGGACTTGGGATATGATACTGCTGGAATGGGAGTGTTCTTTGGGAACAACATCGTGACACAAGTTAATCAATGCTTAAAGACAGTTGTGTATATTCAAGGGAAAAAGTGATTTATTCCTCCCACCCCCCCCTTCATGTAGTGATGCATGGCCTCATTTACAAGATATTCAGTATTGATTGTTTCTAACAAGGGTTTGCTCAGAGATAGGAAAGAGAAGTCTGGCTCGGATTTTTTTTTTTAGCAAATTGTGGAAATAATTGCAGTAGTGTAAAACAAGAGTTGTTTGACTTGAACAGTCCCAAATAGCTCAGTGGCCGTTACCTTGGAGGTCAAGTTCCCTGAGTTTAGTGGGGTCTGGTGAGATGAATTTACAAATGGGTATGTGTTGGTTTTAACTCCTGAATACTGAGATCAGTGGGACTGAACAATAATTTGAAGTAATTGTATTTTCTGTCAGTAACTAACAAGTTATGATTTTCAGCCCCTCACACCCACAAGGGTTATATTTAATGCTCAGTACATTCACAGTCAGGATCTCCAATATCTGCTAGTTCTCTCCTCACTCCTGGAAAACAGTAAACGCCCCATTCACTGAGCCATGGTCTTTCAAACATGCAACCTGGACTTCTCTCATCAATGAAATGTCTAGCTATCCTTTTAGGTATCTAAGAGGGATGTAACTAAGTGAAGAGTAAGTTGGTTGAGAACAGGTGAGAAACTGAAGTCAAGAGCTATGTATCTTCGTAGTATTATCAAAGTCCCTTAAATTTATAATAAAGGGAAGAGGCTTTAATCTTTATTGCAATTCCTAGGCATGCATACACTGAAAAGAACTTAACCGAAAGGCTAAAAGATGTGGAGGCTATTTTGAATTTGGTTTATAAAAGCTGTCTATTTTCACATGACTATCTCCTGAAATTCTGCACATGGAAATAGTTTGCCATGTATACTAGTTTGTAGGTTTTAACAGATTTGACTGTAACTTAAAAATTAAAACAAAACAAAACAAAAAACAACAACAACAAAAAAACACGAAACAAAAAAAAACCAACAAAAACCCCCAAACCCAAACAAAAAGAACAGTCTTAAAAAGCTCCTAACACCTAAATTAAGTTCTTCTGTGAACTGCATTTTTTGGGGGTGGATAGATGTTGTCCCTTAAAACTGAAAAATACTTTTTAAAAGTATATACTTTGTATATGTAGAAAATATAAAAAATACTTGTGTTATCTATCAGTGATTAATCTCAAACAGCTATGTCTGATTTGAATGCTTAAGTCATTTAAAGTAGGTTTTAAGTGTTATCAGGTTAAAAAGCTATTTAAATAAATTTGCAAGAAACTCTTCTGGTATTTTCGATAGTGCATTTTGAGCAAGAGGAAAATTCCACTTTGGTGCCTTGAGAGGCATCACTCTACTGCTGAAACACACCGTTTTTTTTCCTGTGGCTGTTGAAACATTATGGACCATTATTGATTATTGCTTTCAGCAGCTATAGTTGTGCAAATTACAAGCTTTTAAATGTTGGACTAAGTACACATCTTCACAGAATGCGTAAGCAATGTTTCATAAAACTAATGGAAAACACTGACGTTAACAGACTGTGGAACCTCTGTGATAATTGAAATAGCAAGAAATATTAGCAATCTAATGACTTAGTTGCCAGAGTATTCAGTTGCAATACTAGCGTTATTTCAAATGGTCTTATGTTAAATGTAAAACTAGAACAAATGAGAGGTATTACAGCTACAATAATGTTTCTAGAAAAGCTGTTTAGCAAGAGCAGTGGACACAGCTGTGTTACTTCCACTTTTTTTCCCAGAAGAGCAAATAAAAAATTTCAGATATTAAACTTATTCTTTCTTTTTTTACTTTCAGAGTCTGTTTTCAGTGGTCCTACCTCACCTGTGGCCTCTCCAGGAAATGGGAGTGAACCTGGATCTGGACCAGCACAGCCAAAGAAAATCCGAGGTATTGGGTTTGGAGATATCTTTAAAGAAGGCTCGGTGAAACTTAAGACAAGATTATCCATTAATGAATCGGAAGATAAAAAGCAAGATAAGGTTTGTAGTGGTTCATATTGTTATTTCTGGGTTTCCTGTAAAAATAATTTAAAAGATGTGGCATCTGAAGACATAGTATCTTAGAGATGCTGAATATGCTGGCCATTTTAAAATTTGTCAATATTGTTCCATAATCAGACCATAATCATCTTGCAGGGCTCTTGCCTATAAAACAAAACAAACACCCTTGAACTTCTTTTATACTAAGTTATATTTAACATTGATTCCAAAAGGTCTGTTTGAATGACTTGGTATTTAAAACATTAGAGAAGGAAAACCAAGCTGATACAAAAACTGTCATTTCAAAGCCATGTATTGTAAGACTTAAGAACTTCTCGAACTCATCTACGGTATGAGGTCTCTCGTAGTTCTCTTTGTAACAGACTTTATATATAGTCTGGGACAAGACTGTTAAGTCTTCCTATACAAATTAAACTTGGCCTTTAAAACAAGGAATTTTGGGGGTTTCTTGAGTTTTCGGTTTGGAGTTTTTTTTTCAAATTTCAGTAGATGTTGAGTTTGCTGTTCTGGGTGTTGACTGTCATAACCAACGTAAATTACCTTCAGTGAATGCTGCTGAGTTTTGGCTTTGGTCGTGTCTTAGGTTAATAAGCTACATAAACTTCTGATTGTGTAAGCCTGAAAAATACTGTTCTACAGTTTTGCATCCTCTTTCATTTTCTTTTCCCTCCTTTTTTATGAGTGAGTGGGGAAAAGGAGCACTTCTGTTCCCTGTATCGAACTTAAAGCTTAGGAGAGAGCAGATAATGTGATGATAGTGGAATTACTTTAGTTTAAGTTTTATTTTGATCTGAACCCAAGAGGGCTCTCACCCCTTGGAATCACAACAACGATGCTTAGTCCTTTATCTTGAACTTATGCATCGTTTATACCAAGAGCTTATATATGGATTTTCAGCTTTTGATAAATCAAAGGCAGCTGAGATAATCAGGGTTTCAGTTTTTACTCAGGTGATCAATTTAAGAAAGCTTTTAAAACCTTCTTCTCTGTGGGTTATGGTCATTAAAGCTGTTTGCTGACTGATTTGCTTTCCTCTGCTGCCATGGAAATAATTGTAATGGTGTAGGGCAAGAGGTGGGGTGAGTCCCTGGGAAAAAGGTGTAGAGAGACTTTTTTCTGAGGTCTGTAGTGATAGGACAAGGGGCAATGGCTTTAAACTGAAAGAGGGTAGATTTAGGTTGTACATAAGGAAGAAATTCTTTATGGTGAGGGTGGTGAGGCACTGGAACAGGTTGCCCAGAGAGGTTGTGGCTGCCCCATCCCTGGCAGTGTCCAAGGCCAGGTTGGATGGGGCTTTGAGCGACCTGGTCTTTGTGAAAGATGTCCCTGTGAATGGCAGGGGGGTTGGACTAGATGATCATTAAAGGTCCCTTCCAACCCAAACCATTCTGTGATTCTATGAAGGCACATTGATTTTCCTCAGTTCTCTCCAGGCTTTGTCCCTTCAAGTAGGAGCCTGTGGGATCACTACATCTTCATGTGAATGCTGTTAGACTAGGGTTTCAATACCTAGCTTTCAGTTTGCTTTCTTCTCATGAGATTGACCATTCAAAAGCACATTTCCATACTTTCTGCCTTGTAACTTGGGAGTATAAAGAGCCTATCTAAAATATGTTCAATTAATACGAAGTCTGCTCAGACATTTTGGATTGTGTTATTTGACTGTGTTTAAACCCTAAAATATGTTGGCGCTCTGTTTTGTTGGTTGGCTTGTCTGGAAAATTGTTGTAGGCCATTTCTTAGCAAGAGGGGAAATGAAGTGAGAGAACAATTTTGCGTAACTTAAAAGACAATGAAATAAACAGTCGAGTTTAGCACTTGAATATTCTACTTAAGCTTGTTGCCAAAGTCATCCCAAAGGTGGACAGACTTACAGAACAACATGGAGAGCCGTAGGGACATAATTCTCATGAAGGTCTTATGAAAATGGATGGCTTTTTTGGATTTGTGCTGAACTCACTTTGGAGTTAGATGGAGGGATGCCTGAAGGGCAATCTCAGTCTTTAAGGCAGTAAGGAAAAAAGCTGTCATCAGGGAAGCTCTAGAGTAGAGAGGGCTTTTTTTTCCTTGGGGAATTCAGAGACTGTTCAGCACAGAAAGGCTGAGCACTGATGCATCTGAAGTGCTCAAGAGTATATATGCTCCTGCAGCAGATAGTTTCAGCTGGTCCCAGCATCCTGCCCTGGGCTCAGGCTATTTATACCCCGCCTGCCTAAACTTCCCCTCGTACTTATAATTGCATCTCGTTTTAGAAGGGGGAAATGTGGAGAACTGTTTCCATGCTGGACTTGTTTAATCTCATAGGTGGGTTATTTTAGTGCTTCCTTCATATAGCATTCTGGAGCGAGTTAAATTGCATATGTACTCCAAGAATGTCCCAAGTGACTGCGGCTTCTTCTATGGTATGTTAGAAGTACCAAACACCAGCCCAGAGGCATCACTTGGTTTTAAGGAGAGTAAATCTAGTTTCTTTGACAATAGAAAGTCTGCAAAGTTTAACTGTAAATGAAAATGAACAGAGTAACTAAAGGCAATGGGATTTTTCACATCAGTAACACTATTAGGGCTGCTCAGGTAAGTACTGACTGTGAGATAGTATTCTATGATTGTAGCTTATAGGGCTGTGAAGAAGTGGATGCAGCTGAAGCTGTCTGAATCTTCCTGGCAGCTCAGTAAGTTTCCTGGGAGTGTGTGTGGAAAATATTTTTTTTTTTTTTTTTTTAACAATTGTTTTAGTTAGATGTTAACTCTGAAACTTGTTGCTGGTTACGATGCCTCTGTGTTTTTTTGGTTCAGCAGAAATCTCTAGTGACACTTACCTGTTCTGTTCTGTATGAATTGCTAAGAGTGAAGGGAAGCTGGGATGGGTTTTCATGTGCTCTTACAATTGTCTGAGTAGTTAAAATCTGATTGCTTCTTCAGCTGAGGTGGTGTATGGCTACTGAATATTCCAGCTTTATTCCAGTGCAAAGTAAGTGTGGTCAGCGAGTTGCTTTCAGCAGAGCTGTTAAATAACTGCTTCTGTTCTGTGCTGGAGGAGGCAATTTTCAGGATACTGGAGAAGTAACACTTGGAACTGCTGAAATACGATTGCAAAAGTATATCTGGCAATGTCCTGAGATTGGCTTCTGGTTTGAAAGTTGTGCTCTGTCTTTAATCAGTAGACAAAATTCTAATTGCAGGGGCTATAATCAAGTAACGACAGTAAGTTAAGTACTTAATGGCAAAGCTCAGTATATCTCTTGGAGGTGGTCATTTGCATCGTCTCAGCTAATGAAAACCTGAGTATGTTCTGTAGCCTAATAAGAAATAAAACTCATAAAAAATTTTTGTTAACAAAGTTCTTTTTCATTCATATAGCCATTACCTAACCATCCACCTGGAACAAAGTTAATTAATTTTCCCAGTACAACAAAAACTGAAAGCTCATCAGAAGTAATAAAATCAGAAGCTGAAAGTAAACCAAAAGGTAAGGCTGATCGAAATTTACATCTATTACTTGGTAGTCCTCTCTAGAGAAGTATTTGGCTGTCACGTTTTTTTTGTTTAAGATTTTAACTTTCGTGTATGCTGCGTTGTTGCATAATGTTCCGTACCTTTGAGGAGTTATGCAAATGCAAAAGAGTCTAAAGGAATTTTTGTTTGCATTTCTGTGGAAAATGAGTCAAAAACATTTGTAGGGTTGTCTCCCAGAACAAAGTAAGGCTGGGGTATGAAGTTTTATTGCAGCAGTCCTTGTGCATTAATTTGCTATGTTTACATGCTCAGACTGACTTGCCTTCTGCCTAGTTTTTAGTGTTCAGATGGAATGCTGGAAATCTATTACTATGGAACAGTCCCCTAACTTAATTTCTGTCCCTAGTTTATAGAAGTTCCTTTATAAGCTCAGGATTTACTGTGGAGTTGCTAATGTGCTTTTGTAACTGTATGCAAAGTTTCTTGCATCAGAAAGTTGGCGCTTATGTTTTGTTGAAGTCTGTTCCCTGGATAATCCAGTTCCATTATGGTTCTGTTTATAACAACGTCTTTTTTTATTCTTCTTTTTTATTATCTCAAAGAATTTATGACTTCATTTAACTACCAAATTGCATAGTTCTATCTAGAGAGATATTTTTAAGCCAGCCCAAAACATCTTGTGGGAGTGCCAACCCATATAAAAAATTAACTTCAATTATGTGATGTTTAGTGAGCTCATTTCACCTGGTTCCTGAGCAGGCGTTTTTTCGACTTCTGTATTGTAATTTCAGGTATATTTTTGTTTTATGTGGAAGTACCTTATTTTGGTGTAAGTGGGTTGTTTTATATGGAATGCATAATTTACAGAAATAAGAAAACAGCAACAATTGACTTTTTGCCTGTGTTCAGGCAGAGTTAAGGAGTTGTGTAATTTATCACAACAGGACACTTGAAATGGCAGGTTTGTTAGTCAGAGCCCTAGCTTATTGTGTGTGTAGCAGTATATAGGGCATTCCTGCCATTTTAGCCATATTTTGACTTTGTGGAATTGGATAGCTATAAATAGTATTACCGTGTTTACAAACAGCTGATTATTGTCAAGAAGTGTTTGATGTAATGGCTTGAGAGTAGTTAATACTTAAGTTTTGCAATTGCAAAGCATATATCAAAAGTTTATGTACGATGCATTCGATGGAAGTTGATGCTTACTTGCAACATTGAAATCTTTACTAAACTTCAAAATTGGGATAGTCTTGGGATCTTGCTTTTAAATCATTCCAGTGCTATTGCTGGAAGAGCCAGGAAGACAATGTGCAGCCCTGAACACTGTGAAATTTGACTTGTCTAAAACTTTGCATAAAAATTAACCCAAGTCTACTTAAAAAATGTGGACATTCAGTACTGAACACTCAGAATATTCAGTATTTAGCTCTTTTTATAATTTCAGGCGCGCCTTATGCTAAAGGCATAGAAAATGGACTAATCCAGTAGCTGTGCTGAGTCTCTGCTCCCCAGAGAAATGAATACATCACAGAGGAACTTAAATATACTAGTAACAGATGCTGTAGGAGAACATCAGTAGATAATACCTATAGACGCCATTTAAGAACATTTTGTAACCTTTGGAAGAAAACTAAGCTTTCTTCCTTACTGTTTTTATTTTAATATAGGCCTTATTATAGTTTATGTATATCATGCTCAGTTTTGAGAGAGCAAGATTAAAATAAACTGTTCAATATGTTAGCAAATAAACAGAGATCTCTAGAATGTTTAGACTAGTGTGGCTTATTTTGGAGTGGCTATGCTATTTCTGGGAAGCTTGTTTTGGGCTTGTGCAAGTATGTAAAAATATTTTGTTTAAAAAAAAAATATCACAATTTGACCCCTCTTTCCCCTCATTATGTTAGTATACAACATCTGTGATTCCTGCTACTGTACTCTTAGTCCCGAGTCTTCAGAAAAGATTCAGTTTTAAACTACCTTTTATTAAAAATATTTACTGAAGTTCAGATTTACTGTTTTGTAAATACCATCATCGATTGAAGTGCTGGAAAGTTAAACTGGACTCCTTCTTCATGTTAACTACTGGCAGAATATCAGGCTCACAAAATAAGATGCTGAAGTGGCAAATGGAACATACTCTTAACGTCCGTGGCTGGGTTTCTCGGGTGGTGCTGATTGCTGGGGTTTGCAGCCTCCGCATATGGGGAGCTTGGCAGTCTGCAGGGTGCAGGGTTCCCCGTCTCCTGCCTTCCTGGCAGCTGGAGCAGGGTGCAAGGTCCCCCCCTGTTCTGGCATGGTTTTCTGTCTGGGTGGGACTTGGTGTATGTGAGGAGGGGAGAAGTGCTTAGAGGAGGAGGAGGAGAGAAAGGAAGGATTTAGTAGTTCAGCTGTACTGACCAAATCCCCAGGCAGTAAGGAAATACATGTATTTTTACAGAATCAAGATGTGTAGAAATGTATTCCACTTGTTACACCTATTCACTACAAATGAATGAAATTCCCAAATTTGACAGATATTTGTAGTATACCTGTTGAATTTCTTTTTATTTGTCATTGTGATTTCCTCCCCTCGGCCCCAGACCTTGATTTAAACATTCATCTTTTTGACATGGTTCTGCTTATTTTTCTGTAATTCTTCACAAACCACAATATAGTCAATCTATAGTTGAGCATTTTTGATCATGAGATGAGGCAGTAAAATAATGCAAGCTCTTGTACCTAGGATTACTCATGTGGTTACATATCTATATGTATCTCTCTACATATCTAGATATGTATCTATCTCTTAAGCTTGGCATACTTTCGCATTTTAGCATAATGGTTGGCACTGACCAAGATAGATTTTTATTTAAGAATACAATTTATGCATTTTTTAGCTAAAGTTTTGTATCTTGATTAAACAAAATGCAACAACAAAATGATTCAACTGCAACTCACATTTTCTTACCATCCAGCAAGAGGCAAGTCGTTAACATGTTGACTTACAGACAATCCTAATGAGGACTTGATGTGCTGCTGTCTAACTGGGGGTTGATGCAGCTGCTCACCTGTGTGTATTATCAGTGCCAAATACCTGATAGGTTATGGCAGCACGTTAGAGTCCTTTTTGTTTGCTTCCTCTTCCTTAATGTGTCAGATACAGAAATCCAGCCTTTTAATCCGCTAAATAATTTTCAGCGTTCTGGGGTTAAAAAAGGTGCAAAAAATGTTTTGCAATTAAGACTTCTATAGAAGGTATTTTGGCCTTTCTCATGTTATTTTTATTCTAGCGTTGGAAAGGAAAGCAAATCGTCCTGCTTTTTCACCTGAAATTATCTCAATTTTAAATGGATTAGTTATTGAACTGTACCAAATGGAAAGAAAGGAATTATTCTTCCTACTTTTGCAAATGAGGCTGTAACTTGCCTGAGTTGATCACTCAGATGAGCTCTGGTTTCAGGTGCTTAGCCAAGGAATTCCTTTGCTTCAATTGCTTGATTTCACTGCAGAATTTCAGCAAATGTGCTGCTCGAGTACTTGGAAGTTCCTGTAGTTGTAGGTGTTAATAAATGATGTCACCATGAAACAATTGCATGTATTTAATTAGGAATGTAAATTTGAAATTTAGATCAATTCTGAGATCATAAAAATCTCATAAACTCTCAATAAAAAACTTGAAACCATTTTTCTGTAAAGCAGCTCAAAACTGAATATATAATGCTATTGGGACGGTTAGATAGGCTGTTACAGTTTTAACAGAGGAGGCTCCTCTCTTCTCCCTCTGAACTCAGAGTACCCAAATTAAGTTGCTGTTGTGGATAAAAATGTTTTAGAGCTTAAACTACTGACTGCACAAAGATTTCTCTCCATCGCTCTGTAAATGTATGATTTTATTTTTCTTGTGGTATGAATGACATAGTGAACATTTGTAAAGCAGTCCCAGATGGCTGCTCTAGAAGGGAAGTATGACTATAGTGTTAATTTCTGAGCTCTCCTTTCACACAGCACAAGTGAACTGGTATTATGTATGTTACTACCCATGGTATGAAATGTAGTTAATTGCGCTGCTTTGTTTCAGCCAAGGAATATTGCAGGACGATATTTTCCTATGAAGGCTCAAATGATGAACTCAGCTTTAAAGAAGGCGAGATCATTCAAATAATCAGTAAGGTAAGATGTTTGATCTGCTTTAACAATTTATATAGCTTTTGTGCATTTTGTACAGGTAGGTAATGTGGAAAATGTGAAAGCAGGAGAGTCTGTTGGAGTGAATATTCCTGTAGGCTGGTTTGTCTCATGTGAGGGTCAACTCTTCACTCCTACCCTTGGTGGAGATACAGATGTCCTTAAAGATCATTCCAGAGTGGGAAGTTATCTTATATTCGTCACAGGCCAGTTGGATCAGTATACACCCAGTACCAAATGCTGTTTCAGTGAGGAAATTGGAAAAGCTTTGCAAATAGCCCTTTTACCTTCAGAACTTGTACTTTTTCTCTGGTGATATATCAGGCTGACCTAGAGGTCGTGGTTGGAAGTATTACTGTGTCAAAAGGTGAGAAACTAAGATTCGTACTTACTGATTTTGATCTAGGTATTATGAAAAAAACTGAGGAAATGTTTTCAGTAGGAGAATGAAGTCCAGGTGTTAAGAGATGCTTGGTATTTCAGAATAACCATACAGAATTTAATGATACTGTCTGGCTCTTTAGAGAAACGTGATTATTTAGTTGAATGTTCTTATTCATGTTGAATATTGAAAACACCTTTTTCAAAGCTCATCTTGTTGCAGAGATGGTTTTAGACAAGAAATGAACCTACCCATGCTTAAAGAAGAGTTATCCAGAGCAGAGCTCTCCCTCCAAAACCATCTTCTGAAGTCTGAGTAGATTAATATAACTTTCAGGTAGCTGCCTCAGTCTGGGGTTTTACTCTTGCCAAGTGTTAAGGTATTTTTCTTCTAGCACATACACTTCGTGTAAAGCCTGTCCCCCTTGTCCTTTTCTTTTCAGTTTGTTCTGTATATGGTCATTTTCCATAGAGTTTCTCTGACTTTATAGTATACCTCAGCACTGGCTAAATGAAGTTTAGCAATAGATGCCTTATTCCATTCATGACTGCACACTGTTCAGAAATTGGACTCTGTAGCACTTAATTGAAAGGGTGATGGAGGGAGAAATGAAATAAAACTTTAGCAAGCTTATTTTCAGTACTAATCACCTATTCAGGTCTTTTTCCTGCCAATTCCTTCTTCAGTTTCATGTGGGGTGGGATTTTTTTAAAAATTATTTTATATTTTGTTTTTGCCCCTCTCCTTTACCTGTTCAGTGTCTCAGCTGAACTGATTGCTGAATTGTCCTTGTTTTGTACTGAACTTTGGCATGAACTACTTGGTGCTGCTAACAGTGGCACATTATCAGCAGTGATCCACTTGGACTTGCATGCAGGAGTGACATCTGCAGTGTTTTGGATCTGAGGCACAGGGGAAAGTTGTTTTTTATGTTGCTAAAATATTCAAATAACATCATGGTTTCTGTTATGGACAAACGAAGGCCTTGATCCAGTAAGATCATGTAATGGATTTCTCTGCCACTGAATTAATTCTCAGTTTTGTTTTGTTTTTCTTCTTATGTCTTAATGTGGTTATTTTTTCCCTCAGTAGGGTATGTGCTCTTGCATCTTTACCCTTTTCACACCAGTGGACCTGATCAATCACATCAGAATCACTTTTATTTAGTAGAATTGTGTGTTACTCCAATGAAACTTGAAGTATTTACTGAATAAGTTGCCAGTCAAGGAAGTTGAGAATATTGAATGTTGTGCATTGGGTCATAACTGGGTTTATGTACTTTCCTTCCCTTTGCAGATCTTATCCTTATACCCTTATCTTATATATGATGTAATATTATTTCATCCTGCTTTTTAGAAAACAAAGTGACCAAACCTGATCTGTTCTGTAGCTGTTGCCCCTTGCTAAGGTGGCCAAAGTATTCCTCTTATAAGTGTGATATTTCAGACAAACAATTATTTTATATTGTGGGTAAAAGCAAAAACGTTGTTCCTGTAACTGTATCTGTTCCGGGAAAGAAGTAAATATTGATTGAAATGTCCCTTTGTTTGTTTTAGGACACTGGAGAGACAGGCTGGTGGAAAGGAGAACTCAATGGTAAAGAAGGAGTCTTCCCAGATAATTTTGCTGTTCAAATACAAGAGTCTGATAAAGACTTCCCTGTAAGTTCTTGCGCATATCGTTTAGTATCACAAAAAAGTATTTATGGAAATGCAAAGAATAAAAGACTTCACAGCACATTATGCTGCTTAAAATATTACAATAATTGTGGCAGTTTTTGACTTTTATCTTGAAATAGCTATATCAAAGAAGAAAGATTTAAAGGTTAATGTTTGTGTCTAAACTTCTCCTTAAATATTAAACTGAAGCATGCTTTTCGAGATTAACTGTAATTAATGAGGATGATTAGGTCATATAGAAAAGGATATAGTTCTGATAACATGCTGTTATGTGTAACTGATTACTGAATTAAACCCTTACTGTTTTGAAAGGAGATAAGCAGTTGGTCTCTTCCATCTGTAGTCCTGTAAGTAACTGTAGTTGCAAAATACTGAATGACCCCTGTGAGACTGACTGGTATTTTTCCATGTTAAGACTCTCCAGTAGGTTGCAGTGCATGAAGGATAATCTTTGGGTGGGATCTAGAAATATTTTTTCACCATCTCATGTGCTAACTTATGGAAATTCATGTTTTCTTGCGGTACTCCTTGGTCTTGTAATTTTGGTTCTTATTTTATAATTTTCTTGTTGAGATTAGTGTGACAAGTTTGTGTAGCAAAGATGGTTGTGTTAATTCACAAATGTACGTCATCCCCAGATGGGACAGATTCAGCTCCAGATCAGGACACATAAATGTTGAAGTCTGTGTATCAGTAGAACAGTTTCAGAGTTTCATAATTAGTGCCATTTGGTCTGGAATTGGAGACATTCACAGAGGATTGCTAGATACAACCTGACAGATAGTTATTAACTTAGCATTTAACCTCAGTTACCTAACATGCACAGAAAGTCTAGTTACTCCAAGTCAGCGTTTTCAAATTGATTCTCAGCTTTGCAAGGATGGCATAAATGCTGTAAGATATGGCTGACTCAATTTGAGGGGTGGGTGGGTGGTATCACTCTTTTGCAATACAGAATTGATCTCTTGAGGGAGAGGAAAAAAATTATTCTTTTACCATAAACAATGTTTCCTATAGACAGACCTTGCTTTGATCCTTTATTCTGCTCTGTGTAGTGTGTCTCAGTACGGGGATTCACCTTGCACTGAGCAGCTTTGAAGTTCAAGGCATTGGACGGCTGATTATTGTAATCAGCTATTTGATACCGACTTAACAAAAACACAGTTCAGAATCGTATAATGGCAAGTTGATGCTGAACTCTCAGTGTAATTGCTTTTGATATAGGCAGCAGTGCTGTACAGCTGGATAATGTATTTGCTTTTTTGGGAAAGAAAGAAAATACGGTCTTGTTACTTAAGTTCAATAGTGCTTGTGTTCTCTGAAACTAGAGAAAGAAATTTAATATGGGTTTTCATGCTTGCTTAATTACATTTCACTTGTCAGAATAAAATCTTTCTGCATTAAGAAGAACTTACTCAATAGTGGTAGGGGCACAGAATTGAAATCCATCCATAGCAACTTTTTCAAAAATACCCGCTACAAGGTGGTTTTGGAGGGGCTATATTAGACTGAGCCCAAATGGTTTCAGCAGTGTTTGTATAAAGAACAAGTGTTTTTGTAGGCTTTTTTGACTGTTTTATCAGTGAGTCTTGTCCTTAATACAACCACAAAGATACCTCTTCTCGAGCATTTTCATGAATCAGATTCTGAGGATGAGGTTGCTTGAGACATCTGTGCTGAGAGGTGCCAGTACTCCTTCAACAGGAGAGAGATTCAGATGGAGTTTTAGGAAAGTGATGAATGACTGCATTTTAAAATATTTTCAATGTACTAATTGTAATACTTTGTAAATTTTTAATGACTATAGTTTGTCCAACTCTCCCACTTAAATATATAGTGATAAGGAAGCTCAAAACAATGTTTTTCATGCAACTGAAGTGTTTATGTTGCAAATGCTGCCAACTATTTTTCTTACATTGCTGTAATTTAGAAGTCAGTTGAAATAGTTTTTCTGATAGTTAATGTAGAACTTTTTTTTTTTTGTGAAAGTGACCATTTTTGGTTCAAAAATTTACCTGATTACTCTTTTAAACTTGCATTGTACTAACTAAGATTGAGGTTTACATATTGAAATTAAAATGGGTGCGATCAGAGCAACTCTTCAGGCTGGAAAAGATGCAATTCTTAGTTTTTAGTTCTTTGTACCTCTACTGCTTATGCATGTTGCTGAAGCACTGATCTGATTTGAAGAAACCTGCATTTTGTTCTTGTTTTTGCAACTGGTTGTCCGGGAGATACCAGAGGAATTACTTCAGTTGTCTGTGTTTCCTGTCTGTGAATTGATTGCCTCCTTTGTGAAATATTGTGAATTCAGCTAGATGTTACAGTATGCAAAACAAAACACAAGTAAGTCTGTCTTTGATAGAGAATATCTGTCTGCTTATTTATTTGACTTTTTTTTTTCTCCCCCCCAGAAGCCAAAGAAACCTCCGCCTCCAGTTAAGAGTGCAGGTACGTAGTATATGTATGGTGGTACATGTCTGAGGAAATATTAAATTTCAGAAGCAGTGCTTGACTTCAAAAGAAAATTCAGAAGTAGCTTTGTATTTCCTAGTAATGCAGCCACCCATAGTCACAGTTTGAGGTTACTTTTTATGCTTTATGTATTTTTCTGCTGCTATATATTTTTCAAAATTATGATGGAGCCTACCTACTTTGGAAACATTTTAATACGGGCCTACCATTTTCTGGGCTTAAATGCGTGTTTATAGCTGTATTACACTCCTTGCAAAGGAGAAAATATAAACACAAATTGGTGTATGTCATATTTTTAGTTAGTGACTAAGATAATTAAAGCTCTTTGAGAAATGTCTATGGTTTGTTTTTTTACATTCAGCTCCAAAGCCTGAATTGCCAACTGGAGAGAAGAAACTCCCTTCTTTGAGGCCTGAAGAAAAAGGTGAGACCAGTTTTCTTCATAGTGAATTTCAGACTATGCTCTTGTAAATGAGTTACAATTTTTAGCTTGGCTGCTCTGTGCATTAGGTACCTATTTGAAAGACTTCATACAGATTCTCTTGATATTATCTACTGAAGCTGTCATGACTGTCATGTTATGGAAATGTCTTTAGAGTGATTAGAAGAACTACACTTCTATGAAATGTGTATTTCTTGTTATTGCATTACATTCTGAAAAATGTTGATTGCACTGCATAATACCATAGTTACTATTGAATTAATTTAAGTATAGTTCTGTGATAGTGACTACAGTTTGAATAGTAATAGTAAGTTATTAGAAATGAAAACATTTGCTGCTGCTTCTGAATGTTTTGGCCAAAATCAGTCTCTGATGGAAAATATTTTTGAAAGAAATACACACACTCCTTAGATGGATGTTACAGTCACAGTGCTCAGAAATTGAGATTTCTTGTCCTGTTAGTTCTTGCTCTATTCCATGTTTTCCAGTTCCACAGAATTTGGAGATCTTTACCACTTCATTCTTAAAATTTAAAGGATACCTTTTTTTTTTCAAAATAAAAACTACTATTATCACCCAAACACATTTCTAAAAGGCTTCTTTTCATATTTGAAAAACTTGCCAAGTCAAACTGTTAAACTGTTTTGATTGTATTTAAAAGGTAGAAGCTTAAACAAACGTGCTGGTTGGGTCTTAAAGAAGAAATTCTGATGTTACTGCAGCTCAACCTTATTACAGAAACATACTCTGTTCTGTGAATAGTGAACTGTGGCTGACCATGGCTAAACAACATTTTGACAAGTAAGCCTGCTCGATGGGTTTCTTGGCTTCCTTGGGCAGTTTTTATAACCCACTTTTTAAACAAAGCATGTTCTTGGGTGTTTCATATGAAGAATACTTGTTAAAATCAGCTATGTTTCCTCTGCATGTGAGCAAACAAATTATTTTTATCTGTTGGAACAGTATCTTCAGGTGTGAATTGAGATCAACTGTATGACTAGAAATTTTGATCACTTGGCTCTTTATAAGTTTAAGTTTATTTAAACTGAAGTTTAATTTTAGACTGGTTCTGTTTGTGCTATGGTGTTAACCTTTGCATAGTGGAGCTCAACTGTTTATGGTGGAATATAGGAAAAAAACCATTGGATGACGCCATCCAAAATGCTTAGGAACAAGAAAGCTTCTGAAAAATTAAGTAGGGTAGAGAACTGCCCTTTACAGTGGTACAGGAAACAATGGAGGAAAAGCTTGTCTTGTGTTCTTCAGTTGAAGGTCAGGTCTTAAAAGTTACTTGTTTAGGTAGCGGTAGTGTTTTACTAGAAATGCCCATTTATCAGTACAGTTTTACTTGTGGAAAAATAACCATGTTGATACTAGTGATTAAATTCATTAAGTATGAAATTGTACTGTAATTAGTTTAAATAAAATTAATTTAGCAGCTCTAATCACAAGCTATCAAGCCATGTAATTTTTTTATGCCTATTTGGAGATTAATAAATCTGCCTTTAATTGTCATCAAAAATTGATCAAAAATTAAAACCAATACTCCTATAAGTATTACTGTGTTTATAGTGAAGGATACTTAGTGGTATCACATAGAAATTTTTGTCCAGTGTAAATGTCTTCAGATTAGTATTTTTATTTCCATTACTAAACTGCTCATTTTTAGCCAACCCTTTTATTTTCAATTGCGGAGCAAAATCCAAAAAAGAGGCATGCCATTTTGTCCAGCAGAATTGTCTGACTTCTGTGCTCATGGTGAATCTTGACCTTTGGTATTAACTCCTTCCACTTAGCTGTGGACGGTTTTAATATTTGGATTTTGAGTGGGAGTAATTGAAGGGAAAACTGACATGATAATTCAGGAATATGATTTGATGACAGCATTTTCTCTGACTTGTTTGTGAACTCATTTATTGTTAAAAGGCTTAATTCTCAACTTGTGTTCAGCATAGCTAAAATAAAGCTAATTGATCTTCAGTAGCGCTAGCTGCTATTTGGGCATTTAAAATTTAAATCTTGCATATAGGATCAGTAGTCAGAAGTGGCTAGCGCTGTTAACAGGCTCTTTTACAGAGGACAGTCAGCACCACCGTGTGGCAAAATCCTTCCACTACTTCAGTATTTTATTTTTTTTGATACTAAGAGAGACTGGAAGGGGATGCCAACCAGTTCAGGTTTTTTGTTCATATCTCCTTCAAATGTTCCAAAGCAGAAAGACAATTCTGCCCTGGATAATGCTTTTTTTTTTTTTTTTTTTTTTTTGCAGAGGTATATCTTTATGATCGGTTTACTTCCAAGTGTTCCTGTGAAACAAACTCGGTGCTTTCCCATTTTACAGTTGGAGTGCTGACACTCAACAGCTGCAGGACTTGTCCAAAGGAAGTCAGTCATAGACCCGGCAGTTCAGGCACTTAGCTGGGATGGAGCTGAAGCAGATTTCCAACCCTACCCCCAAATCCATAGCATATGTAAACATTTTACATTAGACCAATGTTTGGTTAAAAGCAGTCATAGAAGGGGAGGATGGGAAGAATCAAAGCTGAAGGTCAGTCTCTCCATCCCAGTTTACTATTTACTGCCCTGTAAGGGCAGTAACTGTAAAGGACTGTAACTCCTTACTGTATGTACCCTAACAACAGTCTTTTAAATCCTCAGTACTTTATGCATGCCTGACTGATCTGTAACATAGTTTTACAAGGAAAAGTAGAAGGTATACTCTGGATATCCCACAGGGTGTGATTAGGGAACTTATCTTATGGATAGGATAGGGAACTTCAACTTATGGGTTGAAGACTATTCAACTAACATTTGTGAAGCAGCTTGAATTTTTCAGTGTCCCATATGTTACATGTCAGCTGTCTGGGCAGAATTCAATTAGGTCATGCGGTCATTGAACAATAAATTTAACTTTTTTTTTGTTTGATCAGCCATACTTAATTTGTATCTTGAATCTGTAGGGAGGTAGACTTTATCTAAAGTAAATTCAGTTATTCAGATAAATATTCATTTTTTTTCCCCTTTTTCCATAGATAAATTATGCTGCTTGTGGGTATGGAAGAAGTCCAGTTACAAAAAAAAAAAAAAAATACC
>JANXJC010000017.1:23419026-23472374 GCA_027564655.1 Leptodon cayanensis | reverse complement strand
GCTGAAGGAACTGGGGTTGTTTAGCCTGAGGAAAAGGAAGTTCAGGGGAGACCTGATCGCTCTCTACAACTGCCTGGAAGGAGGTTGTAGCGAGGTGGGGGGTCGGTCTCTTCTCCCAAGTAACAAGCGATAGGACAAGAGGAAATGGCCTCAAGTTGTGCCAGGGGAGGTTTAGATTGGACGTTAGGAAAACTTCCTTCACTGAAAAGGGTTGTCAAGCACTGGAACGGGCTGCCCAGGGAAGTGGTGGAGTCACCATCCCTGGAAGAGTTTAAAAAAACATGTAGATGTGGCACTTAGGCATATGGTTTAGTGGTGGATTTGATGATCTTAAAGGTCTTTTCCGAACTAAATGGTTCTCTGATTCTATTTTTATGCTGTGGCATAAATGATGGTAAGAATTGTAAAGGAAAATCTCATGTGTTCTTTTTGTTTGTTTGTTTCTTTGGGTGTTTTTTTGGGGGGGTGGTGTTTGTTTGTTTGTTTGTTTTTTTTTTTTTTTGTCCCTGCATGATGTCATCAGACATGCAAAGAATGCGTGGTAGAATAAAAGCCATATATACAAGGTACTTTATTCTATACCCAGAAAGAAATAACTTGTTCTTGGTAGCGTTTTTCTTTACAGGAAGATTTTGATATGAAGGAGTCTGAGTATGTTTCTGAGTATTTCAAGAGATATTACTGAAGGTGCTATTTAGCTCTCTTGTTTTCTGTTGCACTGAAGTGTAATATTTTATATTTAAGTGCCAAAATGTGCCCTGTAGTAGAAGTTTTGGATTACTTTTACAAGAAGATTGTACACGTTTGACAACTCTGCAAGAGCTGGAAGAGAAGAATTGGCTTTTATAGGACTAGAATTGCTCTTCAAAAGACTTGATTTTAAGCAAGGCTTTAGAAAATGATAAAATCTACTGAAATTTTTCAATTTACTTCTAATTCTTGGTATGTTTCAGTTGTAAACTGTTTAATCTCTTGACTAGGTATGTCTTGTCTTTGTTTTCTTACTACAGACCTAATGGAGAAGTTGTTTCTCTTCGACCGAAATCTGAAGTTGAGCCAGTAGCAAAACCAAAGTTAGATTCTGAACCGTTACCACTTAGACCAAAATCAGTAGAGGTAGATTCACTTGTGGTAAAGAGCTCTAAAGAATCGGGTAAGAAAAGAATAAAGCATTCTTTTTGGTCTTTCTGTTTGGATTGCAGTATTTTGCAAGGTTTAGAATAAGCTTTTTAAGTAGTTTACTCAGAATTCTACAGAGTGAGATTATGCCTGTTCCGTAGAAAGTATATTTTTTTAGAACTGCTGTAGGTAGCTGAAGATTAAGAGTCAGCAAGCGGTGAACAGATGTCAGTAGGCTATTTGGAAGCAGTTAATGAGCTCTGTGTTGTAGTAGATGACAGGGAGAAACATAGGTAATGGTTTGTTTTTCTAATTTGAAAGCATGTTTTTTTGCTGCCACTTTTATCTTGTGTTTTTATGAAATTGTTTTCCTTACTGACTGGTTCTGTTTGTTCTGCTCTTGCATTTCAGATAACTTTTGCTTTTCTGGCTAACTTGTGTATTTTTAGTAATGCCATTACCTTCAGCATTCTGTGATTAAGTTCATAGCTATTTTAGATTATGACTTTATCATACGTTACTTTTGGGCCAGCATGGAGCATTGTACATTGGAATTTCATACTTACGGCTTTGCTTAATGCAACTCGAGCCGAACCTGGCATCTCTTTAAATCTAAATTTGTCCAGCCAAAACCTTGATACTGGTTAAAGCACCCACATTGATGATCAGGTTCTCTGAGCTATTATAAAGTTAACTTTTGTCCTTTACTGACAGCACAACTGATTTCAGTCCTCTGTGTGCCTCTTAGGCAGAGATCCTCTGCTGTGGGTATATATTTTTTTTTTAAACTCTAAAATATTTTTATTGTATGATTAACCACTGCAGAAAAAGCTTTAGTGACTTGTACCTGCAGTGTTTGGCTTGCATATCTCAAATGCAACCTTTCATCTCAGAAAAGGTTTTAGTAATAATACATTTTTAAATAGTATAACTTTATATATGTGTGTATATATATATATATATATATATAGGCCAATGACGATATTCAGGTTATAGAATAGTTGTTCCTAAGGTGTAATAAATTGATCTAGGAGATAAAAATAATGCATTAAAAAACTGAAGCAGTTTATGGATAGAAAAGAGTACTCCTGATTTTTCCATTAAGCATTTTGAAATGTGCTTCTAAGCTTAAATTCTTTGTATGAGGAAAGGTTAGTTTATATATGTTTTTAATACAGAAGTTATATTTTTCTGAGCCACAAAAAGCTGGACTTCAGCAGGTATTAAAATATCCTGGAAACATTACAAATATTATTAGTGTTACTCTAAAGTATTTATAAGTTCTTTTTTTTATTCCCCAGTAAAATGTATGCATATGCTGTGATATGCCTTGTCTTAAAGGGTTTGAATTGGCAGTTTAACTATCGCCTCTATTTAAAGATGAGTTTGAATGAGGGTACGGAAGAAACACTTTCCGGCCAAAGTAAGCTGAGAGATGAGAGCGATGCACAACCTAGCCTTAAAAATGTAAGCCTTGTCCTACTACTCACATGTTTATCTCTAGGACTGTGCTAGATGTGTTACTGTGTAGCATAGTATCATTTATCCGCAGGAAAAGACTCCCCATGAAAGTAGATGGAATGTCTTTTTTTTGTTGTTTTTTGTTTTTCCTTCAGGTGCAATTTTCTTGACATTTTTAATAACCAGAGTGACAACATAGTAGCTGTGATATTAGGTATTCTTATATATATAAACCCCCCAGTTTTATACAGATTTTGAAAGAAAAATTCTATTAATTCTGATTTGCTAACATAAGATTTTACAGGCTCATGGAGAAATTCGAGATTTCAATACCTGTACGGGGCAGGGGACAGGGGTGCTTAACAAGCAAGTGGGTGAGGTCTGTTCAGTGATCCTTGTCTGGTGCAGAGCAAGTAAAGGAGGATCAGGCCGTCTGTGTGGGGATGCAGCACTGACAGTGTCAAGGAGCTGCTATTTAAGGAAAGTTTCAGAAATCCTCTGTTATGTGAAAGTGCCCTTGTTTAAAGCAATCTGCATAAGTCACTTGTAGTTTTACTACTCTTGTGAAAAGAGACTAGTCCGAACTCCTGCCAGTAAAATTTAATGAATCTCTTGCTTTATGTCTCTATGCATTCTGCTGCTAAAGATGTAATACTCCATGCAGCAACGAAGGCTATGTAAAACTCTAAACATGTTGGGTCCTTATTAAACAATCTCAGACTTTGTATCTTACAAGCACTGTCATAGATACTAAAACATGGTGGAAAATGTATGGCTGTGGTTGGCAACTGCATTACCAGTCTCTTTCCTCTGCCCCTCTACCCCGCCTGCCTTTAGGTTGAGCTCTTGAAGTGAATGAATTTTTAGAAAACCAATTTCTATAAGCATGGGTCTTTTGTTTTGCAACTTAGTTTGACCATGAAGTGTGGTGTAGGTTGAGCCGTTTTCAATTTAGCCTAAGGAGAAGCCATAAATATTCTGTATCTATAGAAGAAAGCCAACGCAATCCGTATCAAAATTAGGCCCCCAGCCATCAGATAAGGACAAATACTCAAAAACATTCAGAAACATTGATCATGTTGAAATACCTTCTCTTGAAGCTTTATTTGAAAAATTGCTTAAATGTTTCTCTGTTCAACTAGAGTTAAAGTACTGTAAAAGACGAAAGCTGTAATACTAGCATGCTGAACATGTAAAGCGATTCTGTTTCTTCTACAAATGTTTCTTTTTCCTGCTTTGTAAAATAATTTTTTTGTTCAGTATCTTTTTCTAGACATTCCTCTCCTTGACTTTTCTTTCCAGATTTTGTTTCCTATCCTGTTTGCCATGTTTCCCTTCTTACGTGTCAGGAAATTACCCTACCCTTCTCCATTTTGGTAAGATAACAATCTATAAGGAAATCCAAATGCTTTATGCCATACACATAGCCTCTTCTTAACATCATAAGAGTAATTTTGAGTTGCAGCTATGGATACTAAAATTTTTGGGTTTCAATTTAAAATGCTTTTTTTGTTTGTTTGAATGCCTGTTTTGCTTAGCTGTTAAAGAAGTTGTTAACTTTATACTTCTCAATTAGGAACTTGTGGGGATAAAAAAAAACCAAAACAAAACAACAAACACTTTACAGTCCAGCTATATGTAAGCCAAACCTAGTGTTTATAGTGAAATGTGTTCAGTACTTATACCACTTCTGGTGTATGTAGGTTGAATGGCTTTATCCTTCTGTACACACAAATTAGCAGTTATGAAGCCTTTAGGCACTGAATCCACTAGTGTTGGCTATTTAGTATCATGAGTCTTGTAAAATAGTGTTTTTGAAAGTTATGTATTAGGCGTGTGCTTAATTGTAGCAAATACCTTACTATTGCTTGACTGCAAGTTTAAATATTCTAAAGCTTATATCTGTCCCCTAAATTTTTGGGGTGCAATCTCAGCAAGATCAGTAATAGGAAAAAGGGCTGCCATCATCTTTTACTCTGCAGATTTATGTGAGGTCCTGTCTTCTAAAATATTGGATACGTTTCACTTCTGTCAGGGGTTTTTAAACCCCAGTCACATGAGATGTTGGAATCATAATTTCTTTAGACACCCCTTCAGCTTTGCTTCTTTTTGTGAAGGCTTTTTAAGACAAACTGCCATGAGTACACTTGAAGCATTCACAAATTTTAACAAAACTTCTCACCTAATTGTATCTGTTAAAGCTTCTAACATTTCTGTTATGGATCCATGGTAAGCTTGCAGAAGAGATATTTCTAGTAGTCTGTCCTAAGTAACTGTTTAAGCTTGGCTCATCTTTCTAGAAAGAAAGATACTCTTGCTCAGCCTTAAAATAATTTTTTGACTCAAATTATCCCCACATGTATAATATTGCTCTTTTGGCACTGTGATGGGATTTCCTTTAACAATTATCTACAGGCTGTCTGTAAGAAAGTTAATTGATAAATCATTTTAGTGGTTGAAATGGGTGTAAATTGTGAACTTTCAGTGGGTTTCATCAGTATCTCTATTGGTTTCAGTGGGGCTGGGCTTTCTCCTAAAATAACTACGAATGCTGTTTAAAAAGAAAACAAACAAACAAAACCACCACCACAAACACAAGCCCTAATCTCCACCAGCCTGTGTTTTAATTTCTTCCCTATACCAAGGCAACAAAATGGAAAGGTTAAAAAGAAAATGCAAATACAGTCAGAATTCCCTCTGACTGTACTGTGCTGGTAATATTTTAATGCTGAGCAATTGTCTCAGGTGTAGCAACTTTCTTTAGAAGCTCTTAACAAATAGCCCCCCCCACACACTTTAGTGTCATCCCGCCATCTATATTGAAATCATATACAATTCAAGACCGTAGCAGTCTTCATCTTCAAGCTTTGTCAAATACTGTTTTCTTCAGATGTACACATTATTCTTAATATGTTCTTAATATTCTTAATATGCCTGATGTTTACTTTGTTCATGGACACAGGGCTGGCATTACAATCATAATAGCAACTCAGTTTTCAATTCTTGTTTAAATTTACTGCCAAATGATTTCTCATTTCTGCAGAATGAGAAAAGGAGGATTATTTAAAGGCAAAAATTACTGAGATGGGGGAAAGGGCATATATATATTTTTTTTTTTTTCTGCCTTCTTGTTACGTTTTTAATAATACCTAACTAACGTAAATCCTGATTTACATTTTGGCATGGGTTAGTGTTCTGGGATTGAGTAAAAAAAGGTGTTGGTCACTGTTGCTTGACTTCTAATAAGTTAAGTATTTTATTTGCACAGACTGTAGCAGAAATACCTTCATAGTTATTTAATTCTCCCTCATCCTCTTTTTCCGTCAGCTGCTTGCCATTCATCACTCTTCTGTTTCTTCCTTCTTTGTTTTTTTTCCCCCGCTTTTTTAAATTGCAGATATGATTACATGTTTACAAAAGACTGTCTTTACATTCTCTTTAATAAAATTAAAAAGCAGCAAAACTGATTGGTAACAGATACTGTTATAAAAGCTTGCATTTCAACAAGGCAACAGATGATGAAATAGATTTGTTCAGGGATGTCCAAAAGTTGTGAATATCTTAAGGACTTCAAGGATAGTAACACAGAATAGAAGACAATAAAATCAGTTAAAACATTCAGTGGAAAATTTAGTTTCTACAGGTATAAATTAGCTTTGACAATGTGTGATTAAAACTGGGATTAATCAGATGATTTTAAGTCATCCATCCAAACATGAAAGTGGTATCAATAGTCTGGCTCAGTGTTCTTAGGGCTTTTTTGTTATATGACCACTTTCTATAGCTTTGAAGTGAATGATAAAATAGGGAAAGAACTATCATAGCTGCTATTTGATAAATCATAATGTCATGTAAAAATCAGAGGTTGCAAAACCACCACCTCCCTGCCCAACAAACTCCAAACCTTGAACGTTACTTTTGGTGCCCATAGTAAATGCTGTGTGGTATTTTAGTTAAACATTTAGAGTACCTAGAATAAGCCTAACGAACTTGTGTTGTAAAAACATACATAATACCTATGATCTTATGTCAATGCTTAAACAAAAAACCTATCTCATTGCACATCTGTTGACAGGTAAGTAGTAGTATTATTTTTGTGGAGAAACAGTTAAGAAGTCCAGTTGTTAACTAGGCAAACTACTTATGTTGTTAGATTAGATATGTTCTGTTTTTCCTATTAATATTAATCTTCCTATTAATAGGCAGCCTTTTTCCTAAGGTTGCCTCTTCCCATAGGATGTAAAGAATTTCTACTGATCTAAGAGAGAGTATACCGAGAGCTATGAGCATAAAGAGACTAATCAACAGAGAGATCTGTATGATATAATAACATATGAGAATGGAGTTTTGAAATTATTTATGACAGACTTTATGAAGTTGTGTGTTTTCTTTACACAAAACACTGCATATGAAAAAGCTCCCCTGCACAGAAATATTTGCAGTTAATGTCTTCTTAATTTATTTCACCAACCTGTGGAGATGTACTTTACTATACTGCTTTTATTTTTGTCTTAGTCACTAAACTTGGGGTTTCATGCTTTTCATGCAAGTTATATGCTCTCTTAAACAGTTGAATATGGCACCTCTCAAGAAAAGTCATAAATATATTCTTTTCCAGATACTTGTTAGGTCTGTTTATGCTGTCATGTTACTACAGCATTTCTGTTGAGAACTTGAATTTAAATGCTAGTTGAATTAACTCTTAATTTTTTTTCAAGGTGGAAAATGTGGTTTCCCAGATATGCCAAAGTCATATAGTTGTTTCATATGGCTCATGTGTTGTATATGCTGAAAATCTTTGAAACAATAAGAATTCTGATAAATGTGTATTTATTTTTTGTCTTGAGGAAAAAAAGTGATAAAAAAGAATGCAGCAAAACCTTCTGGTCTTGATGGTGGTCTGTGTTTTCATCTTTTTCTAGATCTGTTAAGCTTTGATGATATAATAGCTACCTCAGATAATCTGTCACACCCTACTGCAAACCGACCCAAGATGCCTGGTAGGAGGCTGCCTTCACGTTTCAATAGCAGCAGTCCTGTGAGTATATTGGGTGTGTTTTCCTAGTAGTGAACTAAGAACTAACTCCCCAGGAAACAGGGCAGCACTGGGAAACAGTCTTAGGAACCATTTATCTGAGGGCAAAATGCTGTAGAGGTTCAGTTCCTATAGACTTTGTCTACAGGAATATCCATTCCCCGAGGGAAGCGTATGTAAGAGAAACAGCATGACTGCGTTGCAGCTGAAGGAGTCTTTCTGTTCCGTGGGGTATTAGTGCAGTAAGTACTTAGCTCTTCTAGCGTCACTGATGGTGAAATAGGTGGTGTGCATACACACAACGCTGAAAGTGTCTTTAGTGCCTTACAGGCCTAACAATGTATAGTCTTTGGCCACAAGAGATTTGTAATTTAATGTTGCTGTGATGCAGGACTTGTGATCTCATGTGCTAAGATATGAGATTGTCAGACCATGAGAACCAGGTGGTGCAGAGTCCCTGAAAACAAATTGTATCGTCGGATGTTGTATAGTTCAGTCATGCCAGTTACTATCTGCAGTTACTGCCAGTTACTGTTTATGTTTTGTGGAAGTACCTACAGGCTCCCAAAAGCATCAAGGACTTGTTTTGTTAAGTACTGCAGAGATGCTTGAGAATCCTGCCCAAGGTTCCTATGTTTGATGTAAATTCAGCTGAATGAGTATAGTGGGGAAGGGAAGTTCTGACTGGCAGGGAAACAAAACCTAGTAGTCTGGTAGTCTAGCAATTTAAGTTTGGGTGTTTGGGTTCTGTGGGTTTTTTTTTTCTTTTCTTTTTTCTGTTGCATTTTTAGAAACATATGACAGTTCTTTTTTTTAGTTTACTTTTTTATTTATTTATTTTTTAAAATTCTGAAAACCTTTTTATTTTTGATGAATGGTTTACCAGGCAAGTCAAAATGTGAGTCCAGAAAAAAATTTGAAGGTGCAGAAGGAAGAAGAAAGTGCCAAACCAAAGCCAGTTGAAACAAAAAAGGTATGATATCAAGGAGCTAGACAAGTACCAGGCAGCTAGGAGTTCTGTTCATCTTGCTTGCATTTCCAGTTTAGATCGATGTAACCACCTAAATGCAAATGATTGTATTTAAATGCAAGTGAGCCATGTCGTTTAGTATAAAGTTCATGTTAGAAATTCTAGTATAAAGTTCATTATACTAAAGTATAAAGTTCATCAGTTCTGATGAGAACTATTGTATCAGGTAGTATAAAACTATGGTATAAGTTCCCAAATAAGCTTCATGGCTCATGGCTGCTCATCCTCTAGTCTCCTGACAGACAGAACAACTGAACAGAGCAGAAAGGTGCAGAAAAGATTATTTATAATGAACCTATGGGCCCCATTAAATCAGGTTTTTGTTGTTGTTGTTTTGTTGGTTTTTGTTGTTTGTTGTTTTTTGGGGGTTTTTTTTTTGTAGAGAACTGCAGTGTGAGCGCTTTTTTTAGTGACTACAGGAACCTCAGGGAAGTGCTGAATAAAGAGCTGTATAAAATAACTGCATCTCATATACTACAGTAGTCCATTTGAACTGGACATTGTTTTTTGCCTTTTGCATAGAAAATTAAGGAAATTGTGCACATGTAGCTTCCATAACAGTACGACCTGTATACTGTAAGTAGTCAGTATGATTTCATTTCTTAGCTTTCCACTGATGTATTTTTTTTCAGCCATCTGCATTCAGTCCACCAATTCCATCTTCATCGCAGAGACCAAGTTCTGTTATACTCAACTTTTTTCCTGGAGACATCCAACTTAAAGGAGAAACGGATGATGAAAAAATTTCTGTGGAAGAGCTCAGGACTCAGATTAATGATTTGATGGGTTTAGTAGACGTACTGAAGAAAGAACATGGGTAAATATTTTCCTTCTCAATCTCAAAGGGTTACATAGACGTCTCCCAAATGTCTTTAATGCCAGACTTCTTTAAAAAAAAAAAAAAAAAAGCTATTCTGTATTAATATTAATTCAGAACTTCTTTCTTTAGAAGTTGATCCAACTAGATGTCCTAAATATGTACAGATTTGATGTCAGAGTATTTTTGGAATTTGTACATATTTTTCCTTCCTACTTTGCACTCCTGCATTCATTACAGCTTTTTGAAAGTGCTTCTTAAACAGTTAGTACTTTCACTGTAAGGAAAAGTAGATAATTTTTGTGGTATTTAATGTAAGTACATGTGCTGGCCTTGTGTAACACTGCGCACAAGTAATTGCAGTATTGATATGACTGGTAGTAGCGAAAGATATTACTGAGCTTTTCAAATTGGTGATCATGGTGGCCCAATCATCTGTGTGCATGTGGGTAGGGTTGTGTTTGGAGAGTGATGTAGAAGAAAAATGTAATTGGTGTCTGAGTAAACATAGTAAAGACCAATCTGCGGGAAATTTACCTTTTCTGGTTTTATTTTTACAGCACAGATATTCATTTTGGTACTCTAAGTGATGACTAGTGCTAACCAAACCAGCTTTTAGAGTGACTTCTTGAGAGGTTATAAAGCATCAGGATCAGTTGGTCACCAAAGCAAACTACTAAATTATGAGTTCTAGAGATTAATGAACTAGTTCTTCAGCAACTTGATGATAATTCTTAGTGCTTTCATGCCTGAACATAGTTATGAAATAAAACATATTTTAGGAACTTTTTCTAAAGAATTTCTATTCCTTATGTAGAAGTTGCCAGGTTATTTTGGTTTAAATTCAACTCTTGAAGTAAAATAACAGTAGAAATTTTAAAGTAGCCTACTTTAAAATTGTGATTTTAAGTTAGGGGTAAGTGCACAGTGATAGGTAAGAAGTGCTGAGAGTTGGTGGAAGCTTGTGGTGCACCAGATTTGGGTATCAGTTCACTAGTGGGCATATACTTATATGGAAGTTTTATTTATAAGATGTAGCATCAGACAGTTGTTACAGGAATTTCTCTTGTAAAATTTAAACAAGACCTGTGCTACCTGTTCTCAGTAATGTGAAACTTGTATTTCTGATATCCTAACTACTCTTAGGAGAGAACTGGAAAAACTAAAGAAGGATTTGGAAGAAGAGAAGCTGTTACGAAGTAATCTGGAGGTAATATTACCAGTTTAAGTGGGGGTAAAGGTTAGAAGTATGTAGGCAGTGTTCTGGTGTTTGATGCCACAAGAAGTTCTTAAAGAGCCCGCTCAATTTTTTTTTAATTGCTGTGTTACTGTGTGGTTGAATGAATGCCTCAGGAGGCATTTCGATGTACATAGAAGATTCACAGTTCATCTTAGTTGAGCTTGCTTTATCTGGAAAATTTTTAACATAACATTTTTTTAACAATATTTATGGGTGTTGGGATGCGAGTTCAGTTTAGTGTTGCTGGATTCTGTTCTTTGCTCTGCTATGTTCCAAGGGAGAAGATTAATACTTTGCTTTTGGAAGATTGAAGGACAGATTTACTTTATGTAGTCAAAAGAAAAACAGGGCAAAAGTAAACTTTCCTAATTTTTTGATGAACTGTTTAAATATTAAGTGAATGATTTGCCAAAAGAACAGAATGCATCTGAAAAATTTTCTTATGAATGAATGCTACTCCTCTCAATTTACTGATGAAGAAGGCTACCTGCATTACAGTATGATGCCATTAAGTAGTTAATAGGATGAGTCCATTGTAGAAAGTTATTTCAGTCTGGTACAAAAGGGCATTTTATTTGTGTAATAGTACTTCTTGTTGACTACAAAGCTACTTTGGAAACTTGAGAAGAACTTCTGGTGAGTCCCCTTTTTAATGCACCTCTAAAGTAATCAATGAAGTTGCCTTAAATATGCACTGGGGATGAAGAAGAGGTAAATTCCATGTATCCTCTAAATCCATTTGAAGAAATACAAATTAATCATGGCACGGTATTTTGCATGAAGGCTCCTTTAGGAAGTTAGTCCGAGGTGATGATGCAGCGTTACATGGGGACACGTCAAGTGATTCCACAACCCAGCTTTGACTGCTTTATTCAGAGTGAGTTTATCCAATAAGATGTACCAGAACTATAGGCAAATTTTTAATGAATTTAAATTCTTGTTTGTTTAGCAATACAGTAGTATGAAATTAGCTGTAAATATCAAGCTGTCAAATGCTTCTGTGTTACGATTTTTGCTTAAGTGTCTTTGAAATATAAAGGTTATAATATTGGTGAAAGCTCTGAAGACTTTAGATTATTGCTACTTTAATGCTGATTCTCTTCCTTTTCAAAATGTCCGTTTTACAGCTTGAAATAGCAAAATTGAAGAAAGCAGTGATGTCTACATGAGACAGCTATGGACTCAGATGTTTTTAACTCACCAGGAATTCAAAGCTGAACACAAGGAGAACTGACTCTTATTTCATAATAATAATGGATGCTGGTGTTCTACAGTCTTAAAGAAAAAAAAAATATAGTAAAAAAAGGAATATAGTCTTTTATTCAGAGAGATAAGAAAACAAAAAAGAATAATGGTGTAATTTTTTTGCCAATATAAAAGAGGCCTTATTTCTTACTGTGCTGGAATTGCAGACCTTATTTTTTGGTTTGCTTGAAAATACTACTGAATCTGTATAGAAAGGAGAGGGAATTCTTAATAGATTTTTACTGAATACCTGTAGCTTAATTTTTAAAGAGATCTATACTATAAATAGGGTGATCTATCTTTACAACTAATCTGTAAAATAGTCTATTGGGAGGGGTGGAATAACTGTATGGTAATTGTAGTCACTACTTTTCCCCTAGAAGCAAAAGGGAATATATGATATTTGTATAATTTTGGCAGTCTTACCCAGGGTTATGCTGTTGTGCCTGTCTGCAGTGAGAATATTAATAATATGCTGTTTATAAGTTGAGTAATGAGATAGGAATTTTTTAATGCAATGAAGCAGGTGAAACTCCTATGCATTGTAGTAAGAACGAATGATCTAATCTGAGTAGTTTAGCAGAATGTTTTGTCACTTGCACTATTGGATTAAAAAGGGATTTGGGACTGAATCATGAAGCTATGACAAAATTAACTTTTAAAACCACAAAATGCAAGAAAAACAGAAACAAGGCTAGAATCCAGTCTTAACTCAACCTGTTGTGCCTAAAATATTACAGCATACAGCATGAAAAAGTAAACCTTAAGTCACAACATCTGTGCTTCTTTGTATTTAAACTGAAGTCATCAATCTTTCTAGTGGTTAAATATGCATCTTGATCTGTTTTTACAATAGTCAGGTTTTGTTTATAATATGTCTCTAAATAAATCCCTTTGGAACTTTGATACTCTCAAAAGGTCTCAGTATTTATATATTTATGCCATAAACTTTCTCAGTATATTATGTATCTCTAAACTTAATAACATCTTTGTATTTTAATGAGTGATTGGAACAATTGCTTTGACAGCATTGTGCTGGTGTCCAAGACGGCGTCTTTCACATTTTATGGAAAACAGTTGAAATCTTGTGGATTGCCATTATCTTTAACCGCTGAGCTCAACACAGTGCACCAGAATAATATACAAGTAGTATGTAAAGTGGTGGGAGACACTGATATTTATTGCTGTGTTAATTTAATTAACAGTTAAAAAACATACAGCTTAGAAAGCCAGTCAAATGCATTACTTCTGTTAGCAATCACCGTATCTCCTTTTGGTTTACTAGAATTTAAATGACAAAAATGTGCCACATAGTTTGGCAACTTCACCAGTAAGAGAAGTAATTAAGTTTCTATTCATGGGAATAGTCATAAATATAGTAATTATTTAGTATGTCGCTTGAGCAAGTGACAGGGAAGTGTTATTTCTTGAGAGTAAACATTTTCCACAGTTGATGCATCATAAAATGCAAACATCAAAAAGTCAGTTGGAGGATGTGTGTCAATTGCTGATTTAAATTGTTCATAAAATTTGGTTAATATACTATGAGGTATTAGGGAATATTTGCTAGTCACATTGCTGATAAGCTGATTCAATATTAATGCTTTTAAGTTTTAATTGCGTAGATGCATCACAAATGAAGACTTGAGCCAGATCTTTATATTGAGGAATGATATGCAGCAGTAATGCTTCTCATGAGACACTAAACTCTTACTTAGAATTCATACCTCTAAGTCAGGTGACAAAAAGCAAGAATTGAGCCTAACAGAATAGCCAATTTTGTTATACAAGCTCTCACTGTGATTAGAGCATGAAACAAATCTTGGAATGGATTGCTCTACAGAAATTGTGTTTTCATGTAAGCTTGTAGCAGATGAACAGAACAAGACAATCGGTTAAAACCACAAATGAAAGGTGTTTATTATTTAATGGCCTTTGTTCGCTATAGCAATAAATGACCCAAGTGCAATGACTTGACTTAATAAAACCCTCCTTTAAAAGTCGCTGCTATGAGTATTTTTAGCCATAAGGAAGTTGCCCTGATATATCTCTGTCTTGTCTTCAGCTAGTGTTACGTACTAGAGTGGAGGGCGAGAGGGTAATGGTTTTGAAGACATTCCACAGTACAAGTTCCTAAAAGCAGTATGCTTCACTGACTTGTTTACCGGTGCTGTAAAATGATGCATGCTATCCAAACTCAGCAAATAAAATAAGTTTAAAAACCTGTTGAAATGTCTGCTCAGTTCTGTTCAGGAATGTTTCATATGCCATTAAATTCTTTGCAGGAGGAGTTTGGGGGGTGGGAGTGAAGTGTATTGTTATTTATATAGTCTGCCTTTGAGGCTTTCAGATTTTAATTTACTCACTGGGATGCTCTGGTTCCTGAGTCTCAGGATGGCTTAGGATCCAAACAGTTGGAAATCTTACTGTTTTAATTTGCAAATGTAACTGGGAATCTTACCAGTATCTCTTTATTCCTTTTTTTTTTTTTTAAATTTCCTGTTGGTCCATATTGAACTGACCTTACTGTGCATCTTCAGAGCCTTTTTTAAGATCCCTGTTGCCACTCAGTAACATGGATAAATGCATGTTTGAATCACTTCTTAAATATGTAGTGAAGAACTGAAGACTGAGAGCGTGGCATGTTTAAAAAGGGTATGGATGAGGGAAAAGACAGATGAAGAACAGAACAGAAGGGCATTTTTCAACTGCAAGGTTTTTATTCAATCTTTGTAACTTTTTCTAAAAAGCTTTTGCTTGCATGCAAGGTACAGTGTTAAAAAAAATTTATGGGTCTATTTTTTTTTTTTTAATTTATTTAAACAATCACCAGCAAGATAACATTTTTCATTAATGTTGCTTCAGGGGAATTAAGTTTCTGATGATACATGTAAGGTATTGCAAGGTTTGACTTTGGGTTGTGTAGCAAAGTATCTGTTGAATGTTTAAATAAATACCTTGTATTCACTGAAGTAATAAATTAGTAGAAGTCTGTTAACTCTTTCCAAAGAAAATGGTAAAAGCAGGTTTTCACACCTGCCTTACTTTTGGCTGCCATTAAAGTTCTCCGAGATGTCCTGATCGGTGACTATTTGCTTTCTCAGAGCGGTGTCAAAGCAGCTGGTCATATATCTTGGGTAATTGGATGTTGCAAGAGCTGAAAAGACAAACCACTCCCTTTTGGGTGCCTAGGCACATACCTCCCAGCTTGAAGAATGCAAGCAGCCTTGACCAGCTTGTAAAGTGGGAGACTGATGCTGCTGGCTTCAGGGTTTGGAAGTACCATCCTTGCTTGTTGGAAATCATGGTTTGAATATCTTTCTAAGCCCCCAGGAGCACAGATTCACACTTCTTCCTTCTAGGAGAAGCGTGTGTGTGTGTGTCTGAGTGTTGAAGTATGCCAGCCTTTGTGTCCTTCAGGGGACTATTGCTTAGTTTGGGGAGGTGTTTGGGAATCCAGGGGTATTCAGTCTTGCCATCATAGCAGAGGTTCAGGGAATGTGTAGAAGCACAACTCCAGGTGACTAGGGGAAGAAGCCTTTTACAACAGGTGTCCATACCTTGGCATGATCTGGTCTTTTATGGCCCTTCTGACTTAAATGGTAGCTAAGGTGCCACCTTTTAATTCATCTGTACCTGGTACTGTATCAAGTGCAAGTCATTTAACCTTTCCAGGTGGGTTGTGTTGGCAGTATCTAATTGTGCTTGGCTTAATTCCTGCTTGTTACCAGTGTGAGATGCAAGGCTGGCTATATCAAAACAGAACAGTAAATAATGCCTATCTTTAGGCTAAAATTGGAGACCTACCTTGTGGCTGAGGATTGGCTGAGGTTGTGGTAGCAGACAAAATGACATTATCACAGGAAACCCTATAAGCTCATGACAAACACATTGCAGGACTGTGGAAAAAATTAGTGACCAAAGCTCTTCCAAAGCAGCCTTGTGAGTAAAAGGTGTTTTAGGAATTGCTCTTCTGTTACGATAAACTACTTGCTGTAAATTGCTGGCTGTTGGAAATCTGGCTGTTGGAGGTGAGCCAATACTAAGAGAGGCAACAGTGAACATGGCAGAAAGTTCAGCAGACAACTCTCACCCCTTACGATGGGTGCAGCCTGTAAAGAAAAGATTATTACTTGCTCATTGAGCTCTGCAGCTGTGCAAGATACTGTCAGTAGTGTCATCTTTGATTTATGAAGGGTAATACATTAACTTGACCAGATTTTGATCGTGAATATTTGTTGTTGTTGTTGTCTTTGAAGTCTAGATCTGTTAAATACAGAAGAGCAGAAGATGCCTTCTTCATGAGGAGGGAAGATACAAACTGCGCAGCTGTGATTCATCTGTCTGGACTCCTGGCAAAGGTGGCAATCTGGCAGTTTTGTGGGTGTGTTTTGTAACTTGTTTTGTCATTTTGCAGTGCAATACCTTTATTGTCATCTGCAGGTTCCTCAGTGTTAATCCAGTTGGACAAGAAAAGAAGCAGGCTGATGCCCAAGGTTATTTCTTCATGGGAAAAGTGAATGAATCAGAGCACTCAAGCAACACTGGGTAAGACCGTAAGAGTGGGACTGGGGCACAATGGCAGCAGATGAATGGTTAGACACTCGCCTGTGATATCTTGAAGGATCTCTGGCTGTATTAATTTTGCTTACAGTAGAACCCAGACTTCTAAAAACAGTGAGTACTATCGCAAAACAACGTTCTTTCAGAACTGCTTGAAAATTATCAGTGGTCTGTGAAATTGGTTTATTCGTAATCTAAAATGCACTTAATTGCATAGGCTGTATTTACTGTGCACTTATTTCCTCAGTTTTGTATTCTCCTTACATCTGTGGAAGCAGATATCTTAGTTATCCTCTGAGCTTTTTGCTTGTAGTTTTGTTACTGGTCTCTAATCAGAGTGTTGTCACTTTTAAGAAAATCTGAAATTTTCTTATAGCTAAAGTTACTGTAAAGATCACTTTCAGAACTTGCTTTACTTCAATTCATATTTTCCAGGTGTGGTCCCTTTAAAAATACAAATAATATGATTCTGTATAGTTAAGACCTTTCGTTTTTATCTTTGGATGACCATGTTGAAGACTCTCAAGTCTCCTGCTGCAGCCTTTTCAACTTGCTAGGTAGCAATGACAAGTGATCACATTAGGGTGGTTTATTGAGTTTTAAGCTAGCCATGTAGCATTCAAGCCCTAAAAATAATAGGTTAGGTTCTGTAAAAACAGATTTAATATTTTTAAAAAATGTTAAATACAAAAAGTGCGAGTTTGTAGTGTTTGGGAAAATATATTTGTCCAGCTAATTATGGCAAGCCCAGTGTAAATTTTTTTTTCCTTTTTTTTTTTTTTTTTGAGTATGTTCTTGTAATTTTTGTGCAGGATACTTTTCCCCAGAAACTTAACTATAGTTTGTCTTCTGGAGTAGTGGAGAGGGGAAAGCTGTGACCCCAGGTGATGGAGAACCCTTTGGCCAGAGCCCTTGGGTCCACCAGTCTGGGGGTGTAGTTCCCTCAGTTGTCGCTGCTTGGGCTGAGCCCTCCGGTAGCTGTGAGCGTGGGGGGCCAGGCTGCCTTGCAATGCATCCTTCCCGAAATTAAAAGCACAAAAGCACTTGGGGTAGTGGAAGGGAGGGATAGTTTTGTGGGGTTTTACAAAACACTTCGATTTTAAGCCAACAGAAGTCACAGAGTAAAGGCTTTGAATTTAAGGTTATGATACATTAACCGACACATGGATTACTTTTTAAATACATGATCAGTTTACCCTTTTTTTACTGTTTTAAGAGGTTCTTTCCTCTCTTGTAACCACTGTCCAGCCCCTCATTCCTCACTCTTTCCCTCCTGTTGAGGGCTGTGCCCCCCCTGGGGTGCTGTGACCAAATGAAATGAGCTGGAGAAGGAGGATCAGCAGCTGGTGACAATCTCCTGGGTTGGGTGGGAGATACCTGAGGGTATGGAATTGTCCTCTTACTAGAAAGTCCCTTCCATCTGAGAAGGTTTTGACAACTCAGCTGCTCCTGTGCCTGTACCCTGATGGAGCAGAAATGTCTGGAAGAGAGGAGTAACGTGTTTACGGTTTCTTAAAAAAGGAGGCAAAGTTAGTAGCCTAGTGCCTTGCAAATGTGAATTAATCCCAGCAAGGATGGGTGCATGAAGGGGCAAGGTGTTCTTCATCCAGGGGGTGATTTTCAAAAAGTGTCAGGTTTTCAATTGGGGTGTCTTGGATTAACAGCTCAGTTGCTCTTTATGGACCTTTCTCCAAAAAAAAAAAAAAAAAAAAGTGCATTGCCTGAGTTTGGACCAGATCACTGTCTGATACCCTGCATTCACACTGTGTGTTCATATTAATGGCAGTAGGTATTTTATGATTAGATATACATCATCCTTTATCTAGATAAAGTACCATAATTGGATGCTGTGGAGGGAGAGGAGTAGCTGTATATGCTTTCCCATGGCCTTATGTCAGTCTATCCATATTTTTTCCCTAAAGTGACGGTGACTTGCTGCTGTATTACCTGTTTTGCTCTAAGTTTCTATTGCTGCATAGTAGTTACCTTGACACATTCTTGCAGTGGTGAGACTGGGTGGTTTCCATGATGAGTCAAGCAATGCAACTGAGCGAGATCAGTGTTTTGCTGGTAACATGGGCCAGTGTCTTGGTGAGCCTTAGATACCTGGAGCTGTCCCAGATTTCTACCTCACTTAAAGGTAACAGCCCTAGGTGGAGTTACATCAGTGATTAAATACAAAATGAATATGAATTAATTAATGATGAAACATGATGTGCTCAAGGATTCCCAGCTGTGAAATGGAATTAGGGCTATGAGCATAGAGTAAACATTTAATGACTGCAGAAATCGGAAAAGAATTCAATACAGCCCTTTGCCTCAAACCTGTAGGTGTTTCCCAGCCACCTCCCGTTCTTTGGCAATATTGATCCGAGTCTTTTGGTTCACTTCTCCTTATCCATTTTATTTCCGTAGAAGAGCTAATAGTTGCTAGCTTTAAACCCAGAAAATGCTTTTATTAATACCAGTTGAATTCAGAGGCTGGCACAAGGTTCTCCTTTAGAGCTAGCTTAGAAATTCAGTGCACTGATCTAGCTCTTCCCTTTGTGATCTTTTTGTAATTAATAAACCTGTAGATACCAAAATACAGTAAGGTGAACAAATGTCACAGATGAAAGGGGCAGCCACCTGTGTGCCTGGTCCTTTGATGCCATTAGATTGTGAGAGCTTGGAGTTTCTTGGATAGAAAAACACATCTCTGCTCTGTCAGTGCAGGACCCCTTCTGCTTCAGCATCCTCTGTCCTGACCAGTACCTATCAGGGAAATTTGAGTGTCTTCTGTCAAAGCACGGTGATTTGACCATCCTTCTCCTGTGTGCATCTTCTGAAAACCAGCCATCATCCTGCTTTTGTCACCTTGCATCCATTGTATGGATTTTATTTTTATTTTTTTTTTTTTTTTTTACTACATGGCTTAATCTACTTACACATCCAGTGATAGAAGATCAGTGTCTCGATTCTGTTGAATCTACAGGAGCTGGGTTTTTTTGCGTTAGACATGTGTGGCATCTAATAATCGGATGTGATGGAATGCATTATTTTCTTCCTCATTCCCTTTACTGGATTATTTTCCTCCAGTAAATATGCCTGTAACAAGTTGCATCGCAGGATATTAAGCTTTTACCAAGGACCACGGGAAACTTCATGGGGGGAGCAGAGGCCTGAATACTTCTGCGAAGCAAATAACACTTCAGTCTGGTCCTTGTTTCTCAGATTTGGATATCCGAGCCCCAAGGGCCCGAGTTTCCTACCTCACACGGCAGGTCTCATCAGGAGCTGCCCAAGGAGGCAGAGTAGCAGTGTTGAACCCAGTGGAGGCGAGGCTGTCTTAAATCACTTCAAAAGGGAACCACAGGCTGAACTGCTTTAATAAGCTCTCCACCTTGCAGTTTACAGTAAATTATTAATGGAGTAACTTCCAGTGTTGGACAGATTTTTTTATTTTTTTTTATTTTTAAGAAAAGGTTTGTAAATAATTCTTATTAAGAAAGTTACTAAATATCTGAAAATGACCTTGCAAGCCCTGTAAGGACAGTCTTTGGGATGGGTTTAGCTGCTCTCTTACTAGGAACTGGAGTATGTTCACAGATGAAAACAGATATGTCTAAACTTCTTTAACACCTCTTTCTTGCAGGAGGAAAGCAGTAAATGGGAGGCGATGGATGTGAGGGTAGCCCACTGTCTTCTCCTTTGGGCTGTGCTCTTCCTGGCCGCACCGCACGCTGCTCTCGGGGTAAGTTTCACTAGACCATGTTGCTGAAATCCCCATCCCACTTGACCTTGAACACTTCCAATGATGGGGCATCCACAACTTCTCTGGGCAACCTGTCCCAGTACCTCACCACTCTCATTATGAAAAAATTTCTTCCTCATCTGATCTAAATCTACCCTCTTTCAGTTTAAAACCATTGCCCCTTGTCCTGTCACTACAGGAGAAAATACTCTGAAGTATTCAGTACGTTCAGTAGGCCAAGCAACCTCCAGCACAACCCTTGGAGTGTTAGAAATCAGCTATTCAGCCTGCTCTACCCAGCAGTAACAGTGCGATTTCCAGGGCATTGCGTAGCCAAGCTTTTCTTCCAGACTGGCAGGGTTTGGCTGGTTGTAGATGATAGACCATTTGACCAAGCAGTGATGGAAGCTGTTCTGGATTGCGCCTGGCTGTACAACACGCAGTCCCAGCAAGTTGTCCTGCCTGCAGGAGCCCGGTATGCCTACCTTGGGGTTGTTTCCCAGCTGGGAGGAGAACAAAGCGGCCATTGGTATTTGTACAACTGTACATTTATCTTATGGCAAAAGTCTTATAGATCACGTATCTTCTTCAACAAGTCACATATTCTCATCAACATGAGAAATACTGGAGAGCTTAAGCCTAATACAGGCTTTTTGACTGAGGAGTAACTGCTGGAGGCATGTGTGATCCTGTCCACTAGCTCAGTATGTCATTTCAGTAGAAGGGTACAACTGAAGGCTTAATATAGAGACAAACTGTTAGTAGAGAGTTCTCAATTGGTCCGTACAAGCAAGGGGCCATGAGCTTTGCATTCTGGACCTTGAAAGGACTATTTTGCCCTTGAAATCACCTTTCTGGTTTGTGCCCAGGAGTCATCTTTTATTTATTTTAACATTCAATCTACATTACACTTCTTATTTTTCAGGTTGTCAGTAAGGAATCACAGACTGGTAAACAGCAAGGTACAGTGATTAGCTATGTATCTTTGTTAATTCTTTGTGAGATGTTATCAGTTATCGATACTTTACACCCTGATACTCTCCTCTTGGACCATGGTATGCTGTCTTACACCTTATAACAATATCTGCTTGATCTGTTTTTCAGATGGCTGTATAAATCTCATTCCCTGCAAAGATAATGGAGCAATTTGTATTCAGCCTTGTTCTCCCTCCTTCCACGGGGAGACAAGCTTTGTCTGTGAAGACAGAAAGTGGCAAATGTTCACAGATGCCTGTGCAAGCCTGGATGTTCAGTCCCTTTTTCAGGTGAGGTAACTGTTATGGATCTACTTCAGCCTATGCTCATAATTTTTTGCAAAGACAGCCCCTTCCTCCATATGCTTTCAGTCTTGAGCAAAGGGAAGAAGATGGGATCCTAAAACACAGATGACTTTGATAACAGGCTTTGACTTCATCATAAATGAAGCGATAGGAAATAAATTTGGGAAATTCCTGTGTAGAAACATAATTCAGAAATGAAGTTGCCTTGTTCACTTGGCTAATGTTTCTCATGTGAATCTAAACCAACATGATCATACACTAGGATGAACCTGAGAAAAGAGCAACACCAATGTCTGTAATAATCAGATGATTCATGAAAATTCTTCCCAACTACAAAATAAAGAACTTTATTCAAATCACTTTAAGAATAAGGCACTGCATTTAGTTCATGCCCCTTCCTTCATGTGTGTTGTACGAGCAAGACATTCTTCTCAGATGAGCTTTGGTCCCTGGTTTCAGGCACATTCATTGCACACCCCTGCACTGTACCTCTTGCCTGATTGTAGCTGTAGCTTCATTTTCATTCTGTCCATTAATTTTCTCAAATTGATTTTCCTCCCTCCAGAGGATTTCTGAACGTGATCTCCTTCCAAGCTCTGGAGGACAAGTTAGTGTTGCTGGAGGACACCTTCCTTTTGTAGGGGAAGGAAGGCCAGTGCATGGGAGGCCTGGAGGTGGAGCAAAATATTTTGGTGCTGATGACTATGGGAATAATAACTGCCAAGCTGATTTTTCATGCATCATCCCAGATATCCTGTCTTCACCAGCCATTCCAGGAAACATTGCTGATATAGTGGAATTGCTAAAGAAGATTTCCCTGCTGTTATCAGAGAATGTCAATAGAAGAAAAATGCAGGTATTTACTTTTATGGGCTTCAGGACATGTTTCTGAGCTTACCAGAGCATCCATACAGTCTTTTGTCCTTATAGCCACTATCCAATGCAGTGGTGGCTGCGAGTCACAAGGAGATCACCCAGAAAGAGTTTCCAGAGAGGGCCATATTTTATTGTCAGAGAAACTGTTTGACCTATTCATGTATGGTGGAATTCACTTTAAAAGCAAAATTGTTTTCAGGAACTGCTGTTACAGACATGGGAGAACAGTACAAGGAAGAATTCATTTTTGAAGTATGACGCCGTAGGGAAGGCAGCCGTGGAGATGCTGAGCTGTCATGTGTTGTCATGTGCTGTCATGTGTTGCATAATGGAAACTTGACATCTTTCCCTGATGAACTCAGAAGTCAGAGAGGTGGGGGAAGAAATATAGGGAGGGTGATGTAAAGCAGATGTGCATAGCAGGTCAGCATCTGGAATAATCTTAGGTATCCTGATTTTTGCTTTATACTTGCTTCTCTAATCATCTTTTGAGCTATGATATGAAGAGGATTGGACAATTCTGGTAGTGACCATGCCAATGAGATGTTTGGGTTTGACTGGGATGGGTTATGGGAACCTGTTCATTGTCAAAGAAGAATATTCCCTTTATAGAAATCACTCTTGAATTAAATGAGCCTTTCTGGAGGCTCTGCCAGTGGAATAATAGCTGGTTTTTTTAACATAAAAAATAACTTATTTTTTTCTTGTTTGTTTCAGAGTTACAGCAGGATAGCAAACCATATTCTGAACAGCTCCATCATTTCCAACTGGGCTTTTGTAAAGGACAGAAATGCCAGTTCAATATTACTGGACTCAGTGAATTTATTTGCAGGGAAACTTCTTCTAAGGAATGGGTCGGAAATTGTACAGGAGCACTTCATCTCTATAAAAGGCTACAGCATACATAAAAATACTTCAGGAAAGACGTTTGATTTTTCTATGGAGTTCAATAACACAGGAGATATCACTGGGCATGTGGTCATTCCAGAAGAAGAGCTTTTGAAGTTACCCAAGACTTCCAAAGCTGTCAGCATTGCACTTCCAACACTTGGAGCCATTATAGAAACCAATCGGTTGGACCCTGTTTTTGTGAATGGAATGGTGTTATCGGTGTCTCTGCCAGAAGAGCTTCAGTATATTTTGCTCATCTTTGAAAAGATGAATAAACTGGAGAATGTCAAGTCTCAGTGTGTTGGGTGGCACTCTACTGAAAGGAGATGGGATAACGGGGCATGCAAAATGAAGTCTGACAACATCAGCAGTGTTGTTTGCATCTGCAAGCATCACCGTCGGACATTCAAATCCTTCTCTATTTTGATGTCCCCCACCATGCTGCGAAATGCAGTGCTGGATTACGTTACACGGGTAGGGTTAGGCCTTTCCATTTTCAGCTTGGTTCTCTGCCTTATCATCGAGACGGTTGTCTGGCATCACGTTACAAAAACTGAGATAACCTACATGCGCCATTTTTGTTTGGTCAACATTGCTACATCGCTTCTCACTGCAGATGTCTTGTTCATCTTCGCGGCTATTGTGCACAATACAGCCCTAAACTACCAGTTGTGTGTAGCAGCCACTTTTTTCCTTCACTTTTTCTATCTTGCCATGTTTTTTTGGATGTTTACCCTGGGCCTCTTGATTCTCTATGGATTACTATTAATTTTTTTTAAGATAACGAGATTTGTATTCATAGCTACAGCATTTTCTATTGGATATGGATGTCCCTTGGTCATATCTATTCTCACTGTTGCTATTACTGAACCAAAAAATGGGTATTTAAGGAGTGGAGCCTGCTGGCTCAACTGGCATGAGACGAAAGCCCTTTTGGCCTTTGTTGCACCCGCTTTGGGCATCATCGTTGTGAATGTGGTGGTGGTGGTGGTGGTTGTCGTGAAGACTGGGAGATCCTCTGTTGGAGAAGGCTGTAAGTCACAAGATTTGAGCAATATGATCCGAATTAGCAAAAACGTGGTCCTTCTGACACCTCTTCTGGGACTCACCTGGGGGTTTGGATTAGCAACAATTGTCGACAGCCGCTCTCTGGCATTCCATGTTACGTTTGCGCTACTGAACGCCTTCCAGGTAAACTCGGCCAGACTGGGAATAGCATGTGCTCAGACTTTGCTGAACTTGGGAAAAGGTAGCAGACCTAAGAGGGTCTGGCAGCTTGAGCTGTGCATGAAAAACAGGATCTAGGCTTTCCCTTCAGCTTAACTATCTTACACAGTGCGTGCACTAGGCATCCTGCACTGACATAGTAGATGCAGATGGGTAATGGAACAAACTAGTTGGTGTAAAGTGTGATGAAGAATTAAGATGACAAATTTACGTTAAAGTACACTGGTTAATGTCCGGTAATTGCAAAGATGTCTCATCCTTATCACTTAACAAATACACAGAAAATTCTCACTTGCCGTTGAAGATGGTTTTGTTTAACTCATCAGTATAAACATGCAATGTTACCTGACATACCGTCGTATACCCAGTCTGCCTTAGTTCTTCTTGGTTAATGCTGCTACTAAGTGGGTTGAGAAAGTCCTGGTATGTACCCATCAGTCCAGTTCGTAATGAGAATTAGCACGGGTTATATATCCATTCTTGACATTCCCAGAGAGTCTGTGTGACCTGGGTGGATAAACTCATTTTGCGTATTGCTGTTATCTGAGTCATAGATGATGAGATCTTTTACACTGACAAAAACATTATTTTTTCTATCCTTAAGGAAATTACATCTAGAAGCATTTCAGAAACGTCATGTGATTATGCTGGTTTAGTTAAATTTTTTTTTGCAATTTTTTAGGGGTTCTTCATCCTGTTGTTTGGAACACTTCTGGACAGAAAGGTACTTCAGTCACTTCAGCACTTGTTCTAAATTATATAAACACTTTCTACACTTTGAGAAACTCTTCCCTTTAATTTTTTTTTTTTTCTAAATCTGCAGATAAGAGAAGCCCTAAGGATGAACTGCATTTCATCAAAGTGGAAATGTAGTCTATCAAAGGTAAAATTTGGGGTTTGTTTTTTTTTTTTCCTCCCTTAATGGCTTAATTTAAAATTTATACCAACTTACATACCTTCTTATTTGTCTATGGGGAGAATGGAACTGTGCACTAAATCTTACCTAGTTTAAAGTTTTTCTAAGGCAAGTGCTTGCTGAAGGAAATATAGGTATCTCAAAAGTATGCTCAGGTTATTAAGCTTCTAAATATTAGCAGTGGCAATCCGTAGATTTTTATGAACTCTACATAATGTACTGCTGCTGTTACAAAATTAAAAATGGTATTTTAACTAATCTCTTCACCTGTAGATATCAAAGCCCTCTAGGTAGAGAATGCCTATGACTTTTTTCCCATCTGTAAAATACATCTACTTTAAGGTTACTGACTAAGTAAGGAACAGAATTAAGAGTCCAAAATCCCAATATAATGACCTGTTTGCCACCTTCACAAAAATACGGATCTTTACGACAGCAGGGCTGCTCTAGGATGTCAGAGGATTGTTCTGCTTCTAGCTGAATGTCAGCTCAGGATGGAAACCATTTGGACCCAGCCAGTATGTTTGGTGCTAATCAATGTCGTGTACTCATAAGAGCTTGAGTTTTTTTAAATATCAGGGCAATTCATTAAAAGGAAATGTTTAAACCGAAAGGAAACAACTGTGTTTCAGCAGCTTCCTAGGAAAACAGGCAGAATTGATGTGTTGACATCATTGAGTTAGTGTTTCCTACCTCTGCTGGAAAACTTTTATCTGCTGTTTGTTAGATTTCTTTTGGTACCAAGGCTTTAATGGTTTCACGCTGTATTTGTAAAAGGGAATCCCCTTTAGCTGTCTCACAAGAATCGTCTGCAGTGCTCCTGCTATCCGCAAAAAACTGTGTCACTTCAGTTTGGACTTTGGAACAGTAAAGATATTTCCTTACTTTTCTCTGGTCTATTTACTACTAATCAGTCCTGATTCTAGTATTGAAAGCTGCAGAGTGTCTTTTAGTGATAGTGTGTCCAAGTGTCCTTGGTTTCTGAGGAAAAAATAGAGGGGTTAAGGAAACCGTACCTCCTTTCTGCTGTCAGCGTTGCCTGGTGTGCTTTGGGACATTTGGTGCAAGAGAGGCTGCATGTTTGTACACCTTCTGATTCCTCTGCATCCTTCCTCTCCAATTTGGTCTTCAGTTGCATCCAGCGCTGTTATGTGCCAAGTTTAAAGGCAGTGCAGAAGGTCCTCTCTTAAAACAACCACAGAAAAACCATCTGAAAAACCATCCAAAACCCCCAAACAAACCCCCTCCCACAACAAAACATAACCCAAAACAAAGCCCCAAAATGAAAAACAAATAACAAGACCCAACCCCAAAACTTGTGCTAAAATCAACTATTTCCTACCTAAGAGAGGGGAAAAAAAGAGAAGGGAAGAGTTTGAGATTGCTCCATATTTAATAAAGAGAGGTTACAATTCCTGCCTTTACAGATCCAGGATCCAAATAACAGTGAAGATGTTTCACATCTTAGCAGGCTGTAGGCCAGGATTGAAAGTTAAAATTCTTTTAAGTCACCGCCAATATAATATTCTCGAAACAACAGGTGGAAATATCAGTAATCCCATGACTCAGCAACGTTTACTATAAAAGTATTAAGTGATCTCACTGGGCAAAACTTGATGTGGAAACTATGGCTGCATGTGCCCAAGAACTTGGGTCAATGTCACTCACCTGGGTGGAAGAGACCACATGTAGGTGTTTACCATTGTGTAACAGAGAAGGGGAAAATGTTAGTCATCCACTTTTGTAAACTTGGGTGTAAATATGGAACTTGACTCATGAGAGCTGGAAAAGTTTGTCACACCTGAAATGATCGTTTTAAAAAAAAAAAAAAAATCTTGTTTCACAGAGCTTCAGAATGGGACTGTGTATCTGGGGTTTTAATGGTGAGTATGTAAAACATCTAGAAGGGTTATGCAGACTTTTGCTTCAGGTTTCCTATTTTCTTGTGCCTCCTAAGAGCCTTTCTTCTGGGTCAGATTTTAAGATGATCATCTTGTGGCATTTCTCGCAGGACTCTGAGGCACCTCCTGTTTGAAACTGAACCTCCACCTACATGGATGATTACATCTAACCTGACCTTTATTTATTTTCTCCTAGTCCTAGCAGCGGACAGTTGTCTTCAGTGGATCTGACCAGTGAGAGGAAAAGGAGCACTTCTTACACAGAAATCCTAGTTTGAGATGAACCAAAGTGGCTGACCAGCTCGGAGCGTGGAGCGCTGTCTTGGAGCATGACCGTGGGAAGCATCGTGAAAACCAGAAGAGAAAAGGCCCTGAACCAGCTGTCAGGAGCAGGAAACCATCAGTGTTGGTGCAACCCTTGGAGGAAACGCGTTGCTCCATGAAGGTTGTTTCTTGCCTTTGTTAAAACTGCTGTGAGGAGGGTTTGTCCTCGTTTGCCATTTCAATGCTTCAGTTTCTTTCTTTTTTTTTTTTTTTTATGTCAGTGCAATAAAGAGCTGTACAGCATGTGGAGCTGTTCTAAAATTATTTAATTTTTAATGTGATATACAAATGTTGAGCGTTATCTAGCTGGTTTTGGCTGTCTTTGATTCTGTTAGGTGGCACTGTATTCATCATTTCCATTTGTCGTCCCAGACTGATGGACAATGTAACTCTATTTCTGCATTACAGCTGTTCTCTCCATCTCAGTACATGTGTGTCAGAGAAATTGTACAAAGCCCTTTTTTGGTCTGTCAGGACAGAATTTTCATTCTTTTTCTAGTCCTGCAAGATGATGATAGAGATAAACAAGAAAGAGCACTCTGCAAATAATTAGTTTCCCTCTTTAGATGTGGGAAAGCAAGCTTTGAATGTGCTTCAGAGTTGAATCAAGTGGATGGAGATCTCTTGTGTCCCGTGCAATGTGCTAACAGAGGAAATGGTTCGTCCATGTGCGATGGTGTATCTGGTTTCATTAGAAAATCAGTCCTTGGTCTGAGAAATCCTTTCTAATGAAAGCTTTGATAGAAACATTATTGTCTCTTGTCAGGACAAATCGATGCTTTCAAATGGAAATAAAGTTGAAAATTTGTCATTGTTTCTAGTAAGTGGTCCTTATCCTCCTCTACCAAAAAAAGTAGATAAATGCCCTTTAATATTAGCTGGTATTACTCAAGTCAGAAATCACTCATCCCCCTGGGGTTTTATGTACATTTGAAATATAGAAGATTTAATTGAAATAATACTGTTTAATGTCATCAACACCTATTTACTGAAGGAGAAAAATACCCTGGCAGATGAACTGAGGGATGTGGGACATCTGATGGGTACTATGGAAAAACTCACAGCCAGATGTCTCATGGGGGGAGAAGCTGGGGCTCTGGAGGGGGTGATCTGGAGGGCAGAGCTCTGCCCTGGGCTGTGAGACAGTCCTTGTCCCCAGGACTCAGTTGTATCCTTGCGTTTTCCTCTCCTGTCTTCTTTCCTCCTAGACTGTAGTCTTGTTACAGGAGACTATCCCTGCTGCTTTCATACAGCGCATTTGCATGTTGGAGAGCTTTGTTCAGATAAAATTGGGCTTATATGCTGCTGTAACATAAATTTAAAAAGACCATTCCCCCAAAGTCTGCTTCTTGGTATCAAGCAGCATCTTCTATGCCCTAGCTTCTTTCTCTCCTTGAAGCGCCTAGAGGTTTTTTTCTTTCCTTCCCTTCCCTTTCGTCCCCTTAAGTCCAGAATTTTTCAGCTTCTGATGCCCAGGCAGCACGGAGGCTGGAGGGGCACAAGAAGTTGGGAGGGGGCACAGCCAGGGCAGCTGACCCAAACTGGCCAAAGGGGGATTCCATACCATGTGACGTCATGCCCAGTATATAAACCGGCGGAGTGGGGCTGGGGGGAATCACCGCTTGGGAACTAACTGGGCATTGGTTGGCGAGTGGTGAGCAATTGCATTGTGCACCACTTGAATGTTCCAATCCTTTTATTATTGTTATTATTGTTATTATCATTATTAGTTTCTTTCTTTCTGTTCTATTAAACTGTTCTTATCTCAACCTAGGAGTTTTACTTTTTTTCCCGATTCTCTCCTCTATCCCACTGGGTGCGGGGGGGAGTGAGCAGCTGCGTGGTGCTTAGCTGCTACCTGGGGTTAAACCATGACAACACTAGAACAAGTTCTTGGGCAGAACTTTAATTCATCTCAAATACCTCAAGTTTTATTTTGCCTTTCCAGAGCCAGGCAATTTCCCCCCCCTCTTTTTCTATCTAGCAAAGGCATCTCCTTCACAGTTGGTGGATCAAAAAGAGAGGAAGATGCCAAACCAGCAGAGTCTTGGCAGGCTGTTAACAAGGCTGCTGGGTTGCCCCATAAATTGTGCTTACGGTAGACGCTGGCCCGTACCCTGAGGCTTGGCACTGCTCGCTCCAGGCACGCTTCCAGCCTGCTGCTCGCGGCTCCAAGAACCGGTGGGTGTTTGCACTGTGGTCCTTCGCAAAGGCATTGCGTGGCTCGGGGTCCGGCTCGCCGGTTTGCCTTGCTGAGAAGTGTGGCGATGCCCTGTGGTCAGTCTGCTTGGCTTTAGGTGTTAACGGTACGCGTTGCTACACAAGCAGGGTTTTTTAGGGTAATACCCCTCCTGCACTTAAATCTGATTTCAGGGTTATGGGGGGAAAGCACGGTTTTGGACATACAGCTCTTCTTCACCTCTGGTTCTACAGTGAAGATGCACCTAAAATCTCTAGTGGGTGTGCTCCTGGGAGAGAGAGCCCCGTGGGAGCACTGCCGCCTTCTCTGGCTCCAGTTTCAGTGGTTTTGTTTAGGGTGGTGGTACTATGTGAATATATTGTTAGCACGTCCATGAATGCGATCGTGTCAAAATTATAAACCCAGCAGTATTCCCCCAGGTCAGATGTCCTATTTGTGTCCTGTAGGCAAGGTGATGCTGATGACTTAGTTTATGATTTCTAACATATTCTGCACTCTGAACCAGATTTTTTTTGTTTTAATTCTCCCAAGGGGGACATAATCAATATCAAATGCCATTGGACTTGTATATAATTTTAACTTTTCTGTTATCTTTTGATATAATCAAATCTTTCCATGGTTTTGCTCTGAACACTGTAGTTAGAGATGTTTTTCTTGAACGGCTTCCATCTGGGCACAAGAGAGAAACCTTTCTAATGGTGTAAAGTTTGTAAACTTGCTTACATGCAGCCTGTGTTTCAGGTCACGTTTAGTTGTATACCGTGTTCCTTCAGGCCCTTAAGGTTCCCATTGTACCTGAAACCCAGCCTGACTTTAGTGACACCTTGAGGCTAATTCAAGCTTTGGGAAAAGTTGCATGCCTCTTCTGATTTTACAGAAATAGTTCATCTGTCACTGCAGCCACGTTCTAAGGTTGTTCATTTTCACAATTGGAAAAAGTCATCTTAGGTCAATTTATTTACTTAACTGCAGCCAGTAAATGGAATTGTGCTTCTATTTGCTCAGCAGTGCTAAACTTGAAAAGCCCAGTGCTCTCTTGCTTGCTTAAGCCTCAGTGTTTAATTATAGCTGTTCAACCCACATGAAAGATGTACTTGTACCCTTTGGGTACTCTTGTTTCAGGTTGAGAACAGTAATAAATCATCTGTTTGGGCTGTTTGAAGATTAAGTGTTGAACAACAGATTGATTAGAAGGATCATTCCGACCCTTAGGGAGTACAGATCGAGTTTTATAGTTTACTTCTTATTCATGCAGCAGCATTTCTGGTCAGGGAACAGGCAGACTATTACAGTTACTGGGCTATTGGAAGTTTGAGCTGTATTTAGCTTGAATTTGTCCGGCCTTAAATACGCTGCCTTAAGAAGGGTAAGTTAGTGAGTTTTCCTTTCTTCGGTGTTGCTAAAGCATGCTTTCAGTAAACACTAATTATTGAGATCTGTACAGTGGTGTGAAAGCAGTTCTCCAGCCTGTGAAACACTCCCTTCTGGCCTTAACACTCGATAACTATCCCAGCATTGTTATCAGCAGCCAAATGTGAATTTCTAGTATTATAGGTGGCCATCCCCAGGCAGAGCTCTCTGCTTTGGCTGGCTCTCCGATGGCAATTATAAGGAAAAGGAAAGTGGGGTAATAGCACCAGTATACTTGCATTGGTGCCAACCCTTTTTAATAAACCCTGCTATTCATTAATAGTATCTTTGGCCCCCATCCCTGCTCATGGAGTGTTTTTCTTCCAGAAATGCTCCATTGATGTCAGTAGTTAATCCTGAATTCTTGTGGTATAAGAGAGCAGAACTAGACTTGGGGTACCTCTCACCTGTTTAAATCAACGTCAGATCCATCACACTGCCTAGTGTGTCTCTGAGCGATTGCTCTTTCCACAGTAAAGGATTATTTTTTTCTGGGTAATGACGCTTACTCATGCAATCTTTTTTTCTGTCGTGCCGTAGCTGAAAATTTCCCACATTGCCAGGATAGTTGGCTTGGGAGCTCTGGGACAGCCTGCCTAGCTTCTGCATTATTACAGAATGTTATCTTAATCTCTGCTCGCTGCAGAGAGCCCAAGGTATTCATCTAGCCAGCTGGAGAGGTACAGCAGAAATCCTCTCGTTATCTTCTGTAGTGCAAGTATAGGAGCTGCTGGGCATAGCAAGAATAGGGCAGCAGAATAGAGGATTTTGACCTTTTTATCAATAAGCTATAAAGCCACTAGAGTATAACATGCGTCAGGATCTGCCAAAAGGTCTGTTGAAGACAAGACTTGAAGGCTGACTTTGAAGTGTGCTGATTAGCAGTAAAATTCCCACTGACTTTAAAACGAACTGCCAAGCTGTAAGTGTCTTGAAAATGTCTGCTTTTGGGAAAAGGTTCAGCGATCCATTTGTTTTTTTAAGCTTTTATTTTTTAGGCCAGAAGAAACTGTTGAGCTTAACCAGAGCCTTCTCTCAGATGTGATCAAACCACCCTTCAACCTTCTTTTGGGCAAGCTAGATAAATTGACCTGTCTTTTTCCTTTCAGAAGAGGAGTTGTAGTATTGAATTTGTATTGATTTCCATTTTTGCTAGCAGACAGAAGAATAAATTTAGTACACAAATGCATCCTTCAGGTTACAAGCTGTGTTAAACCAATAGGAATTAGGGTCTTCTTCCTGTAATGAACGTGTGTGAAGACCCACAAGAAAAAAGGAGAGTTGAGACAAAATTTTTGGTTACCAAGACTTAAGCTGCAAATACAGGGATAAAATTAATAAAAATTAGTGGTTGACATCTGAAACAGATACAAAACAACTCAATCGCAATGTTGGCAAAGAAAAAAAGCTACAAATCTTTTTTTTTGACTTTTTTGACCTTTTTCGAGTTTTTTTTGACTAGCTCATGCTCATGGGAGGTTTTGTTCTTCAGCAGCCACCCCTTGAAACCCCATCCGGGACGTGTTGCGATAGCCAGGCTGTAACTGGACGCGGGGTTTTGGCCCTCGGGCCGCTTCAAGAGCGTGCTGTCCCGAGAGCTTTGTCCCGAGGCATTTGGGATGTCTGGGAGTTCGGTGTGTGGTCATAGGAGATAGCAGATGCCTCAAACTGAAAGCAAAGGGTGATGCAGAAGGTGATGAAATGTCCAAAAGTTGCTCTCCCAGGTAATCTGGAGCTCTGCAGTTGTTTAGCAGCAGCAGCAGCAGGCAGCCTCTGTGGAGGACACTTTGCGATGGAGGGTTTAAGAGGAATAAGCATGCAAAATGGGGTGCTCCTGATGAATACAGGATTCCTTTTTTCTAAAGGTATATTTCCCTTTTTGCTGGTCACAATCCTAAATTACTTGGATTATAGAGCTGTATAATAGCTGGCATGTGTTCCTGATCACTTGAGCTACTACAAGATTCTTAAAAATAAATGTGCTTTATGGAAATGGCACTTAGAGCCAGAGGGGAGAAAGGAGATGGGCTAGGTGGGAAACAGTGTTGTTGCTTCCAGCTTTTCTACGAATACCAGTTTACAGAGAGGTGAAAAAACGTGAAGGAAAGCTGTGTAACTCGAACGAGCTTGACTTTCAGCTGAAATATGCCTAAAATACAATTGTTCTGATGCAAGAGTAGTCATCTCTCTCCAGAGATTAGCTGAACTGCTGTCAGTCCTAATTTCTCCCAGTGTGTAAATTCTCTGGGGAACCTCAAGAAGTGAGGGGGACATAAGCCTAAATCCTCCTTTTCTAAAATCAGTACGGATCGTTGTATCCGAGAATAGCTCTAAGGCTGGCGTACTCTGTGGAGGAGATGTGCGGGGAGTCTGAGTGCATAATTTAATACTGGAGGTACTGGACATGGGCACCAGCCCAGAAGCAGAAATGGTCACAGGTAGAGCTGCTGAAAACTCGGTGTCTGCTCGGTAGAGAGGCAAAACCAAAAAGTTTGCCATGGGGAAGGTCCGATACTGGTTTGCAAACCCAGTCCTGCTGTGTAGCTCCCTGGTCAGGATACAGTTGTTCAGAAAGCAAGCAAAATGTCTTACTGGTCACCTAAGGCTGAGTGTGATCAGGACTGGGACGATCCGCAGCTCGTACTAAGCACATTCAGAATCTTAATGCTTTAATTAATTAATACTTTCAAATGTGGATCTACTTAAGTGGTTTTTTTACAGGCACTTACATATGATTTTTTTTAACTCTGTTAAAAAAATCCATGCATGCTATTTATATTCGTGAAAGTTGTCCATAACCTGGTTTTCATAGTTGACCAGTCCAATCATTTACATGGATGATTACTTATGGCATTAGGACTATAACCTTGGATTTTATTTCTTGAAGGTCTCCACACTGGTAGCTGTATTTTCCGACCTTGGTTAACTTCTCCCTTGGTAAAATGAGGTAACACAAACCTGACCCAAGTACTAAATATGAATATTGAGAACACGATCTCTTCTTTTGTGCTATAGAATGATAGAAACATTTAGGTTGGAAGAGTACTTTAAGATCATTGAGTCCAAATGTGCTATGATTGCACAAAGCTCAGCATGCCGGAGTCCTGGACCATGGCTCAAGATCCTACATGATGCCACAGTATAACTGAATAATAATAATAATGCTAGTGACTCCGAAGGCTTCCTCTTGAATATTTTTCATTATGCATGTGTTTATGAAATTACACTCTGAAATATGTTGGTGACAGGTAAGATAAATATTTTCAAATATGTACCTGCTAACCAAAAGTTGTTGCCCTGTACGGTTCTAAGTAGAAGTGATGTGATTTAGTAGCATAAGATAATCTTCCACTGCAGGCAGAGAACTAGGTGACTAACAATCACTTACCAAAATTCTTAATTGTTAATTTTGCTGATACAAAGGGAAAAGGGTATCTCCTACAGATGTTATGTTTGGAGTCATGTGTTTCTATGAAAGAATTTCTGATAAAAATTGTATTATTTTCAGCTGGTGAACTCTGGGCTTGAATTCTAGTTAGCTTGATATGATTTGACATAACTAAATCATTGTTTCCAGGAAATAAAAACAAGTCATGTGTCTCAGAGAGAGATCTTATGATAACGTAAATAAAAGCAAATAGTATGAAACATATTCTTGGATTATTTCTTTGGGGTAAACCCATGATTTCCACAATGCTTTATTACTGATTTCAGACCAAAGTTATTTTATTGGTGCAGTAAAGATAAGCCATACAAACAAGAAATACAGAAAAGAAATGTAATAGCCTTTGCTCGGTTCTCTTACTTGTACAACAGTGCAATCATCTTAATAAGTAAATAAAACCCCAAAGTCTGAAGGAGCAACTGGGGCACTTGTTGAGAATTTTCTTTGCCCTGGTGTAAAGAAGTCCGAAACTTCAGTTGTCTTGCTTTTATATGGAGATCATCTTGGCATTCATTCAGCACAGTTTCTGTACAAGTTAAGAAGGAAGAAAGCTTCAGTGCAACAAGATACAGGTTTGGAAAATAATATTTGAGAGAAGTTCCATCTGAATTGCGACTTTCTTCTGGTCTTTGCCTGTACTATTAAGTGAAATTGTTAGTGTAATAATTTTGCATTGTTTCAGTTGTGTTGCTTCCCTGTCGAAAGGTAACCAAAAGGCACCAATTCTCCCAGTTTTGAGGAAGCTTTTGCCCATGAAGTACCTTGGGCAGGGTTGGTCTGTCTGCATGATGGCCATTCGCTTCTGAGCCAACGTGTTAGGGCTGCGTGATGAGCGACTCGAGATACTGCTGTCAGCAGACTCACTGAGTGCTGCTTTAAGTTTTTTCCGCCAAAGAGTAACCCTAAATATGAAACTTTTAATGCCATCTGAGGTTGGGTACCTCTTAAACATCTTTCAGGTCAAGTATATGATTTTATTTTCTCAAGCAACTTACTTCTTAGTGCATTAACTTTAAATTTTTTACTAAGATGCTGTAAAGATAGGAAGCGGTAGATTTATTTGTGGATAAAAGATATTTCTTTGACTTTATCACCGGACTTAAAGGTGTGTGTATGTATGTGCATGTATCAAAATACATTATATACCCTTTCTATGTGCAGGAAAAAAATAACTCTCTCCATGCAGTATCAATAGAGGCTGTGCATGGAATAAATTCTTTTGTTTGTTAACATCTTTATAGGGCTTTGGATACGTAGAGCTATTAAAAATAAACCACCAAACCAAGGAAGTGAAATATCCCTGACAGGATTAAAGTTTACCAAGTGGTGGCCAGCAGCAAAGATGTGCTGTTAGAGCATGCATGGCTGGGGCTACAGGGTAATGTGATTGTTTGTTGCCTGCACTCGTCTAAGAGAAAGATGGGGAAAAACATGAATTCATTTCCTTGCTCTATTTTTTTGTTATTGTCAAAGATACAGACAGTAGCTTCTCAGAGGGGCTGAGATGAAGGCAAGAACTTTTCCCTAAAGGTTAACTGAAGGATTTTAAAAATGGAAGCCATGTGTAAGAATGAAAATATGGAAAAATATGGGAAAAAAAAAAAAACAAACCCAAACCAAAACAAAACCACATTTTGCTTACAAAGAAATCATAACTTTTGGTTAAACAACAGAACGTTTTAGAATTTGCTGTTTTATTAACAACAATAAAAGCACTTTTATGGAGAGAAAGGGAGCAGAAGGTTCTCTTTTATGGAGGGGAGCAGAAGGTTCCTTCACCCCCTCTGAAATTGTTCAAGAAAAGGATTGGAAGAAACTTCATTATGAGAAAAAGTTAGTGAAAAAAATTCTTGTGTCTCCTTTGACAGCATTAAATTTGAGATGAAAAACTGACTTTGCATCCTCATTCAGTATTTTCTGTCCGTAGTGTGAACCCAGTAATGGTTTTCCTTACCCTTTTGGTTGCTGCTATTGCCACTGCAGGAACTTTGTGATATACTTTCAGATAGGCTGTGTTTTTAGTTTTTCTCAGTTCTCAGCTGGTTTATGCACGTGTGCTCAATACAGCATGAATAACCATCTCTGAAACATCTTTGCTTGCTGGGTTGTGAGCTGAGCACCTTTGGAAGTGGCTGGTCTGACTCTCCGTTGCACTGAGAGCACCTTGCTAACGCCGCGTAAAGCCAGAGACGGGCCAAGGACGGGGCCAGCATCTCCGTGGTAAGGGAACGGCGCCCAATTAAAAGTTTGGGCTGCTCGCATGACCTTGATAAAAGCGGGTTTTAAAAGTCAAAGTCATCTTGCTCAGCACATTCACACTTTCTTTTTCCTGACCAGGCAGCCACTGAAGGTGCAAGTATAATGGAATTTGTCATTTTAATGTCATAGATTTTCACCCTCTTTCATCGGTGTTAGCACAGACCCACGGGGAATTTGCAGTGTGAGCTCTGAGCTCTCCATCCCGTGAAGCACCTCGTTTATCAACCAGAGTCATCTGCACAAAGGAAATTCAAAAGATAATTTTTTTAAACCACAAATACATGTATCTGAAGGGATAATACACACAAACACCCAAATGTGCCGCCTTTATTGACCAGATCCTAAACCAAAATGACAGGGTTTTCATCCCTGGGACCATGGCATAACCTTAAATCTTCTCTCCAGTTATTAACAGTTCTGGAGAGGTATTAGAGATAGACATAGTCTCAGATCTTATCCAGGTTATTCACGTCAGTCATATAACCACTGCAAGTGTGTAAGTGTGCAAGAAAAATATAGGGAATGTGTATTATCCCCAGTAAAATAATTCTCTATCTCACCGAGCCCAACTCCCTACAGGGATAGCATAGTGAAAAGCATGCATGAGATTATTAAACATAGCCCATTTTCAATAATTTATTATCATCCTCTTGTCTGTCTGTATGCAGGGTAATAATCTATGCTCACTGCTAAGCATCTCCTATGCTACCTGAATGTACCAGGAATAACAGTAATGAGCACCATCCCCTTGCTCAGGATTTGTAGAGATGATTTAGTGGCATTTACAGCTCTTCTTACTTTTACCATTGGGCAGAAAAATCTTCCTTTGGTGAGCTAAAAGGTGCAACCTGTCAACATTAAGCCACTTAGCTTAAAATGGTGCATTTATTTCACAGCGTTTATCAAAGAACTCACATTGTACAAAAAAGCTGAGCTGGGGAGTCTGCAGGGTTTACAAACTTGACATCTTAAAACTGAATGATGAACCTTACATAAATATCAACACAGATAATAATTTTTTATTTCATATATAGCATGATACTGCTGGTATGAAGTGTGTTGTAAATTTAGCTGTATTTTACTGGGAGCTTTCATAAACCTCTGATATCTGCACTTGGCTTTTTATTTTCTGTAAATATTGACCTAACTGTTTAGAGCAAGGCCGGTGAGGTGAAGAACCCCTGGCCACATCTAGCTCAGGAAAAAAATTCACCTGGCCTCCAACCTGCGCCTTGCCGTCCTCTTCCCTGGGACTCTTCCCTGATGTAGAGGTTATTGCCTTTTCCCACATGGAAATTTGGAGGAAAGGGGGAAATTTGGAGGAAAGGGAGAAATTTGCAATTGGAGGAATTTGCAGGTGAATGCTTTCTGCTGCTTTTGGCAGGGGCCCTTCTGGCCCTTCCTCAGCTGTACGACTGATTGTGCAGCGTTATATGAGCAAAATGCAGTTGTGCTGGGAAAAATACATGTCTGTCTTGCCCTACTGCAGGGATGAGCCTGGTAATGCTCCAGGGCGTAACTGCATTTTTCTCCCATGAGCAGTCGTGTGCACTATGTATATCTGCTGGTACCATGGGTATGGGCCAGATGATGGACAGGGAGGAGGAAGAGGAAGGAAGTCCTGGACCGTCTGCACAAGAAGCTATATGGCTAGTATGTATGGATTTGTTAATTTTTGGTGTGGATGTTGTCCAGTATGAGTCATGAATCTTCTTTCTGTATCCTGATCGATGATTAAAAATTCAAAAAATGGCGGAACAAAGAGTTTGATTAAAACTGAATTATATGTCACCAATCTTTGGTGGAAAAAGTTGGGGTTCTTTTCAATTTGTGTACATTTTTATAAACACTTTATGAAAACAGTAAGTCTGCAGTCTCCCTGTGAAAGCATTCATTTTCAGATGTACTTGCTACCAGAACTCAACTTGCATACCTGTGTTCTGCTGAGCTCCTCGCTGATGTCAGTTGGGCTGCTCTTGATAAATGCCCAGAGAGAATTTGGTGCATTTAGCAGTGCAGTTCTGCTACAGATTGTAGATGTAACATGAATAACAACTGTCATCTTCAGTTCTGCTTCCTGCGTTATGGGCAGTTGTGAGCAGATGTTTTGGAAGGCCAGTCACTCCTCTCTTGCTCCATTTTTTTTCCTTGACACCTGTATTTGCTCCAGGCCGTTCCCATATGGAGTAGCTGATACCAATTTGGTACCTGTCTGACTGAAGGTTTAACTCAAATCTAGTCAAAGTGTGTCTAATCTAAAAAAATACCCAACACACACTTTCTAATTAATCCACAACCATCCTCCCCTTCACGCTTGACACATTCTTCTCTTTTTCTTAGTATCGAGATATGATTTTGCTGATTTGCCTCTGGCACGAAATATACTCTCAACCACCTTGTCTTAACTACTTTCCTAGATTTTCTGTGCTGTTTGGGATTTTATGAAATTCTCTTTCATTGGGGCTGTCTGTTGTGGTATAAGATATAATCATGTATTAGGGAAAAAATGTTTAAAGAAATTCCTCAGGGAGAATAATGGTAACATCTTTTTGTCTTAGCAAGTTAATGCATGAATTCACTTTTGCACATGTAAAATGGCTGCATCAGTGAAATATTTTATGCTGTTGGTATTGCACAGCCATGTCACTTGTACTAAGATGTATTAGAAATGGTTTATTTGTTTTCATTAGAAATAGGAGGTGATGTGACTTTTCCCTATTATTATCTGATTTCTCTTTAGGGGAAAATGTCAGTGTGACTTGATTAAATTAACATTCTTGAGGCAATATTTCTGACTGTGAACTTTTCTCAGAAAAATCACCCATAAGTAGTGATCATCTTGAACTTTAGCATAAATTTGGCATGCACTAATTTTGCTGGCAAATTGTTAATTAAACAAACCTTAATTATGTTTAGCAAAATTGTGAAAAGCCAATCACAAAGGTATAGACAAGTATCTCTTTCTTTAGTACTCTCCATGATGACTTGCGAACAGTCATCTTAGAAACTTAGAAATATTATAGCTATATTTCAGGACTCCAAAAATCTCAAGGAGATTGAATGGGAAGGAGGCACCCTGCAATTAAATGGATGATATCATAGATACAGGAAGCTATTACTTATATCATTTTAAAATTAATTTGGGGTGCAAGGAGAAAACTTTTTTGTGCAATGTCTGTGAGCCTTTAATCAAATAGTGTGGTTGTGTGAGAAAAAGAAAGAAAAACTTACCTGCATCTTTCTCCTCCAGAGAGTTTAAGAGTAGTCTCTTTAGGTTTACAATCCGAAGTAAGAAACAAGCCTTATAGCGTCCTAGTAAGTGATTCAGAAACAAATAATATTGCACATCTTAAGCACATGTGTTTGGCATCCTATAGATTTTAGCCAAAAGACCTTTCCAAGCTTAAACAGACCCTCATTTTACTGGTACTTTAGAGGACCGTAATGTGGTAATGGGTCAAAATAAAATTATTATAAGAAGTCGCCATTGTGCATGTGGAGGCAGATGGACGTGTTTCCAGTGAGGCGTTAGAGGTTACAGCTTTCAGTAACTGCCAGGCGGTGAGTGAAACGGTCTGCCCTGGTAGGGATGGTTTAATGGCTGAACTGTATTTGTTTGTGACAGTGCAGAAGTAAATCCGTTTTCGTTTCATGGCATAGAAGGACTAGGGACCTCATCAAAGCACAGATAAGAATAGCTCAGTGAAGTACCTAAAAATATTCATTGTTGCGTGAGTGCCTGCCTCCTAGATAACGAGTTTGTGAAGCAGGAATTGCATTTGTGTGACAAAAGCAAAATATACCTGTATTTTGAATGGTTTGAATTCCTTGCAAATTTGTCCAAAAGTCCCCTCTGTAATAGCACCTTATTTCTGAACTTCAGTGTTCCTGGGAGAAGCCCTCTCCGTGGGATATCTCTGTGTACTTCCATGCCGCGCTGGGACTGAACCTCAGTCTGGAGGTCTCCGTGTGTCGCCCGTGTCTGTGGAGCTTATGGACTACCCTGGACTGGATGCCTGACGTTGAAGGGAGATGGACCCCACTCCCTTGCCCTTTTTGTGTGCGATGGCACATGCGAGTATGCAGAGGGGGTGTCAGATGTCCCTCCCCATGAGTTGTGTTTGACTGCTCTTGCACAAGGCTACTCAAAAGTTGGCAGCTCAGGCTGAGGACCAAAGGGACGCGTAGAAGAAATGACAATTTTCTTTACAATGCGATGGCTATTTCTTCTGTTTTCCAAAATATGGCAGCTCAGTTCCCCAAGAGCTAAAAAGCATTAATGTTCCCACTGAATTCAAGACGTGGAAGAACCTGGCTCTCCCAGAGGACCTCTGAATGTCTCTTTCCCCTCCCTTGCAGCAGTATGGCATGAACACATGATCCTGCTATTATGTTTTGCGTGGGATGTGTGCACTGCTTAGCTTTCTCCTTGGCCTCATTGCGTTGTATCCCTCCTCCAAATCACAAAGTTTAGTTCGTATTCTCCATTTCCACTTCCCAGGGGTGACAGAAAATGCTCTGCCTCCCGAATGCTTCACTCACACCTGTATTTGTGCCTCTGTTTCCAGAGCTACTTTCCACAGTAGCTCTATACTTCACTTTTGCTATAAGCACTTGGGGAAAAAAAAAATCTTGCTGGATAGAAGTGGGAAACTTTTCTGTTCTTGTTGCTAAAAGAAATTGCCAATGTGCCATTCTAGTCAGTTTGATCTGCATTTCCCATCTTTGGTGGATTTGAAATAATAAGGGAATTTACTCATGGTTTCTTTCTTTTTCACCCCAAACGTGAATGGCAAAACACTTTTTCCTATAGAAGAGCTCACTGACCTTGGAAATATGCACCCCACTAGCTCCTACCAGCATATTTGTGTGCAGATGTGCAGTGTACATATAATTTATGTTGATGCGCTTGAAAGAATCTGAGCAACTTCAGCAGTGGCTGGTTAGTGCGTGATTCCCTGTCATGATACGCCCGAGTCTTTTTTTTTTAATCTCTTTACTTCAGTAGGAAGATGTTGGCCATTTACCATCCTCAAGGGATTGCTCTCAAAGTTGTGAAAATTTCAGCTAGTGTTCCAGTAATTATCTTTTTTCTTTCTGTGCCTTCCAGAGAACATGTGTTGAAATGATGTGTTTACAATTACAAAGAAGTTATTTGTTAAAGCATTTTTTGCTTCTTGGATAGACTTTTTTTTCAAGTTCCAGTCCACGTTATATGTTCCAGCCCTCTGACTGGGAGCTCCCAGTACCCCAGCAGATGTTGTAACGTTCATGTGTCACCATTTAGAGAGAGAGAGAGAGTGTGAACAGCAAGGGACTTAAAATAAATAAATAGACCTCTTCTGAACACTTGGAATGGTTAAGGTGAAGGCTTATCCACCATCATGGGTTTGCGTGTTTTCAAATCTCCTATTCCTTTAGGAAGAAAATACTTCTAGAGGATGACACTTCAGGTTACACATTTTTACTGGAACTTTATTCAGTTGCTATGTGGGACATTGGGCTTTCATGGTGTGAAGACTATAAAATTAACCGACTGAGTGTAGAGGGCTCTCTTATTTATGCAGAAGTTTTTGCATCCCTCTGTTAGTATGATTTATACTGCAGTGAGAACATCAATAAAAGAAGGGCTTAGAAAAAAAGAAAATTGGGTCTGTTCTTGTTGGCTTTTACAAGACTGAACCAGCCTTAGCTGCATACCGTGGCCGTGAGTTCTGGTTACATCTTCACCTCTCCATGCTGTGGTCACTCAGTGCTCTACCTCTTCTTTGGTCTATGTCTCTTAGTGAATATAATCTATTATCAGTATATTAAATAGTTGCAAAGCTTAATTTGATTTTACTCACCCTGAAATTCTTACTCTGTTCATTTTATCATCTCCCAATTAATCTACTTTGGAGTCAGAACTTCACTCATACTGATAAAAATGTATATATTATAATAAAATAATTTAAAAGCATGTTGAACTTTCTTATGTTAAATATATGCTGAACATCTTAGATACATTATAAGATCAGAAAGTAGATTATCTGCTTCTATGCATGTTGAAGTAATTAAATCCCCACCATGAGCCATAATTTGACAAATATAAAAGCTTTTTTGGATTTAATGATAGCTCACAGTTTGAGGACAATAACAGCATTATCTTTGCAATACTTGGTATAGTGTGAACAAGAATTAGTCATTAAAAAGTAATCTTTTTGTTTGTGGAGAAAAGGTACAGTTAATACAATGGCTGTTTCAAGAATTAGGCAATATTTTTTTGTTGTTGTTATCAGGACACATCTTGTGCAGGAGCAGATGTATGTTTGTTTCCTATTAAGTTAATGATCAAAAAGTCCTTAAAATCCACTTTGTGCTTATTCAAAACACTGAGACTGCTTTTTTTTTAGACTGCAGAAGTTCTTGGTGCTGCTTCCCTTAGTGAGAAGTGGAGGAGTAACACTTTTATTAGAAATGCATTCATAGCATGATGACTAGCCAAAGAATGAAATTTTATTTGCGGGAATTGATTCCTTTTACTACCTTTAGCCTCTTGTGTAATATTGCTTTGAGGTGACACAAAAATGGCGCTCAGGATTATTTGAGGACATTAATTGCTATCTTAAAAAAGAAAAAAAATTAAAAAAGGAAAAAATAAAAAAGTCAAATTTCTTATAGGGTTTAGTATTTAAAAGGACAAAGTGCTCATTTTTACTAGTGCTATATCGTCTCCATTCTGCAAGCTTTATTCTTTCAAAGGTCATGTACATACTGTTTCTGGAATTCTGTGGCAGTCTTACAATTTCACAGCTGTAGTTATTTATAGCTAGATGTGATGAGTAGTCATTTTTTTCAGTAGCTTCTCAATGTAAATAAAAATCACTACAGTGATAATAAATAAGAATCTTCTACAGTGCCCTGCTGCAATACTTCATATTCAGTCATCTAGCATGAAGTGTATCTCATAAACCCTATAGACTGGGAAATTAAAATGTCAATATTTCCTCAGAAACTCACGGACTTCTATAATTGTAGTTCTTTACACCCACTCCTAACTGTTACAGAGGCAAAAATCATCCTTAGTCCAAAGGCAAATATGCTACTTTTGACTGATTGAAACCATCAGCAAGGTCTGTACCTATCCTCAATGATTGTGCTTAATCAGGAGAAGATGAAAAGAGCACGGGCTGGGTGCACTGGCACAAGGAGCATTAGCAGGATCCCAGCCAGCTCCTTGGCCCTGATCCCAGCCACTATTTCAATGCTGTGAAGCTCCTTTGGCCTCCAAAACGGTATGGCCACATCCAAGCTACTTTTTGGCAATGGTTCCTGGCCCATGGCTGGGATTTGTTGGTAGGGTGCTGGTTTGTCTTGGCCAAAAATGTGGCCAAATATTCAGCTTCAGTGTAGGTGACTGAGATTCAGTGCCAGGGAATAATTTCCCAGTAGTAACGTGGCCGATGAAAACAGAGTCACCCTGCAGTCTGAAATCAGTGCAAATGGGGTGAGGTAGATATGTACCAAGCACGAGGTCTGCCCGTAGGAAATAGCCGCAGGAACTGCTCTTATGTTGTTTCCTGAGCTCAGCTTATCTTGACATGAAAGACTGTCCCACCACGGGCTCGACACAGACCCTCATTCCACTGCTGTCAAAAAGCTGAATGGTCTCCTCAATCGTATCACAGATGTCTTTCAAAACCACAGGGAGAATGAATCCCCCAGGTACGTGACATATATAAAACCTCATCTAGGATGTAGTGTCTCACATTGAATGAAGATGGATAAACTAATGCAGATCCTGAGAGTGACTAACTGTGATCTGAGAAACGGGGAATCTCTCTTCATGAAGAAACTGAAGGTACTTTGTTTATTTGGATGGCAAAGTAAAGGTTGAAATGATATTGTTTCCTGTAATACACTGCGGAAATAAATGCTGGAACAGGGAAAGAGTTACCAGAGCTACAGGAGAGTTTCAACATAACAAATAGGTTTATGTTCAGGCTGGGCATTAGAGAGAGATTTCTAATCACTGCTGAATGAAAGTCAGGAATAAGCCTACGGTAAAACCAAAAGGAAACAAATAACCAAGCTGAAGAAAAGAAAAGAAAAGAGAAAGGAAAAAAGAAAATGAAAAGAAAAGAAAAAGGAGTGTGATCAGTTTACATGCTGGTTGCCTGCAGTGCTGCGTGATGAGATTTCATAGCTCCAAACATTTTTCCTAATGCTGTGTTCCCGCTTCATGTGGATATTTATATAGCTCTGTAAATCACATATTAACTGCATTGAAAGCAATCTCTTATTATGGTCTCTCTCTCTCTCTTTTTATATCTTATATAGATGTTTATATATATATATTTGGAAAGAAGATATATTGTTTCAGCTGGGACTGGCAAGCACACAATGAGGCAAATTGCCTTTGGGAAGTGCCAGGGAGTCCGTAGGCAGAGCCCGATGAGCAGACACTTGAATTCTAGGTGAATAGGTGGGGGTCAGACAAACTCTTTCATGGGCAATTCATGCATCCTTTTTTCCCCTACCTTCTACCAGCCAGAAAAGAATTTATCACTGAGTGCTTTGTACCCAGTGATTACAGTTTATCCAATAGCAACTTTTTTAGCATTTTTAATAATCCATCCACACAGTGTGAATGACTCAAAGAAAGAACAAGCATTTAGGATTAAGGATAACCTTGCGTTAACAGGGGAAAACAACTAATTTACATTCTTGAGCTGGTTTAGGACTGTAGCACTGGGTCTGTGGTAAACCAAACTTTAGGTGGAATAGTGGAAAAATGACCTGAAAAGTCTTTGCTGGTATTTTCTGCTGGGTGGTTTTGCAGTGGTTGACACAGAGGTGCAGAAATGCCATTGCCAGAATGGACCACTGTTTCGTGCTTGTTTCTGGCGATGGCATCTCTTACACAGTCATCTAGCAAAGCTGATAATGTTGTCTTCATCTTTTTGCTCCTTCTATGACATGCCTAGACATGGTAGATGCTGTCAGGAGTTTGGGGCAACATGCTCATCTATAGGGCTGACTCCCATTTTATACGCTTTTTGGCACTGCTTTTGTAGCTGCAGAACCGGTCGCAAAGTCCTGGCGCCCTGGAGACAGTCACCATGACGGAGGTGTCATCGAAGTGGGATCACCTCCGTGAGCCACTATTGCCATTGCATGTCACACATTTTGCAAAGGTGTAAAACAGTAGGAGAAAAAGTGGGTTTATTTTTGAGGAAGGCGTTTCCAGCCTGCCATCCGTGCTGGACCACATACACGGAGAGACTTCTAACATCCATCCTTACGCATAAACGCACGGTGCTTTGGTTTACATTTAATGACCTACCAGAAAGTTGCAAAATTTGTCAGTGTACAAGAAAACAGGAGAAAGAGATACTGTAGCCCCATTAAATGAAGGTTTGTGCTCATCTTCCAAAAGCGTGTTACACAGATGCAGAGACAGCTGCCTTTAGGTCTCAGAAATTGAAGAGAGCAAAAAATTAGTTACGTGAAACTCAAATTTTGTTGCCTCTTGCACTCAACTGTTTGCAAATGTTATTGGTTTGTCCTTTGCCCTTTTCTATTCTCCTGTGGTCTTCACTTTACTAATTGCTAAGTCCAGGTTTCTGTATAACTGCCTGATCCTCAAGGTATTTCCTAAGTGTCTTCTCCCAGCTGGGAAGATTTTCTGGTTCTGTGTTTTTTTGTGTGTATCTTGTCTCAAGTGATGGAAAATGGGTGAGTACTGGTGTATTGATACAAAAATAAACAGTGGTTAAGGTTTCGGATACCTGTTTAAAATATAAATTGTGACTTGTCCATTTGTATTTGAATTCTGTGAAAACACCATGAAACGTGATTTTTAAACCTGCATCTATCACAAACACATTCAAATAGACAAAATGGAACGTTTCCTTTGTACTATTTTCCACAAAAATTAATCAATTTGTTCAAGCAACAGTCTTCTGCTGTGATTATCTTTTCTTTTTTAAGTCCACCTTTCATTTTTAATTAATTCACCAGCAATGAATCAATGACAAAAGTTCAACAAAGTAATGTTTCACATCTCCAAGTGCTAATTCTGTTGTTTTATTACCTTCTGGGTTCCTTGAGAAACTCATCGTTTTTCTTTGCTGCCACCTCCTGTTGCGTTGAAGGTAATGCTGTTTAGGGATGGATTTTTTGGTAGTATAAAAGTGTTAATTTGATGGTAGAGTCTGCTTACCACTCTGCTGCATGCAGAGACTTCCCTGCTACCACGCTTGCTCTTACACAGCTGGTACGATCCATGTTGGCTGGGCATGGTGAACACGATCCGGACCAGGCTCGACAGTCTCCAAAACACCTCATGGCTACTGGTTTTTCTTTCGCTGGAAGTAAATAGAGCATAGTAAATAGACTTCAGTCTGACGCTTGTGGGACTGGGGAGACGAGGAGGCTGTGGTCCAAGGACTAAAATGTGTGACATGCACAGGGAAGCAACAGTGCCTGGGAAGGGAGTGGGAAGAGACAAAAAAAAAAAAAAGGCTAGGGATAAACAAGGCTGAGCAGGGGGCTGAGGGGTGGGAATTGCACAGGGAGGTGAACAGGGAGGATGTCCCTACCCTGAAACAATAAAGGCGATGTTGGAGATTGTTGAACCATGGAAGATGTGGTTTAAATGAATGACAATATATTTTCAGAAACTCTTCCTCTTTTTTTCCTTTGAGCCTCTCTCATCTTCCAACCCATTTCACTTCAAGACTTTTCTCTCTTGCTTTTACTGTTTTGAATACCTTTCTTTTTTGCCTACCTTCTACTGCTGTTTCTGCCCATTCTTTATTTCTTTTCCTTTTCCTCTCTTTTGCATTCACTCTTTCTGTCCTCTTTAAGAGATTCTGCTTTATAGGACAGTTCAGGTTTTTTTCTTGTTCACTGTGCCCAGCGAGCACCCAGAGAAAAGAAAGACTTGAAAATATAATTTACACATATAGATGCCATTCGGCAACACAGCTGGTGACCTCAGCTGGGTCATCTTTGTATTAAACTGGCTGATCTGACTGTTGCAGTTCCTTGATCTGCATCTTGTTGGAGGTTGTGCACGCTACACAATCAAGATCCTTTCACTGTGGTGGATAAACCAGCGACTCCAGTGAACGCTTATGTGAGATCCTGGGAATCAAGCGCATAGTAGATAATTCTCTTTCAACTTCACCTGCTCATCAATCCTCTAGCTATTGACTCAAAAGGATGTAGTCATGTATGTAGGCAAACATATACCAACCAGCAGGCTTCCAGTATGTTCAAAAACTAAACAAACAGGAGCTAAAATGAGAACCGCGAAGTTGCAGTATTATTATCTCTAAAGGATGGTGTTGGAGAGGTGGTAACTCTACAAGGAGAGACTTATTTGTCCCAATTACAGTTAGGAGAAATGTGTTGGGTGGAATCTTATCAAAACCACTTGCTGAAACTATTGGCGTAAGTCAGATTAGTTTAACAAAACTTACACAAATAACAGGGAAGTTTGTAGCTGAAATAATGGCAGGTACAAACCCAAGTAGATATCTCCAGCTCAAGATGCACAGGAAAGTGACTTGCTGTCCCAGAAGGAAGCTGCTCTAAACTGGATATTTGGAGGTTCCTTTTGCAGGGGAAACACTGGGTGTATTGGAGAGAAGGCAGGGAGAGGATTTTTGTGATGGAAGCTGGTAAAAAGCTTGGAAGCTGAGAATAAGGACCTTATTTTTTTATCCTGTTTTACTGTGTGTGTGTAGGAAGTAAGAATCATATTTCTTATGTTCAAAACTTTGTTCAAGACACACCTGACTATCAACAACTCTTCGCTGTAGAGCACTGCTCTTGGGAAATGAGGTCAAGAACTTGCTGTTGATCATTTCGCAGTGGATTAATCGGGCTGTGTAACTGTTGGAGCTTATGGTTAATTGTCTTAACTAAATAATGTTACCTCAGTATTGCCTAAGCTATTTCCATAATACGATAAATATGGAGTGTTCTTGAGTTAATTTTAAACATTATTAAGCTTCATCATCTTGTTTAAATGGAGAAAAATAGAGAGAAATTGAGAAGCTGAAGCTTGTCTGATATAGTGGAAAATTAAAAAACAAACAAGTGTCCTTTGTCCTTTTTTCATTTGCAATGAAGACAACAAAGGTCTATGTGGGGAAATGATGGATCCAGGGTGACTTGTGATTTTCCATTTCCTCAGACTGCCACCAATGTGTTTAATGATTAGATGTAGGCAGAATTAGGTGTTTGGACTCCATTTTTTATATCTAGGCAAATGAAATACAGCAAGAAGTTGCTACACTTTCTGGCAACAAAAAGACAAAGTCATGGCTGAAATTGCTGGAAGCTCTTTGGTTTCAAATTCAGAAGGAATCCTTCCATCAGAGGAAGCACATAATGCAGCTATTTTCTTTTAATTTTTTGCAAAGTAGAGAATCCAAATGAAGTGGGAGCTATTAAAGCAGTCAAGATTCAAACAGCCAGTTCCTTGTTTCAAACCCAGCAAGAATTGCCTTTGGGTCTAATGTTATTAATGTACAACCCCATGAGGTTAATCTCTGTCAACAAATGTGTTTGGTTTCTTTCTTGAACTGACAGTATGAAGTAGAGAAATGTACGATGCAAGCAGATGGAGATCAATCAAATACTGTTTCATACTCTTTCGAACTTCGCTACTTAATGCATTTCGGTACCTGTCAGCTGGTTTTGATACTCTTTCCATGCTGGTTATATCAATATTTACTTGCCATATGGGCTGTTTTCATAAATAGATATAGTTATATTATATAGACTCAAAACAAGAGGAGTAGGGAATCTGAGAAGTAATCGAGGCCTTCTCTCTTCCCCTAACTCTCCTGAAACCATTTCTACTAGATGTCAGTCCAAGCTTGTTGGTTTTTTTTTCTAATGTCTAGTGCGAACCTCTTTTGTTGAAATGTTAGCCTTTCTTGTCCTTTCTAACATCAGTAGGAAGGAAATTTATTCACTCTTCTAAACATTTTTACACTGTTCAGAGGTCTCTCTTGAATAATTTCCATTTCAGATTAAACAACTTCTTTTTTTAATGTATCTTTTCCTGTGGTTTTTTTGTTTGTTTGTTTTTGGTTTTCCTGTGGTTCTGCTTATTCTGTTGCCTTTTTTCTAGACTCTTAAGTGGATGCAGTTCTCATTTTAAATGTGGGGTCTACCCATACTTACCAGCCTATCAACCCAAACAGGTGATATCAACACCAATAGGGTCTACCAACCCACCAACGCAAATAGGTGATATGTACAGCTTGTCAAAAGGGCAATCCTTTTACAGTTTCAAATAAATACAAAAAATTAAACAGTTTTATCATGAGCAGTGGAATTGATGAAGCTTGATTTTTCTGTTATTCTTCATCCATTAATGTGTATCTTTCCATTTCCCTCTAAAATAATTATGCTACATTCTTCCCATGTCTCTTAACCTTAAGAGATGTCAAAAGAGAAACATTGTACACGGAAATATTGGTGTTTCAGTTTTCTGATGAGACACTAAATGAAGGTTGATGCCATCATTAGCCTTCATCAATGGCATAAGTCATGATTCTGCCTTCTTTCTTTCCTGAGGATTGTGGTTCTGCATCTCTTCTATCTATGTTCTTGCTGATTTTTCAAAACATGAAAAGAGACATAATTAGAGATTTCTACTCATTTCTGTTGTGGAGAAAACTAATAAGTTCAAAAGTTATTGGGGAAAATGGGCAGTGTGATTATGTAGCCCTCATTTCCTTAAGAAACTAAGAAGCAAGTCAATTGCTTAATTTTAATTCAATTTTCAGAATTAATGTATATTTTCAGGGATAAAGAAATTAAAAATGAGTATTTAGGAAGTATTTAACTTCAAAAATTTTAATTTCAAATTATTTAGAAAACTACCATTTTCCATCTTTCTTTAACCTATTTCCTCTTTTGAATGATTCCATGATAAAAATGTTGTTTTCTGTTTATTTTTCTCATGCTTAAAGATAAAAGGCTTATAGACATTTAAATTTTGATGTTTAATATTTCATCAGCTAATGTTAGGTGAGATGAATCTTAGCCTGCATGTATAATTATCTTCGCAGTTCATAGAATTAAGTCTAGAAGTCTGCTCACCCGTACATGCCGGGCTGTTGCACTTTATTTGGCTGTCTCTTTGCTCTGTACCTTTCATGTTCCTCCTCTTGGGAGACTGGGGCCCACTGGCTGAAACCAGATGACCCCAATGTGTTGTCATTTTCTAAGACAGGACTTTTTGAAGTGAGACATACCCAGATGGCCTGAGTGAACTGTCGGCAGGTGGCCTAGTTTAAGGTTCTCTTTGGCAAGTTCTGTAGACCCAGAGGACAGAATTAGTGGCTTGATTGATCACACAGTTTTTGTATGCCTTAGTAAGAGGAAAAATATTCCTAAATGCACGCATGTTAAAGGAGACATTGCTTATGTTTGCAGTGGAGGTTGGTACAAGTTGTTTTGGAGGGATGTGTACAGGACAAGTTAGAATTGGGACTAATTTTAGACCTAGTTCTCTAGTCCTAGAAAACCTGGCGTTTTTAGAGAACAATTCACTTTACTCTCAGCTATGCATTTTATAGCAAGGTGAAATGGCCTCTGGCAATAACAAGACCCAAACTATCTGTTTCTTTGCAGTAACTGATAGGAACTTAATGTAGATGGATCCCATTCCATGGCATCTCAAAGTGGCTGAGAGATTTTTGGACAAGACATCTGAGAAATGTTGTTCTAGGTGCAAGGGTGAAAGGAATTGAGAGTCAAGGAATGGGGAGGGCTTAGAGCAAGAGAAAACATTGAAGAGGGTTATCTGTAACAGGATGAGGACAAAGATAGGCACAAAACAAGAGAAGAGAGGGGCCTTGAGGAATTCTCGATAGCTAGATATGGTGGAACATGTGGCCCTGAAGGCCCACTTGCTGGTGGAGCAGTGGAGATAGACTCTTTGCACAAGGTAAGAGAAACTCATATGACCTTTGTGGTGGGTTGACCCTGGGTGGACACCAGGTGCCCACCAAAGCCGCTCCATCACTGCCCCTCCTCAGCTGGACAGGGGAGAAAAAATATAACGAAAAGTTTGTGGGTCGAGATAAGGACAGGGAGATCACACGCCAATTACCATCACAGGCAAAACAAACTCAGCTTGGGGAAATTAGTTCAATTTATTACCAATCAAATCAGAGTAGGATAATGAGAAATAAAACTATATCTTAAAACACCTTCCCCCCGCCCTCCCTTCTTCCCAGACTTAACTTTACTCCTGGTTTTCTCTACCTCCTGCCCCCTGAGCAGTGCAGGGGGACGGGGAATGGGGTTGGGGTCAGTTCCTCACACCTTGTCTCTGCCGCTCCTTCCTCCTCAGGGCAAGGACTCTGTACTTGTCCCCTGCTCCACCATGGGGTCCCTCCCACGGGAGACAGTCCTCCATTAACTCCTCCAATGTGAGTCCTTCCCATGGGCTGCAGTCCTTCAGGCAAAGACTGCTCCAGTGTGGTGTCTCAATCCAATGTCAGGGAAGGTTTCGATATGATCCCAAGAGCGAGATTAAGACACAAACGAGGTCAAATGCTGTATACCCAAAAGAGTTTTATTATCAAAAGCATCAAAAGTAGAAAATAGTAGCGATAGGATAGAATGGAAGAAAAGGCAGAAATGAAGCAAGCAGTCAGGATAGAGTTGCAAGGATAGTCACCACCATGGATCCAGTGGCGTCCCATTGGTCCTCAGTCTTCAATTCTTTGGTGGTGGGTGCACACCACGGCTTGTCACCACGGTTTTTTATAGGGCATATTTCGATGACATATGCACATATGTGTTGTTCATGCACTGTTCACACACTGCAGGTTTTGTTTGTCACACGACCTTTGCATGATCAACACCAGAAACTAGTATCTTATCTCAAACACTACAGTTTCTGTGAGAATGGTAGCCTCCACATTCTTGCATGCTTGTCAGCTTCAGCCGTTTCCTCTCGTGGATGCCTCAGTGGCCTAGTAATTGTCCTAATGGAGGGAGGAACGTCCTGCATAGGCAGGCCATCACAGAGACAAAGGGCTCGAGATAAGCAGTTCACAACTCTTGAGATGAAGGGCTTGAGATGACAGTCCAGTCTCTCACACCTAACAATCTTTGAGACAAACAGCTCGAGATAACAATTCAGTCTCTTACACGTGGGTCCCCCCCAGGGTCACCAGTCCTGCCAGCAAACCTGCTGCAGCGTGGGCTCCTCTCTCCATGGGGCCACAGGTCCTGCCAGGAGCCTGCTCCAGCGTGGGCTTCCCACGGGGTCATAGCCTCCTTTGGGCATCCCCCTGCTCCGGCGTGGGGTCCTCCCTGGGCTGCAGGTGGAGATCTGCTCCCCCGTGGACCTC
>JANXJC010000017.1:23404546-23418926 GCA_027564655.1 Leptodon cayanensis | reverse complement strand
TGGGCTGCAGGGGGACAGCCTGCCTCACCAGGGTCTTCCCCAGGGGCTGCAGGGGAATCTCTGCTCCGGCGCCTGGAACACCTCCTCCCCCTCCTTCTTCACCGACCTGGGGGTCTGCAGGGCTGTTCTCGCATGTTCTCACTCCTCTCTCTCCAGTTGCAGTTGCTGTTGCACAGCAACTTTTTTTTCCCTTTCTTAAATACGTTCTCCCAGAGGCACTACTGCTGTTGCTTGGCTGGCGGCGGGTCTGTCTTGGAGCTGGCTGGCAATGGCTCTGGCAGACATAGGGGAAGCTTCTAGCAGTTTCTCACAGAAGTAACCCCTGTAACTCCCCTGCTACCAAAACCTTGCCAAGCAAACCAAATACACCCATACAAGGATTTTTTTTCACATAGAAAAGATTTTATTTCTCTTGAGGATTACATGCTAAGAAGAGTGATTTTTTTTCTTGAGGGGGCAGAAGAAAAGGGAAATATCTTACCTTCCTACCTGATTCAAGTTATCTGTCCAAAAGGAACGGTACTGCAAGCAGCTACCTACAATCTGTAGAGGGAGAGAGCTGTGTTTTGATGAACAAAACACTCTGGAGTTTTCATGCTTCCAGCTGCCTTGTAACTTCTCAAGAACTTGCAGGTGACTTATTCATAATGTGCCAACAGAGAAGGCCTGGGCATGTGCACAATTGCTCTGCTTGGCAAATCCTGTCCCAACATTAATATTTAAATATCATCCAAAACGATGCTAGTAGATTTAGCAAAGTCAATGACTCAGTTAACGTGTTTTGGCAGCTAGAAGATGAGGCCCCAAGAGGGGATGGCACCCACCACCACTGAGCTCTTCTGCGCCTTAAGCTTTCCACTGGCATTGTATTAATTCGTTCTGTCACATATCATGATGTATTACTTGGAGTTTCGCACAGCCTTGCCCTTTAATGAGTCCTGGCATCTATTTCTTAATGAGAGAGTGCAAGTGCCATAGGAGTAATTTGAGTGGACATATCCTGATGGATGAGGCTCTTGCACTCAAATTTCCATCTTTCAAGTCATTGTGTGTAGCCAAGCTAAAACTGAATAAGCAGAGCAGAGAGTTACTGAAGTCTTATTTCGGTGGATCAGTGTGATATTAGGCATCAAGCCACGAATTTCTTTTATAACCATGTGAATGAACATGCTGAACATTTAAGACAACCTGCAATTGGCCCATGACTATGTTTACTTTGGACCAATGTTCTACCTGCTGCACTAAGAACACGCATCGTGGTGCATACGATGCAGGTAACATGGAGCTTTATTATGCTTTATGTTGTTTGTTAAAAAGATAGGTTACAGTGCTGTGGTGTACCAAAATTGAAGTACTGCCTTTCTGATGTGTTGGGTTTGGGGTTGGGTTTTTTTGGCTTTTGTGTTAAATCAGTAATTTGTTAAAAGTCTGCTTTAGAAATAGAAAAAAAAAGATGAATTAATAGAATTAATAGAAGGCTTTTTTCTTCTGTACCTTTTTTTCTTCTGTACATTTTTTTCTAAAAAATCTCCAATCAAATATTCAGGTTTGGGTTCTTGCAAGCATGTTCACTATTGGCTTTCATTGCCGTGTTTATGACAGTCTTGACATGAAAGGTACATACCACCTAGATCATCCAAGCTTGGAAGACCAACAGCCTCTTGGTTCTCTTCAACCACTGGAACATTTTCCAAACTGTGGCTTTTTTTTCCTCAAAGTTCCTGAAAAAATGTTGCACAACTTGAATCTTCTAAGTTTCACATCTTCACTAACCCCCACATGCTAGTTCAGCAAGAAGTTCACAGCATTTACGTTGGTACCACATCCTAAGCCTGGCCTGGTGTAGTCAAAATCTTGTTATGCACCTTATAGAGACATACAAGAATTGATTGCTAGTCCAATTAAAAGAAGGCAAAAGCTGCTACTAGTCCAATTAAAATTACACCCACACATCAATAATCCAAATTGTTTAATTACAATAAAAGGTGTGAAATTACTAATGTAATTAATAGCAATATCCTGGCTACACCATCCTCTTGCTGTCCCTCTTCTCCAAGCTATTTTCCCACCCTTGAGGTTGCCTGTGATTTCCTGTGGGTGCTAGCTGAGGGCTATCATGACAAAATATCAGTGCCCCAAGTTGCCAGCATCGCTGCTGATGGCAATTATTTCTTTTGATATGCTTCAGTTTTGTGGTTTGCTTGGGGATATTTTTATACTGTTGTTTGTTAGTGAGCTTCTTTCCCAGAGATTTACGATCCTATACTATGCTAGGATTTTCACTCGCACGTGGTTCTTTGCTGGACTTTTGCCATATACAAAATGACTAAACCTTACTAAATATGAACAAGTCCAAGGTTTAAAGCTACTGAACAAGGACTGTGTTTAAAAAGATAACCGTCTGACCATTTTCTTTTGCTGTTAAGAGTTTAGTCACCTGACCACTTTGCTGCTAGAGTAAGCAAAGGAAGTCAAGACCAGTTAAGATGAGGGCTAAGAGGAGGACTTGAGGTCAGTGGTCTGTTACTAACAATGACAACATCGTATCACCAACACCACCTGCAATAAACTGAGGAATAAGCTCGATTTTTTTTCCACTGCTGCCTTTCATAAGTTGCCATAATTTCTGCAACTAGGGAAAGCAAACTCTTTCCTGGAGATAAGTGACATGCCCCAGAAAGGCTTCAATTTATACTTTACATCTACTGCTGCTTGATTCCATAGCAAATATCAAAATCTTCCTTAAAAACTGATGTTATAGGTCATCAGTGGAAGCCTTGAAAGTCCGGTTATTTGGTTACTGCTTTGGAGGAGAGCCATGCTGCTGTTGTCTCCTAGTGCCAAAGACTTTCAGTGATGCTATAAATGACACCCATCTTTCCCTTTTCCTCCTTTTCACCCATTCTTCTTCGCCCTTTCCAAGTCCTGACCCTCTTGTGTTATACTGCTCTCTTTAACCCTCGCTAAGTGCTCTTGTTTACCATTGTTCTCCATGTTGATGTAAAAAAAGTGGAGGTGAGGAGAGGAGGGACACACATAGGTTTTTTTTTTCGGGACTTATCACCTATGGAGCAGCTGCTTACCTTGGTCTCCTCCTCTTGAGGCTTGTAGGGTAGCAGTGCAGGAGTGATTTTGGAGGGGCCGGAGCTTCTGGAGCTTCTCATCTCAAAAGATTTCCTGATGCCTACAACAATTCTGGCACACACTGACAGTTGAGAAGACTGAAAATCTTACTTAGAGTGAATTTTCTATTTGGAAAACTGTGTGCTTTTCATCTTTCTCTGCCCTGATTCTTCACCCCATAAATAAAACATGGCATCAATGATAAGCATTTTCTGCAAAGCAGCTTCAAGTCAATTGAGCATAAAGCACCGTGTTCCTGTTAATTCTGTAGTGATTTGTCCTGAAGTCACTTGCCATGCAAGGTTTTTGATGGTGTGGCCTGGATTTTGGGCCAGTTAGAAAGTTACTCTCTGGAGTTTCACGATTCTTCCCTTTATATGCTGTGCTTATGGGCTGAAGGATCTGTGTGAGTGCCAAGGAAGGCTGCAGTCCAGGTGAACTAACTGGGGCCAGTCTGTAATGGAAACCTGAGCTACTCCCAATCTCTTCATTAGGAAGGGAGAAAACATGCTGCTTTTCTTTTTTATGTAACCATCAGAGAGTGATATCCAGCCTTATTGTAAGACTCTGCCTTGGCTTAGAAGAATCTTCATATTTCTGGAAATCATTTGCTTCCTCTTATCTTTTACCATTGTAGGATAAAACCCTTTTTTCTCTTTTACTTGTAGAATATAATCCTTTCACCTCTTGGCAAGCATAGAAAGACACCAATAAAATTCATGATGATCTTTTTTTAAATGAAGCAAAAAAAGTGTCATAGTCTGTATTGATGTTTGGTATTAAAATGTCATGTGAAGTTGTTATTTATTAAAATCTTTCACTGACTTCTGCAGCCTCTTAATTCCTAGCCCCTGGCAGAAATGTGACAGGGTTAGTCTCCGGTTACAAAGCAGCTAAAAATTTTCCCTGCAATATTCTTTCCACATCCAGGATCAGATTAATTTTGCTGTGTTAACCAGGAAAGTGCTTCTTGACCAGGCAGCTGATGAAAGCAAACTGATTCTGTGGGGCAGAGATGTACAGACTCAAGAAATCTGCCTTGGCGAGGAAAAACCGGGGACCGATTCCTGCATTTCACCTTTGTAAACTTCTTTTGCAGGCTTTAGATTTTATTTTACAGCAGTGGGGAGTGAAAGTCAGGTCTTCAGTTAATGTAAAAATTTACTGAGTTCAGGGTAGTGATGATGATTTAGACACGTCTTATTGCTATCCAAGCCAGTTTTATAAGTGGCTGGTGGTGCTGGTGAACAGGAGTGAAATACAATACCCAAAGATGCTTTTATTAACTCTGTGAAAGCACTTTTTAAGTCTGCAGATTTTCTTCCTCTCTCACCAGAGAGGAAGAATCACTTGATGAGAAAAAACACGTAAACCTTCAAGTTTAAAAGCATTCTCCGTTTTGTGGCACGGGTGATAAACAGGATTACAGCTGTGCTGGCAGGAGGGATCCAGCAGCATGTGACATGTGGTTTGACAGAATTTGGCTGGATCTGGCTTTACGCCCCTTCCTCCCCAGAGGTACGCTCCCGGGGTCTCTCTCCAAGGTGTCACTGCTGCTTCGGAAAGCTGATCAGCACGCACATAGGGGAAGATGCTCCGGAGAGTGATTTTCGTGGGGTAAAGTGGATGATCGACAGCAGCGCTGCTGGGAAGAGTGAGAGAGGGAGGAAGAGCACAGCATCCAGAGGCTGGGAGCCCGAGTCGGGAAGGAGAGAGATTGCCTTTTACTGTGGAACAGTGTGGCTTTCCCTTCTCCCTCTTCAATTCGAAAACTTGAAACACCAAGAGCATTGTGGATTTATGCTTTTACCGATCGCTCCAGTCTGGACATTGAAATAAAAGCAGCTAGGGAGCTCTAGGGGGGATGCTCTATACGGAGTTCGTGAATAAGGTACGTCCTGTTTCTCCTCCTGTTCTTGTAAGATGCTGAAAGTATAGGTGTGGACATGCAAAAAAATGCAGCTGCAAAATTTCATGCATGCGTGCACATCTAGGGTCTTACACTATGTATTTTCACTGTATTCTTCATTTAGGTCCATCTTCATATTAGCTTCACTAATACTTAGTTTCACATAGAATCCTCTTGATTGCCATTCTACTTTTCTTCTCTTTCCTGTGGAATAAAATGTTTCGTCATAGAAATAAAGATTTTAGGGTGTAGCCTTCTGAAAGGCATCTGAGAAAGTCAGAAAAATTTTCCAAAAAGTTTTGATATTTAATGTTTGCACAGTGTCCTTTATTTCTTTCTCTCCTCCACCCCTTCTGATGGCATTAGAGTCTCTAGGCATGTGTGATATAATGAGGGATAATTTCATGATGTAACATGCCTGGGCAGTATAACGGCATTTTGATAAATACTGTCCTTTTTGGACTGGTGTTTTCTTTAGTTGTTTTGGAGGTCCATACAAATCTGGCATTACCTTTGTTTTGGAATAAATTCAGAGGAGAACTGATCATTTGTGTCTTTGGGCAATATCAGGAGCCTAACATATTGATTGATTTGATTTGATACTGATTATTGGGTAATTTCAAAGTACGAAATTAAAATGAATGTCCCAAGACACTCCTTTACAATAAGAGAGAAAGTATTTGCAGAAGCGGTGTTCATGTCCCTTCCTTACAGCTTTGCTTGTTCGTAGAAGGCAATTGCCCGGAGTTGTAAAACTGTAAGTCAGCAGAGTGTTGTGATGGCACTTGACACCAAAGGAAAAACAGCTCTTTGTATTCAGCAGAACTCTCAACTGCATTTAATTGCAAATTAGCACTGAAGTACTCATCTGAGTGTCAGGCATCAGCAAATCCTAGTGTTTGCATGCAGTTGGAGAGTGTTTCTTTGCTGAGCTGGATGCAGGCACCCTCTCTGCGTGGCTGGGTGCACCGAGTTTGCAGTGCTGAACCACTGCTTCGGTAGCAAGCAGGAGCAAAAGGACAATTTTAATATCAGTCTCAGCCTGTAATAGGAGGAGATCCAGCAGAGAGAGCGAGGGAAAGGTAGTCGGCATTTCCAAGTTACATTCCCAGCCTCTGACTCGCTATATGATTGCACGTAAATCACTAAGCCACTCTAATTAAGTTTATGAGCTGGAAAATAATTATGCGTGTATTTACTCCAGGCCTTATTGTTTTACATGAGAAAGGAATGGATTAGATTTCATTTTCTGGTCTGCCAGGAAACCACTTGTTTCTCCTTCGGATAGGATCAGGCTTTTGTGTGTCTCCAGGACACTTGTTTAATGGGCAAACGGACAGCGGTATCGAAGCGGAGGAATAGGATTTCCTCTGCAATAGGAAACCTCCACCTAAAAGTGTTCCAGAAGCCTAAACCAAAATTGCAGGTGCTGTATCTTGTGAGTTGGTACTGCCTTTCTGTTCTTCTTTAGCTGGTCTTGTTTTCGTAGCTTTTGCTTGTTTTCTTGGCTAAAATTGTACTTGCTGGGTTATTTATCCCCATTTTTATCCGCTCTGAACCATACCTTGACTGTGACTACTTTTCCTTTTCTTCTAGACAGTCTCTGTTGATTATGTAGCTCCCGTATTTGAGTGGCACATGCTTTTTTCACAAGTCAACCTCAGCAAAGCAGGAGTGTGAAACCTGCTTTATCGCTGCTGTGCTGTAGATACCATAGGAATATCCGATAAAACCTTTGCAGCCTCTTCAAATCCTATGAAATGTCTGCTCCGTTTTCTTTTGGTTTGTTTTGGCTAAGGTCTATAGACACCCAAATTTTCTCTGCAAGATTAGGAAAGGGGTAGAGCCAGATATTTGGCACGTGTAAGTCAGCATTACTCTGCTGCAGCAGGTTCACACAGCTGAAGATCTGCTCCCCACCAGGACTCCCAGGAAAACTATTGCAAGAAAATATAGTCCTGCCTGCCCCAGACAAGAGCAGGGATAAGTGCCCTGAAATTCGTAAGCGGGGCGAACTCAAACATGGATGCGAGGAAATTCCGGTGTGCCGGAGGACTCTCTGAGGATACAGTGGGAACACAGAACTTTTCCTCCTAATATGCCGGCTCTTGAAGTTGAGGAACTTTGCAATGAGGGCTCAAATCTGGAGATTAACGTTTTAATCTAAGCAGGGCCCCTGGTATAATGTGTTCTTCTTCTTGGGCAAGCCGTGAATGTGTTTTGGGTGCTGCCTTGCCGTGCCCCTTGGCGAAAGCACTGGAAATGTCCCTGCTGTGGGCACCGGCTCAGGCGCAAGGTGCCGCGTAACACGTTGCGGTGTTGATGTGTACGATGCTTTGCAGTTAGGTTGATTTTATTAACTAAAACCCAAGCAGAAGGAAATATGTATTATTGTTTATCAAATATTTACATGGCTGTTAATTTCAAATTTTGTTCCCAAACTGGGTTTCTCTCAGTGCTTCTTAAACACCCTCTATTCTCCAGATAAAATAATGCTTGAGTTGGAATTCAGGTTCTTCTGAATTTCTCTTATTGCTTTCTTCTCACCTTCCTGCACCTCTGTATCTTGCAATTCATTTATATTTTGTGTTATAGTATCATGGAGACTTTCAATTCTTTTGGAGTCCCTAAAAAGCACAGTTGATGCCCAATTCTTGCCAAAGCAATGACACTAGTCAACATACAAGTGCACTTCTCCATATGTGTGTTACCTGTTCAAGGCACTTGAACTGACCTTCCTTGTGCACAACCCTGCCCGTAATCCATTTTGCATTAACAAGTCTTTTATCAAGGCTGAATTCAGCAGATTATTGAATCTACACTAATTACACTTCTAAAATACTGAAATTAATCTCTAATATTATTCCTCCCCAAAAGGATCTACCTATATCAGATATTAAGCTTTTGGGGGAGAAATGAGTTTCTCTGATCTAACGATGTGAGTTGTTTAAGAAGTGAGCAGTCTCAAGTTTCTCTCTTGGGGAATTTTAATTAACCTCAGGAAAAATTTACCTAGGGAGGCTGTGAGATTTCCATTGCTAAGAACAAGCTGGACAATCAACTGTAACAACATAACCAGAATTTATCCTGCTATGAATTCAGATAAGGAGTATGTGTTTGCTTGATGTCCTCTCCAGCCTGTTTTTCAGTCATAAGGGTTGTAATGATCGTATGCCACAATTTCACTTTTCAGTATCTGCCTTCTGCAGGGTGTAAAGCCCCAGTCACCGCTCGGTTAGCTCTCTTGAAAATACCACCCAAACTTCCAAAATTATGATTGAGTATCGTGGTTCTGGCCTCTTGGAAACCACATGCAAGGAGTTTTATTAGCAGCCAGAGTGAATAGTTAAGGGATTTATGTTCCTAATCAGAGGTGACTCTTGTGAAGGCTGCTTCTTTACCCACCTTGCTCAGATATACTGCTGTTTTCAGAAGAAGGAAATATTCAATTATTTGCATGCCCCAGCACCTTCAGATTCTGATCCTGGACACAAACGTATATCTGGCTGCTGTCAGGGATATTAGCAGGCATTACACCACAGAGAGCATTATTTGTTGTTTTGTTGAGCTATAGGAAAACAAACCCACAAATAAATTGTAAAATTCAGATGAATTCAGCTTGTGGATGTTGTTATGTGCCCTTTGGATATTGAGGACTAACTGTAAAAATGCAACACTTCTTTGAAAACATAATGCTTGTGATTTTTCACATCGAACGTTGAAAATATAATAGGCTGCTGAGATGAAGCTGAAATTTCAGTTTTGATCTCCTTATTGTAAATAAATCAATTGTCTTCCAAAGATGCTATCCTGGGGAAAAAAAACAGCTTCAGGTCTCTGAGTATGACATCACCTGCAAAATCACAGTCTGTTGTTACTGGAGCTAATAAGTTCATTACTTCATAAAAGCATTGCGTGCCTTTACATCTCTTAGGACAGCTTGTGGTTTATAATAATTTTCCAAAACAGCAGAACACATCATTCTTGCTCATATCACTGACTTGAGAGCCATTACAGCAGCTCACATTAGTCCATTGGCCCACCTCTGCCATAGATATGAATTCACCCTGTTTTCCTTCTGGGGGAAGAGTTTTAGCAATTTGCTGAAAATTGCCCGTCAAGGAGAAGAAGGGATGAGACTCTGCAGGACCCAGGGGGTTGCTCTGTGTTTGGTCCTCCAGACATTTCTGCTCCCTTGGGAGGGTAGGGGACTGTAAGAATCTACTTCAGAAGATGGGAAAACATCATGGACTAGGATGGAGAAGGTAGGCAGTGGCAAAGTCATGGTGTGTGATGAAATATAAATGGACAAAAACACAGCCTGGACAGATCGCGACAGTGGTTTACAGCTGCTGAGGTAGCAGTTACCATGAAGCTCCTGTCTTTTCCAGATGATGTTGCAGAAACAGATGTGACCTTAAACTCACAGGCTGGAGTTTGCTTGGGGCATGGAAAGTCTTGTGCTGTGTCTTCTGTGTGCCAACCACTGAAGGGTCTACAAAACCCTGAAACCGAATGTCAGTGCCCGATAAATGACAGGTAATGGTCAGGTCCATTCTGGTTGCTGTCACTCACCTCTTGTAAAATGTCCTGCTTTTGGCAACCCCATTGAATATTCCCTGGATTTGTCCAAACCTTAGGAAAAACGTCAGGTAGTCAGTGCTCTGCAGAAACAACCGAGATTTTTCTCCCCCCTCCTTCAGTGCCCTCCCTATAGAAGGAAGGGATCAGGAAGGTTGCCGCTATTCTGCAGTTACTTCTTTCATGAAAGAGGTGGAGTGGCTTGTCCTCACCTTCCTCGGGGTAAGAAGAACCTGGCTGAGCTGCAAAGGACATGGTGAAACACCCCAGCGGCAGATGAGGAGAGAGCGGGGAGCAAAACTGTTGTAGAGCTGGCAAAACTGCATTGATTAAGCCAAGCAAAAATCCCCAAATCACTTTTTTTTTTAAGTCTCAGAAGTTTTGAGGTTTGATATTGCTGTTTTATAGCGTCTGAGTCAGGATTTTGGATCTCCTGAGGTTGGCTATAGTGGAAGAGTTCCATTTTAAAGAATATATTATTTAAAAGTTGAATTGTTTGTATTAAATATGAATGTCTGCAGCACAGGAATAAGCATGAGTCCATCTCTAATAGGAAGCAGCAGATGATTGCTTTCTTTTGTTATAGTTTTAAATCTGTTTCCACAGACACTGGGGGCCTTTCAGCACGGGATGTGTTGCAAAGATGGTCTTTAGATGAGCTAGATGGTATGCTGCGGTGTAGTGCTCTCTGTTCTCACGCTTTGGTCATTGGAGACCTCCCGCAAAGTGGAGTTCTTTGGTCTTGTGAGGGAGCAAGAAGAAACCAGTCCTTGATAACTGGTTTATTTTCCAGTGCTTGTCCAAGTGTGCTTACCATGCTAGATGAATCACTCATGTTGCAAAACATCTTTTGAGAGCTTGGGGTTTAATCTATGCTTATTAATCAGAATCAAGGACTCAATCAAAAAACAGGTTTCTCTTATCTTTCACTTTGTTATTATTTTCATATATTTGCCTTTTTTCTTTCTTTTATTTTTTTTTTTTTCTTGAGCACTAGTGCTCAAAAAGTGTACAGCCTTGGAAAAATGGAGGTCTTCAATAGCAACTGTTTTGCTCTACAGATCTGCACTGCTCACTAATGTGGCTGCAAGTGCTCACATAACCACTTGTGAATTTATTATTGTCCCATTTTTTATAATTACTGCATTGTTTCAAAACAAAAGTAATAAGTCTTACTGCATACTTTTGAGATGGAACAGAAATAGAAGCACCTAACCAGGGCTTTAATCAAAAATTTAGGTTTCACCTCGCAGCAGGGGGTTTAGCCTGAGACCAGGACCACATACATCTGAGTGTAGCTTTTCTCTTACCCATGTCCTTCTAATGTTGCTAGGTGATGTCGCACTAGGTTGGTTGGGCAGATCTTCTGTGATAGGTAGGCATAAAGGATTTTCCTAGTATCAACATCCAAAAAGTTGATGTTCCAAAAGCTCTCTGATTCTCTCTTATGGGAGAAATATGAGACATTGCAACTTTACTGATTTCTGTCATTGTTAGCACAAAAGCAGCAGTCTGACGGGATGAAGCACAGTGTGCACCTGAAATACAGGAAATGCTAGTTTAAACTTTTCACTTAGTAAACTCAAAGTGATTATTCCCCTTCAATGGGTGTGAGAGAATCTACCCTAGAATAACCAGCAGCCTGGTGGTTAAACAAGTCTACTAAGGACAAAAGACGGATTCCGAGTCCATAGCCTGAGTCTTCAGACTTTAGCCCTAAACTGAGATTAAACCAAGACCTTCTTTCTTAAGCAAAACTCTTCTACTACATTAGGAGGTTAAAAAAAAAAAAAAGAAAAAAAAAAAAGAAAGAAAAGGATGGTGCTCTGTAGTTGTTTTGAGATAAGTTTTCTGGTCACTGTTATTTACATTCCTAAATACAGCAGCTAGTTGGACTGTTGGGAAATACTTGGCTAAGGATGCGTGTCACAGTAACGAGTTTTGACAGTCATCATCAAACCGGAGAAAAACGAGTGGTGAGAAGCAGGTATTTAAAGGGTGCAGCAGTGTTTGTCGCCAGGTGTGTTGGACCTGTGGTCTGTGTTACCAGCACAGCAGCCAGGGTGGGTGTAGGAGGACAAGGCGATGCCCACCGGGGACCTTTGCCATTGCCTTCCACAGCCCATGATTGCGCAGACGGGCTCTGCAAAATACACAGGGGAAGTTTAGAATAAAAATGACACTTGACAGTATGAATTGGGATCCAGCAGACACTGAGAGCCAATTAACTTTGCTATGGAAACTCTGAGAAATAGATATCTTTGGACAAATTAAAGAAAAAGGTCATTCCCTTTTTTCCTCTTAAAAAGATAACAATACTCTCTGGCACTAATGTATCCTTTTAGATTTTGTCTTTTACTGACTCAGATAAAATTATTCATAGTTTTATTGTTTTTAACATACCATGAGAGGGCAGAAACTTATTTTCTTAATTAATACAACTGATAATGTTATCACTTCAGCTGTGTTAATTCTTTTAAAATGAGCTCTACTAATTCTTTCTATGAGGTGGCACTGGGTCCGCGGAACTTCTGTTTCACTCTACCATCTACCCCTTGGTAAATTCATCTGCTTCTACAAATAATTACAACACTTATATGTGGCCCATGGCTTTGAATATAATATTTAATTCCTTGTGCTCTTTTGTCAAGCACATTAAAGCACTGCTGCCACAGTAACTTTCACAGAGGAATCTTTGCAGCATCCGATTGTAGCTCAGTTTCTGCAATTCCTACGGCACGTACTACATACTGCTCTTTCTCACACTAAGTAACTTTTGTCTTTGAGCTACAACATGCTTTTAGTTTTTTCAGACTTTTTTTTTAAATGGTTGATATTAATACTTCCTTCATTTGCCTGCAAAGTTACAAAAATACTTTCCCCACTTCACACCAGATCGGCTGTTCTATGTAAACTGAATGCATCCATTTTTGGCAGGCTAACATAAGTATAATGATTGTTTTCTTACTAATTTAGATTAAGGACTTCAGATTTTGCCAGCATCTGCCAATATTTATCTGAGCCACACGGAAGAAGGCATAATTTGAATCTGTGTTAGTATACTTCCCCTGTTTGTAGATTCCCAAAATGTTTTGAGAGTTCACAGGAACTTGCAAGCAATGAAGATTGGTACAAGCACGGATCACTGAAGTTTAAATTAAAATAACATTTTATAGTCCCTGCCCCTGACATTAACTTTTAGGGGCTGTGGATCAGAACCTTTATGACTTTTATGAGACATTTAATACTGTGGTATCTTAAAAAGGACATGTATAAACAAACCCAACAGAGTTAGCAGTTCAAATCTTGGTTCCTGAAATAATTCATCTGGGAAAATGCACATCCCCTGCATTTACTAGGCTTTGCCTAATACTTTAAAAGTTCTCCCTCTCCATATTTTTTTACCCAATGTTTACGCACGAGATGCTGATCAGGATTATGGCTTTTCTTGACTTGGAATTATAAGAGGAATAATTATTCTGCCTTGTTTATTACACCCTTTTCTGTTTCTTACACTCTAAAACTGAGATCTGATTCTTAAATAGAGCTTCCTCTGGGGGCACAATTAATTCCTGCCTAATCAGGATGATGAAAATCTTTTAAATCCATAATCTGCTATTGAAATCCTGCATTGTATGTCATTCTAACACTTTTTGTGTAACTCAAGCAAAATTGGTATTTATATTCTTATATCTGAAACTGAATCTTAATTTGCCAGACATGATTTAAAATAATGAGGAAAGTTTGTGTGTCTTTTTGGAAGTTAGACATTAATCTCCCTTTTCTTTTTGTTGAAAATTTTCAACAAATAATGTGCTCTCTCTGCTTAAATCCAAGGTAAGGTTCTTCTTTTTCAGCAACCAGCCAGGACTAGTCTCTCATAACTTTAACATTTGCAAGCAGGTAAACAACTTGCACTGAGCGAAGCAGCAAAATCTGCCATGTTGTAGCAGTCCTGTTTGGTCAGAGAAGGCTTCCTCCTGCCCATGGCTGTGATTTGCTTGGGAAACCTGCACCTTTACTTCTAAGGCAGGTTAAAAATCCCGGTCACTGGGCTTCTGGCTGGGCTTAACGTATACAGAAGTTGAAATTTCCTCTTTAAAGCCAATTTTTTTTGTATGTGCTTGTAAGTAATTTGGACAACATTGTGTCCAACTCACAGTGACAAGTGGGGTTCCTCAGGGGTCAGTATTGGGACCAGCACTGTTTAACATCTTTGTCAGTGACATGGGCAGTGGGATTGAGTGCACCCTCAGCAGGTTTGCTGATGACACAGAGCTGTGTGGTGCGGTCGACACGCTGGAGGGAAGAGATCCATCCAGAGGGACCTCGACAGGCTTGAGAGGTGAGCCCGTGCGAACCTCATGAAGTTCAACAAGACCAAGTGCAGGGTCCTCCACATGGGTCAGGGCAATCCCAAGCACAAATAAGGCTGGGTGATAAGTGGATTGAGAGCAGCCCTGAAGAGAAGGACTTGGGTTGTTGGTTGACGAGAAGCTCAACATGACCTGGCAATGTGCACTTGCAGCCCAGAAGGCCAACTGTATCCTGGGTTGCATGAAAAGAAGCGTGACCAGCAGGTTGAGGGAGGTGATTCTCCCCCTGTACTCCACCCTGGTGAGACCCCACCTGGAGTACTGCGTTCAGCTCTGGGGGCCCCAACATGAGAAGGACATGGACCTGTTGGAGCGAGTCCAGAGGAGGGCCATGAAGATGATGAGAGGGCTGGAGCACCTCTCCTATGAAGACAGGCTGAGAGAGTTGGGG